>OY812999.1:65784320-66384320 GCA_963681545.1 Germaria angustata | reverse complement strand
GTACTTTAAATTAAGTAAAATTGGTTTTTATGGCAAGTTTCTTAATTGGTTGATGTCCTATTTGTCGAATAGAAAATACACTGTTGTTTTAGAAAATTTTGTGTCCTTGCCATATACTTTAACCTCAGGTGTGCCACAGGGTAGTACATTAGGCCCGTTATTGTTTGTAATTTTTATTAATTACATTGGTAGTTATTGTGCTAGTTCACAATTTTTATTGGATGACCTAAAATTTTATAAGGAAATTATTTCTGACAAATGACGTCATCGCTCTTCAATTTTGCATCGATGAAATATTCTATTGGTGCAGTATTAATAATTTACCTTTGAATGTGGATAAATGTTTTCAAATGAGCTTTCATAGGTCTAATATTCGTAATGTAATAGCATCCCAGTACAAGTTAAGCGACTGTTTTGGATTGTGAACTTAACTTTAATGCACATCTTGATTATATTATACCTAGAGCTTATTCTGCTTGTGCATTTATAAGAAGAAACAGTCAGAACTTTTCGGATCCAATAATATTAAAAATTTTATACACTGCTTTTGTTCGCTCGAAGTTAGAGTATTGGTCTTTTGTTTGGAACCCTTTTTATAATGTACATACTGATAGAATTGAAAGGATTCAAAAGAAATTTGTTAAATTTGCACTTCGTAATGATCTTACAATGTTGGTCCCGACTACATATAATGCTCGTTCTTTTCTTTTGGGCTTAAAGCCACTTTATGTACGACGTACTATTCATTCCGTTAGGATTGTCTATAATTTGATTAATGGTTTCATCGATTGTGAATACCTATTAAGTTTGATTAAATTTTTTGTACCTTTTAAACACCTTAGATTCAATAACCAATTTTATGTATCTACTCATGTTACTAATTATGGAATGCGTGAACCTTTGTTACGAGTTTTTAATAATATAAATAAAATTTCTAATATTATTGTCTTAGACTTTTCATTGTCTGCTAATGATTTTAATTTGTTATTAGAAAATAATGATTTATTTAATGTTTTATTTAATTAGTATATTTGTTAGCCTGTAAGGATTATTTTCCATAGGTGAATTAAATTAAATAAATAAAATAAAAAAAAATTATACACATGTAATCAAACATACCTATTATTGATTTGCAATATAAATTTATTATTTATTTTGAGAAAAGTTGTTCACTTAAATTGCATCCGTGTAATGTTCTTATACTAGCAATTGGTAATCCAGACATATGAAACTCATATATACAAAAAAGTACAAATCACGCACAGAAGATGAAAAACTAGAGACTGCATTTACAAAAATATACTTAATTAATTTTCCCTTATTCTAAATAGACGGGGAGAATAGTTTTGCGGAAAAGAGATTTTGAATTTTCGCAGACAGCTGTTTTGCTTTAAGCTGTGTTGTTTTGACATAAAATTTGCAAAAAAAAAAAAAAATATTAAAAAATTTTGTGAAAAACAATCGTGATAATTTAAGGACTAAAATCGTTAATAAAAAAAATGTTTAGTGCAGCTGAATCAACAGATGCAGAAGAAGAACAATATTCCAAAAATATGCAAGAAGAGAGTTGCGTAATAACAAAAACCCACTTCAGTTGCCGCAAATATTATGAGTATATGATGATGCTATTACATATATTTGTTCTTTCAGTAATGAAAGTTTTACCTATTATATTTAAAGGTTCCAAAAATATTACAAGGTGAATAAGCCTGCTTTTAGGTATCTGTTAGACGTGCTAACGTCAACCAGATACCTATCGATTTTAGTGTATAACATTCCTTGCATATGTAAGGATAAGGATAATGAAAAATGTAATAAAGTATATAAGTAGGTATATCTAAAAATAAATTAATTAATAAGAATTCTGCGCAATAAGCCTTATATGTGTACTTTTCAAAGTGCATTTTCCCGTTACTTAGTTCACAATCTGATACTTGGGTGCATTTTGTATATACCTATACCGTTTTTAAATGTAATTTTGATTTGTAATGCTTTTAAATTAAGTATGTACATATCTACCTATATTTTCATAAGCAATAAAGTGTCCTGGAGACGACCAAGTCTTATATAGACCGCAGGTAAACAAAAACAGTTAATAGTTTCGTATGCGTGTGGACTCATAATTATTCCTGATAATAAAACAGTTAGTAAATTTGAATTTATGAACTAAGAACTGAATTTTAAGAAATTCCCTTTTTAAGGGCAGGTAATCCATCACATTGGTAGTTGTTAAAAGTGATGTAAATAATATTTCACATCAATAATAATTCGAAAAACACAAAAGTTTATAACGACAATAAAGTACAAGAAAAAGTCCTTATTAGCAAAAATAGAAAAAAGATAAAATTTTCAAAAAATCACCAAAAATAATGGTGCAATCTTTTTTCTTTCGTCTTAAATTAGAGATCTCATATTTTATTATGGTATATAACATTATTTATAGAACAGCTTCCTTCAGTTTCAAGAAACTTTTCCTTTTTTTGGTAAGAATTTATAAATATATACATATAAATAGTTTTTTTTATAATAAATATTTTTAAAATAAATATTTGAGATAATATCAAAAGTTTGTGGTGGCTTTAGCTCTTCGTATGCCGTCATTTCATTGGTTGCTAAAAACAAATCGTCAGTGAAGTTTAAGCAGTTTAAGATAATTTTTCCTTTTTAAATATTGAAAATAGCTGCTGAGGAAATTATTCAGGTAAAAAATCAATGTAATACCTCTATACATTTAGCCACAAAAAATATCATATAAATATCTTGAAATCGAAAAAATTCAATAAATACGAATGCAATTTTCTTCACATTCTTTGTTGAACCTTCGTAGTGAACGGAGTTTTTTTTACATACTAAACAAACAAAAATACAAACAAAAAAATATTCGTAATAAGTACTGATTTTGTTAAATTTGCTTTATTTGCTTGCATTAATTATATTTTTCGTATAATCTGAAACAAAAAAAAAAAAAAAACCCAAACAAAGTGACTGAGGAATACTCTGCATGAGTACCTCAAAAACAAAAAATTGTGAAGTGAGTTCTAACGGCAGAAATGCCTATTTTACTGTGAGTTCTGAAGCTCTTAATGCACACAATAGAAATAAAAAATCTGGGGGCAAATTACGGCATTCGATATCGATCGAAATTTCAATACAATTCAAGAAAATTTTGTTTGAAATTTCGTTCGATATCGAATGCCGTAATTTGCCCCCTGATGTTAGTCTTTTTCTGACGGCAAAGCCAATTTCACGCGAGCGATCAACTTCGCATACTCCAATGCCAAGTAGTGATTCGTTAACATTACCGTTGCCTAGTACTTCTTTATTTAAGTCAGCGCCATTATCCGCTCAAGGCTCGTGTTCATCACTATAGACAATAATATTCAGAAACCTAAAGTGACAGTTGGAATAGACAAATATGTCAAAGATTTAACGTCAGTACCTGCCCGAAGGCCTTACCTGACGGTGCTCTTCGCACTGGGTGAATAAAGCCGTTCACCACCGTCCCGTCGTCCCTTCCAGAGGCACATGCTGGGTTGAGGCAAACAACATGTGCCCCTAACAGGGACGACTTAATAGCAAATTCTGTACAGGCTGCAGAACCATGTACAGACACTTTGCTGAAGTGTTGGAGCTATCTAACCTCCTACTACCCCAATGACCCGGCAGCAAAATAGTGCCCCCATCTTACCTGAGGCTTCGCCCACCGCAAAACATCAGCAACAACACCTAGAGATATACGGCCTGAAGAGAGCATCTACAATCAGTCACTAGCACCTCTTGCAGACACACTCATCTGACCCATAACTCTTCCCGCGTGTCTTTGGGTTTTAACCACAGCCACCACGTGATCCCCGAAGGGGCCTCACCAATAACCAGTCTAGGACACGTCCTAGGGGCTACTGGTTCCCGTGGCACCAGATATGACTCTGGTCAGCCGCGTGTTAAAAACACCTCCGATTTTAGGTCCCGTGCAAACCTGAGGTATCGGTAGCACCTCTACCCAGACAAGCATAGGCAGAGCTACTTCCTTAAATTAAATATATGCACGCCCGTTGCCCTGTTATGTCCAGGGATAGGGTAGTGACATATAAGTTCAAGGGGTAATTGGCCAAAGGTCAAGGTCTGGAAAAACCAGATTACCCACTTACCGGACGAGCGAGCGAACCCACTTTCACCTTTAATTTACTTGCATGCGCGCCCGTTGCCTTGTTGATTCAGGGATTGGGTAGCAACATACAAGTTTTTAGGGGTTATCAGCAAAAAGGCCTAGGTCCGGAAACCTGATAACCCTATACCCCAGGAAGCACAACACCAAGCCACCAAGACAAGATGTATTGACCGTGCCCCCCGGGGAAGTCGGAATGGACAGATATATTACAGTAGTAAAGCGCGGGCGAAGCCCAAATTCATCTGAAATCTCATCGATTCCCAAGATATCCAGGGATAACGACGCCGCCAAAATTAACCGTCAAAACCGTTTTAAAATATTGCAGGATGACAATGACAAACCCGAAGCATCCTCGAAAAAAAAAACTCCAAACCACCACACATCTATTTGAGAGAAAAAATTTCAAACGCCCTTTTAAAAAATTAATATCCGTCATTGGTGAAAAGGCATTTCACATTGTTCCAATAAAACGTGGTAACATTGACGAAATTAAAATTGTTAATAAATTGGAAAAAAAATAAAACAAGTTTTTACACATTCCAGCTTAAGAGCGCTAAAGGCCTACAGGTCGTATTGAAGGGCATAGATTTTTACGTTGTCCCTGCTGAAATAAAAGATGCTCTCACCCTGAAAGGATTCAAGTTAAAAAATGTATCCAACATAATAAACAGGGAGAAGATCCCCCAACCCCTATTTCACGTTGAACTGGAGCCAAATGATATATTATTGAAGAAAAATGAGACCCATCCCATTTATAATTTAAAGTATCTCTTATACCGAAAAATCACAGTTGAAGATCCACACAAGCGTTCAGTACCCGTACAGTGCCACAATTATCAAGAATATGGCCATATAAACACTTATTACAAATTACCTACTGTTTGTGTTGTGTGCGGCGATTTGCACGAGACTGCTATTTGCAATAAGTCGAAAGACCAGAACGAAAAAAATGCAGTAATTGTAAAGGTAATCACACTGCTAACTACAGAGGATGTCCTGTATACTCTTTCGTTAACAGGCTATGAGTCAAAAGCCTAAAGTAGTCCCAGCGCAAAAAGGAGATACGTACTCCGCTACTTATCCTCCTATGGCCCAACTAATATCTACACAAGTATCGTATGTTGACGCTGTGAAGATTAACTCTATTCTAATTGAAAAAGTGTCACCACCAAATAACACAACAAATGCAAACGCAAGCTTTAATTTTAATCGCCTTGAAGCTACTATTGATAATCTGGTGCAAACTATAAACAACTTTACAACAAATATGACTAGCAGAACACACTGCTTCTAGCATTAGTTAACAAGCTATGAACACGTTAAAATTATGTTCCTGGAACGCAAACGGAATTCAGCAACATAAAAACGAACTTGAGTACTTCCTCACGGTAAAAAATATTGATATAATGTTGGTATCTTAGACCCATTCTTCGACAGACTTCGAGAAGCCTTTTTAAAATTAATGGCTACAACTTGTATGATTCAAAGGACTCGAGAGGAAGAGCATGCGGAGGATCAGCAATTCTAATAAAGTCAAGACTCAAGCACTATATTCTGGAGAACATTTGTGAAGACCATCTACAAGCAACAAATATTTGCATCGAAAATTTTTGTGCAAATCTCGTGATATCATCCCTTCCCATATTTTCAATCACTGAGGATCAATACGAGGATTTTTACAAAACTCTTGGATCTTGTTTCGTAGCAGCTGGCGACTACAATGCAAAACATACGTTCTGGGGATCGCGTCTTATTACACCTAGGGGTCGAGCGTTGTTCAACACAATTTCAAAAATGGGCTTGGACGTCATTTCGAGCGGTAAGCCCTCTTACTGGCCTACTGACATACAAAAAATTCCGGATGTTATAGATTTTAGCGTCATGAAAAATGTCTCTAGGAATTTAATTAATTTTGAAGCTTCGCCTGATCTCTCCTCCGATCACCCTCCCACGATCGTTACAATTTGTAGCCCACTAAGAAGTGACTTACCTCACCCATATGTGAAGATGATAAATCGTGTTAATTGGCTGGGGTTCAAAAACATCTCAGTAGTGATTGTACGGCAAAACATCAAGCTTGGAACTTCCGATGGTACTGATTTTAACATTGCCAATCTTACCGAAAATATTAAACAGGCTGATAAACATGCCACTACTTCCTATCCACAGACTGGGTTTAATAGAATTTATTCTGCGGATATTAAACGTCTCGTATGTGAAAAAAGAGAGTTAGAAGGGAATGGCAACAGCACAGATCACCCCAACATAAAATTAGGCTTAAAGAATGCACTAAACGACTCCAAGAGTTGCTTGCATCTGAAAAATCTGCATCTCTTAAAAATTGTCTGGAAGGTCTCGATGTAACAGCAGCATCTCAATACTCCCTGTGGCGCGCTGCTAAAAAACTTAAAACACACGTTGAGTCTAAACCACCCCTGCGCACTTCTACCGGAGGTTGGGCAAGAACTAATACTGAAAAAGGTAACATATTTGCTGGTCATTTAAAAAAATGTATTTACCTCAAACACGTGTACTGGTGCTGTTGATTTGCCGTGTGTAGTTGCTCTACCCCCTCGACCCATGATATTTAAGATGCGTGATGTACAAAAACTAATTGCTGAAACCAACCCGAAGAAAGCCCCGGGTATTGATGGAATTAGTAACAATATGCTGATGAAGTTACCTCGTGTTGCTATTAGAATCCTGTTGTTTATTTTTAATGGCATTTTACGACTGGAGTATTATCCACACAGCTGGAAACCTGCCATGATCAAAATGATTCCAAAGGCGGGCAAAGATCTTACTAAGGCTGAGTCATATAGGCCAACAAGTTTACTGTCAACAATTTCAAAGCTCTTCGAAAAGCTGCTCATGAAAAAATTTTCCCCAATTCCAACTTATAATGGGTGAATACCAGACCCTCAATTTCGTTTTAGAAGTCAGCATAGCACCATTGAACAAATTCATAGATTGTTTCATTTTATAAGAAGAACATTTGAAGAAAAGAAGTATTGTTTCTTAAGCATTTGATAAAGTGTGGCATGAAGGCCTAATTTTAAAATTGAAGACATATGTACCCATAAACATTCTAAATCTTTTGGAAAGTTACATTCTTGTCCGGAATTTCACTGCTGTGGAAGGAGACTTTATGAGTGTGCCCGAAACTATCTCATCTGGTGTGCCACAGGGGAGTATACTGGGGCCAGTTTTGTAATTTATTTATACCTCTGATATGCCTGTAAGCAGTAATATCCTCACTTCTACATTTGCCGATGATACGATACAGCCTGCCTTAGTATGTGTGGCAGCACCGAGTTTGCCTGATTTACAAAATGAACAATCTGGCAAGATGCTAAATAGAAAAAGCAAGAGAAAACAAATCTTATTACCTCGTCAAGTGTTCGCTGCTACAGCTGTGGGATTAAAGTAATAAGCAAAAGTAATTGTAAAATCGTTTTGTTAAATAGTTAGAATAAATAGTTATTAAATAGTGATTAAAGTAGAAGCAATGTCTTTTATTACACAACAATTCTATATTGGCGACCCCTGTTTTAACACGTAAAAAGCTTGAAATACAAAATCATCACAACGCCGTAGAAAATTCGTTTCTTGGAAGCAGAGCGGCAGCAGCGTATTTGAAAATTTCAACGTTTGTTTTCTACAAAGCTGATTTTGCACGAGCAAGACATTTTTTGCGTATGAATATGCAACGTTATAATCTGAGACAACGAATAATAAAGAAGATTCTTCAAGTGACGAGAAAGAATTTTTTGATGCAAACCACGCAAATATGGCAGAATTACAAAATATTGTAACACAAATGGTGGCACTTCAACAAGAAGTAAATACTCTTCGTGAATCTCATGGAGATACAAACGTGCAACGATCAAAGCTTCAAAGGGTGCACATTTCAAAATTCAACAAACAAAATCCTCAACTTTGGTTTGCTCAAATTGAAAGATCGTTTGCATTGTGTGACGTCACAAGTTTGATTTGGTTTCTGTACGTCTTGAAGATGACATACTTTTGTCAATTGAAGACCTCATCATAAATCCTCCACAAAATGATAAATTTTCCATATTAAAGGACCGTCTAATTTCAAAATTCGCAGAATCGTCATAGTCTAAACTACGTCGTTTGTTGCAAGGTAGTAAAACCGCCGGTATGAGACCTTCTGAGATTTTAGCTCACATGAAATGACTAGCTCCTAGCAATGAAGCTATTATCCGAACGATATTTTTGGGTCAAACGCCAGAAACTATCCGTCCACTTTTGACAATTTCGGAAGAAGAGGATTTGAACAAGCTTGCCAAGATGGCGGACAAGATGTTGGATGCAAACAACAACAACATTATAAGTTCCGTATCACCTGTTACTACACTTAAGGATGCAACATTCTCTGTGGAAGCAGTTGCACCTCATAGTCACTGGCAGACGTTTGCAAAGCGATTAAGGTTTTATCAGATAAAGTGGATAAAATTCAACTACAAACAAATAAACATGTTAGTCATAATCGTCAACGTTCCAGATCTCGTAGTCGTTCGCGAGGTAATGGTGAAATTTAAAAAATTGAAGATTTTAGTATTTCAACCATAGCGACAACAACACCTTTTTCAAAGTTACTTCGGGAATTTATTGATATAACAACAACAACCTTAACCCGCAAACGTTCTATCGATGCAAATGTGATTCACCACATCGAAACCACAGGTAAACCTGTTGCTGATCGTCCTCGTAGACTATCTGGTGATAAACTTGTAGCTGCTAAAGGTGAAATTGATTTTTTTTTGGACCAGGGCATCTGCCGACTTTCGAAGAGTCCTTGGGACAGTCCAATTAACATGGTTGCAAAAAAACGGGTGGATGTGGAGCATGTGGGGATTATCGGAAATTGAATTCTCAAACTGTTCCGGACCGATACCCTATAGCCAACATTAAAGATTTTTCAGAAATTTTACATGGTAAGTCAATTTTTACTACTGTTGATCTCGTAAGAGCTTATTACCAGATACCAATGGCTGATGAAGATATCCAAAAACAGCAGTGTGTATACCTTTTGTCTTGTGGAATTTTTATACATGCCTCTTGGGTTACGGAACGCTACACAGACCTTCAAAGATTTATGGATTCCGTTTTAAGGGATCTTGATTTTGTTTACTGCTACATCGATGATATTATTATCATGTCTGAATGTGTTGAGGAACACGAAGTACACTTACGTCAAGTTTTTGATCGTCTTCGTCAAATATAATTTTGGCAAAGCTGAAGTTCAGTTTCTTGGTTATATTATCAATAGTAGTGGTTGCCGACCTCCAACAAATCGTATTACTGCCATCGAGAACTATACCAAGTCTGAAACAATTTGCGAACTTCGAAGATTCCTCGGTGTTCTCTATTACTACCGCCGATGTATTCCCCATGGTGCTGAACGAATTTCCAAACAACTCAAAAAAGAACGACAAATGAAAAATTCCATGGGTTCCTGAAGCCGATGATGCATTTTTGGCCTGTAAACGTAGCCTTAGTGAAGCCACAATGTTAGCTCACCCAACCACAAATTCAGATTTGGCTCTTGTTACGGACGCTTCTGATACAGCCATTGGAGCTGTTCTCGAACAAAAATTTAGTGAGACCACTCGGTTTCTTTTCCAGAAAATTATCTAAGGCTGAAAAAAATTATAGCACATATGACAGGGAATTGCTCGCGATTTACGATGCCGTGAAATATTTTCGTCATATGCTAGAGGCACGTCATTTTATAATTAGAACGGACCATAAACCCCTCGTTTATGCTTTTTTGCAAAAGGCAGAAAAAGCATCGCCTCGTCAGTTGAGACACCTCGATTTCATTTCGCAGTTCACTACTGAAATACTTCATTTATCAGGAACTGAAAACACAGTGGCAGATGCGCTGTCTCGTATCAATTCAATTTCCAACAACAATTGCTATGGCTGAACTTCAGGCTATAAACACATTCAAGACAGCAGACAGCCCGCAGCAATATGTCAAAATTAAAACACA
Source organism: Germaria angustata (assembly GCA_963681545.1). NCBI lineage: Eukaryota > Metazoa > Arthropoda > Insecta > Diptera > Tachinidae > Germaria > Germaria angustata. The sequence goes on along the minus strand of OY812999.1, from coordinate 66,374,130 downwards.
TTCATTCTTATGAGAATGATTATATTGACGACAGCATGCTGCTCGACAGCTCGGGTTTTAGTGCTGCTGCTGCCAAGATTAGATTTATTTCTATTTTTGTCGGCAGCACGAAGGGATAAGTAATGCCAATACAACAAGGAGTGGCTTGTTAAAAGTGCTTTTTATTTGTTAGCTAGTTTTAGATAAAGTGCAGAAAATATTTTGTGAAAGAAGATGTTTATTTGTGGTGTGTAACAAAGTAAAAAAACATCGAGAGCAGGCACCCGTACGACCTTTAACAAACATATTTTTACACCCAATTTTTTAAGGTGCCAATAAACTATTCAATTTAATGTTGTTTATTTGTGTTTTCAACTTTACTCTTTTCATCCAACAATCTATATATAAATAGGCAAGTGAAAAAAGTTAAGAACCAGTTTAGCTGTCTTAAACTCAACGTATTCCGTATCCGTTCTAAAATATTCTAGTTTGGTTTTTATTTTTCTATGACGTACCGTAGAAAAATTTTGTTTAAGAAGCGCTAAAAATGTAAAGTGACACCACTAAAACACAACAGTCAGCTGTTTATATTTACTGTTTTCATTTCAATTTTGGATTTGAAAATTTAGGTTTGGATTTGGATTGTCGTAAGTATTTTATTTTTTTATTTACTAATTAAATATATTAATATATTTTTTTTTAGAAGACTATGGATTTCGATGAGAAACTTATTGAAGAAGTTCGCAACCGTCCAATTTTATATGACTTAATAATAACACGCCACACTGCAGATAGTATTTTTTGAAAATATTTTTGTGCTTAACACGATATTTATGTATTATTAATTACTATCACTAAGTTTATGTCCGACACTGGTTGGGCCTAATAATTATATCTATACTTAAGATTTGAATACTTACTGTTAGTTCAGTTTTGAAGATACAATAAATAACTATTAGTGAAAAAACCTTTTACAAGCAGGCAACACAGTCCAGATAATACAATTAGCGTTGTTCTTGGCGTCATATATATATATATATATATATATATATATATATATATATATATATATATATATATATATATATATATATACAAATATATATATATATATATATATATATATATATATATATATATATATATATATATATATATATATATATATATATATATATATATATATATATATATATATATATATATATATATATATATATATATATATAATATAATATAATATATATATATATATATATATATATATATATATATATATATATATATATATATATATATATATATATATATATATATATATATATATATATATATATATATATATATATATATAAGAAAAAACTGAGAAATTAGAGAATTGCATTTTGGAAGCTTCTGAAAAAAAGGAAGAGTATGGGGTACTTTTGCTCATTGGTCACAGAGATAATAGACTAAATGATACAGAATCATTTATAAATGTCTATCGCATGGATCAGCACACGTTCGACGAAATTCTCCAAATATTAGGACCTGATGTGCAATCTGTGCCTGTCCACAGCTTATACACCGAAAAAATAATGTAAAAATTTGTTTATATGTGCTTCATATGTCCCACCTAAAAGTGGGGATTCTTTGTATGCTGCCCATGTTTTAAATGTGGTTCATCTGTCAGATGTTGTTGGTGCTGAAAATCTTTGTGTAATTGGTGACTTTAATCTACGTGAGATTGGCTGGAGTAATTTATTCAATGATGTCTATCTATCGCCTATTAACGTAAATAATTCACATGAAATGAATCTTGTGGATTCCTTTTTAAGTCTAGGCTTAGTACAAGTCAATTCTTTCACAAATGAATTAAACCGCATTTTCGATTTAATATTTGTTCCTGAAGCGATTAAATACTCGTTATCTGTTTGTCCTTTTCCTATGTGTATAACTGACATGCATTACATCCCCTTAATTTTTGTACTATCTCACTTTGAATTTATTTCTATTTGTAAAAGTGATAATAATATTTATAATTTTAATGATTGTGATTATGGTAATTTGAATGCGGAAATTAAATCTATAAGTTGGAATAATCTATTTAATGCTAAGGATATGGCATATTGTTATAACATATTTATTAATACTTTAAATAATCTCATTGATCTTTTCGTTCCTCTTTTGCCACAAAAAGTTTACAAACTTCCATGGTACACTAAGGGTTTAAAAAAGCTAAGAAATCTTAGAAACAAAAATTATAAAAAATTTAATCAAACTGGTGATTTACATTACAAAACACTCTATGAACATTATATGCGTGAATTTAATTTTCTTGATAAGTTTTTTTATAATCAATATATATTAAATTATGAATCTTCTATTAAATACAATCCTAAACGATTCTGGAATTTCATAAGATCTAAAAAATCTAGTTCTGGATATCCATCTGTCATGTATTTTAATGGTAATACCTTAAGCTCTGGTAATGACATTGTAAATGCATTTTCGTTGTTTTTTGAGTCTAATTTTCAGGCTGTAAATGACTCTGTAGATCCTAATGTTTTAAGATGTATAGAGCCTATTGTTGACTTCGGTTATGTTCCATTAACATTTAACGATATCGTAAATAGCATAAGAAATATTAAGAATTCGTTCGGTATTGACGTCGATGGTTTGAGTTCATTTTTTATAAAGAATCTGGCTGAAAGTTTGAGTATACCTTTACTGTACCTTTTTAATAATTCGTTGGATGAAGGATGTTTTATTGATAGATGGAAAATTGCTTCGATTACCCCTGTCTTCAAAACTGGTGATAAATCGAACGTTATTAACTATCGTCCAATTTCGAAATTGTCTAATATTTCAAAAATTTTTGAGTATGTAATTAAGGAAAAGATGTTTTTTGCACTAAAGCGATATATTTGTGTTGAGCAGCATGGCTTCTTTCCTGGTCGTTCTACCACTACAAATTGTGCTATCTTTAATCACTTCTGTATATCTGTTTTTGAAAAACATAACCAAGTTGATGCAATTTTTATGGATCTATGTAAAGCGTTTGATAAGGTTGCACATAATATACTGTACTTTAAATTAAGTAAAATTCGTTTTTATGGCAAGTTTCTTAATTGGTTGATGTCCTATTTGTCGAATAGAAAATACACTGTTGTTTTAGAAAATTTTGTGTCCTTGCCATATAACTCAACCTCAGGTGTGCCACAGGGTAGTACATTAGGCCCGTTATTGTTTGTAATTTTTATTAATTACATTGGTAGTTATTGTGCTAGTTCACAATTTTTATTGAATGACCTGAAACTTTATAAGGAAATTACTTCTGACAATGACGTCATCGCTTTTCAATTTTGCATCGATGAAATATTCTATTGGTGCAGTATTAATAATTTACCTTTGAATGTGGATAAATGTTTTCAAATGAGCTTTCATAGGTGTAATATTCGTAATGTAATAGCATCCCAGTACAAGTTAAGCGACTTTAACTTCAAAGTTGTTAACCAAGTGCTAGATCTTGGCATTGTTTTGGATTGTGAACTTAACTTTAATGCACATCTTGATTATATTATACCTAGACCTTATTCTGCTTGTGCATTTATAAGAAGAAACAGTCAGAACTTTTCGGATCCCATAATATTAAAAATTTTATACACTGCTTTTGTTCGCTCGAAGTTAGAGTATTGGTCTTTTGTTTGGAACCCTTTTTATAATGTACATACTGATAGAATTGAAAGGATTCAAAAGAAATTTGTTAAATTTGCACTTCGTAATGATCTTACAATGTTGGTCCCGACTATATATAATGCTCGTTGTTTTCTTTTGGGCTTAAAGCCACTTTATGTACGACGTACTATTCATTCCGTTAGGATTGTCTATAATTTGATTAATGGTTTTATCGATTGTGAATACCTATTAAGTTTGATTAAATTTTTTGTACCTTTTAAACACCTTAGATCCAATAACCAATTTTATGTATCTACTCATGTTACTAATTATGGAATGCGTGAACCTTTGTTACGAGTTTTTAATAATATAAATAAAATTTCTAATATTATTGTCTTAGACTTTTCATTGTCTGCTAATGATTTTAATTTGTTATTAGAAAATAAGGATTTATTTAATGTTTTATTTAATTAGTATATTTGTTAGCCTGTAAGGATTATTTTCCATAGGTGAATTAAATTAAATAAATAAAATTAAAAAAAATTATACACATGTAATCAAACATACCTATTATTGATTTGCAATATAAATTTATTATTTATTTTGAGAAAAGTTGTTCACTTAAATTGCATCCGTGTAATGTTCTTATACTAGCAATTGGTAATCCAGACATATGAAACTCATATATACAAAAAAGTACAAATCACGCACAGAAGATGAAAAACTAGAGACTGCATTTACAAAAATATACTTAATTAATTTTCCCTTATTCTAAATAGACGGGGAGAATGGTTTTGCGGAAAAGAGATTTTGAATTTTCGCAGACAGCTGTTTTGCTTTAAGCTGTGTTGTTTTGACATAAAATTTGCAAAAAAAAATATAAAAAAATTTTGAGAAAAACAATCGTGATAATTTAAGGACTAAAATCGTTAATAAAACAAAATGTTTAGTGCAGCTGAATCAACAGATGCAGAAGAAGAACAATATTCCAAAAATATGCAAGAAGAGAGTTGCGTAATAACAAAAACCCACTTCAGTTGCCGCAAATATTATGAGTATATGATGATGCTATTTCATATATTTGTTCTTTCAGTAATGAAAGTTTTACCTATTATATTTAAAGGTTCCAAAAATATTACAAGGTGAATAAGCCTGCTTTTAGGTATCTGTTAGACGTGCTAACGTCAACCAGATATGAAAAGTTAGATAACTCGATTTTAGTGTATAACATTCCTTGCATATGTAAGGATAAGGATAATGAAAAATGTAATAAAGTATATAAGTAGGTATATCTAAAAATAAATTAATTAATAAGAATTCTGCGCAATAAGCAATGTGTACTTTTCAAAGTGCATTTTCCCGTTACTTAGTTCACAATCTGATACTTGGGTGCATTTTGTATATACCTGTACCGTTTTTAAATGTAATTTTGATTTGTAATGCTTTTAAATTAAGTATGTACATATCTACCTATATTTTCACAAGAAATAAAGTGTCCTGGAGACGACCAAGTCTTATATAGACTGCAGGTAAACAAAAACAGTTAATAGTTTCGTATGCGTGTGGACTCATAATTATTCCTGATAATAAAACAGTTAGTAAATTTGAATTTATGAACTAAGAACTGAATTTTAAGAAATTCCCTTTTTAAGGGCAGGTAATCCATCACATTGGTAGTTGTTAAAAGTGATGTAAATAATATTTCACATCAATAATAATTCGAAAAACACAAAAGTTTATGACGACAATAAAGTATAAGAAAAAGTCCTTATGAACAAAAATAGAAAAAGATAAAATTTTCAAAAAATCACCAAAAATAATGGTGCAATCTTTTTTCTTTCGTCTTAAATTAGAGATCTCATATTTTATTGTGGTATATAACATTATTTATAGAACAGCTTCCTTCAGTTTCAAGAAACTTTTCCTTTTTTTTTTGGTAAGAATTTATAAATATATACATATAAATAGTTTTTTTTATAATAAATATTTTTAAAATAAATATTTGAGATAATATCAAAAGTTTGTGGTGGCTTTAGCTCTTCGTATGCCGTCATTTCATTGGTTGCTAAAAACAAATCGTCAGTGAAGTTTAAGCAGTTTAAGATAATTTTTCCTTTTTAAATATTGAAAATAGCTGCTGAGGAAATTATTCAGGTAAAAAATCAATGTAATACCTCTATACATTTAGCCACAAAAAATATCATATAAATATCTTGAAATCGAAAAAATTCAATAAATACGAATGCAATTTTCTTCACATTCTTTGTTGAACCTTCGTAGTGAACGGAGTTTTTTTTACATACTAAACAAACAAAAATACAAACAAAAAAATATTCGTAATAAGTACTGATTTTGTTAAATTTGCTTTATTTGCTTGCATTAATTATATTTTTCGTATAATCTGAAACAAAAAAAAAACCCAAACAAAGTGACTGAGGAATACTCTGCATGAGTACCTCAAAAACAAAAAATTGTGAAGTGAGTTCTAACGGCAGAAATGCCTATTTTACTGTGAGTTCTGAAGCTCTTAATGCACACAATAGAAATAAAAAATCTGATGTTAGTCTTTTTCTAACGGCAAAGCCAATTTTACGCGAGCGGTCAACTTCGCATACTCCAATGCCAAGTAGTGATTCGTTAACATTACCGTTGCCTAGTACTTCTTTATTTAAGTCAGCGCCATTATCCGCTCAAGGCTCGTGTTCATCTCTTACACAAGTTATCACTATATACAATAATATTCAGAAACCTAAAGTGACAGTCGGAATGGACAGATATATTAGAGTAGTAAAGCGCGGGCGAAGCCCAAATTCATCTGAAATCTCATCGGTTCCCAAGATATCCAGGGATAACGACGCCGCCAAAATTAACCGTAAAAACCGTTTTAAAATATTGCAGGATGACAATGACAAACCCGATGCATCCTCGAAAAAAAACCTCCAAACCACCACACATATATTTGAGAGAAAAAATTTCAAACACCCTCATCAAAAAATTAATATCCGTCATTGGTGAAAAGGCATTTCACATTGTTCCAATAACACGTGGTAACATTGACGAAATTAAAATTGTTAATAAATTGGAAAAAAAAAATAAAACAAGTTTTTACACATTCCAGCTTAAGAGCGCTAAAGGCCTACAGGTCGTATTGAAGGGCATAGATTTTTACGTTGTCCCTGCTGAAATAAAAGATGCTCTCACCCTGAAAGGATTCAAGTTAAAAAATGTATCCAACATAATAAACAGGGAGAAGATCCCCCAATCCCTATTTCACGTTGCACTGGAGCCAAATGATATATTATTGAAGAAAAATGAGACCCATCCCATTTATAATTTAAAGTATCTCTTATACCGAAAAATCACAGTTTAAGATCCACACAAGCGTTCAGTACCCGTACAGTGGCACAATTATCAAGAATATGGCCATACAAATACTTATTATAAATTACCTACTGTTTGTGTTGTGTGCGGTGATTTGCACGAGACTGCTATTTGCAATAAGTCGAAAGACCAGAACGAAAAAAATGCAGTAATTGTAAAGGTAATCACACTGCTAACTACAGAGGATGTCCTGTATACTCTTTCGTTAACAGGCTATGAGTCAAAAGCCTAAAGTAGTCCCAGCGCAAAAAGGAGATACGTACTCCGCTACTTATCCTCCTATGGCCCAACTAATATCTACACAAGTATCGTATGTTGACGCTGTGAAGATTAACTCTATTCTAATTGAAAAAGTGTCACCACCAAATAACACAACAAATGCAAACGCAAGCTTTAATTTTAATCGCCTTGAAGCTACTATTGATAATCTGGTGCAAACTATAAACAACTTTACAACAAATATGACTAGCAGAACACACTGCCAGATTGTTCATTTTGTAAATCAGGCAAACTCGGTGCTGCCACACATACCAAGGCAGGCTGTATCGTATCATCGGCAAATGTAGAAGTGAGGATATTACTGCTTACAGGCATATCAGAGGTATAAATAAATTACAAAACTGGCCCCAGTATACTCCCCTGTGGCACACCAGATGAGATAGTTTCGGGCACACTCATAAAGTCCTCTTCCACAGCAGTGAAATTCCGGACAAGAATGTAACTTTCCAAAAGATTTAGAATGTTTATGGGTACATATGTCTTCAATTTTAAAATTAGGCCTTCATGCCACACTTTATCAAATGCTTGAGAAACATTAAAAAGAGGGAAAAACAATAGTTCTTTTCTTCAAATGTTCTTCTTATAAAATGAAACAATCTATGAATTTGTTCAATGGTGCTATGCTGACTTCTAAAACGAAATTGAGGGTCCGGTATTCACCCATTATAAGTTGGAATTGGGGAAAATTTTGTCATGAGCAGCTTTTCGAAGAGCTTTGAAATTATTGACAGTAAACTTGTTGGCCTATATGACTCAGCCTTAGTAAGATCTTTGCCCGCCTTTGGAATCATTTTGATCATGGCAGGTTTCCAGCTGTGTGGATAATACTTCAGTCGTAAAATGCCATTAAAAATAAACAACAGGATTCTAATAGCAACACGAGGTAACTTCATCAGCATCTTGTTACTAATTCCATCAATACCCGGGGCTTTTTTCGGGTTGGTTTCAGCAACTAGTTTTTGTACATCACGCATCTTAAATATCATGGGTCGAGGGGGTACAGCAACTACACATGGCAAATCAATAGCACCAGTACACGTGTTTGAGGTAAATACATTTTTTTAAATGACCAGCAAATATGTTACCTCTTTCAGTATTAGTTCTTGCCCAACCTCCGGTAGAAGTGCGCAGGGGTGGTTTAGACTCAACGTGTGTTTTAAGTTTTTTAGCAGCGCGCCACAGGGAGTAATGAGATGCTGCTGTTACATCGAGACCTTCCAGACAATTTTTAAGAGATGCAGATTTTTCAGATGCAAGCAACTCTTGGAGTCGTTTAGTGCATTCTTTAAGCCTAATTTTATGTTGGGGTGATCTGTGCTGTTGCCATTCCCTTCTAACTCTTCTTTTTTCACATACGAGACGTTTAATATCCGCAGAATAAATTCTATTAAACCCAGTCTGTGGATAGGAAGTAGTGGCATGTTTATCAGCCTGTTTAATATTTTCGGTAAGATTGGCAATGTTAAATTCAGTACCATCGGAAGTTCCAAGCTTGATGTTTTGCCGTACAATGACTACTGAGATGTTTTTGAACCCCAGCCAATTAACTCGATTTATCATCTTCACATATGGGTGAGGTAAGTCACTTCTTAGTGGGCAACAAATTGTAACGATCGTGGGAGAGTGATCGGAGGAGAGATCAGGCGAAGCTTCAAAATTAATTAAATTCATAGAGACATTTTTCATGACGCTAAAATCTATAACATCCGGAATTTTTTGTATGTCAGTAGGCCAGTAAGAGGGCTTACCGCTCGAAATGACGTCCAAGCCCATTTTTGAAATTGTGTTGAACAACGCTCGACCCCTAGGTGTAATAAGACGCGATCCCCAGAACGTATGTTTTGCATTGTAGTCGCCAGCTGCTACGAAACAAGATCCAAGAGTTTTGTAAAAATCCTCGTATTGATCCTCAGTGATTGAAAATATGGGAGGGGATGATATCACGAGATTTGCACAAAAATTTTCGATGCAAATATTTGTTGCTTGTAGATGGTCTTCACAAATGTTCTCCAGAATATAGTGCTTGAGTCTTGACTTTATTAGAATTGCTGATCCTCCGCATGCTCTTCCTCTCGAGTCCTTTGAATCATACAAGTTGTAGAAATTAATTTTAGAAAGGCTTCTCGAAGTCTGTCGAAGAATGGGTCTAAGATACCAACATTATATCAATATTTTTTACCGTGAGGAAGTACTCAAGTTCGTTTTTATGTTGCTGAATTCCGTTTGCGTTCCAGGAACATAATTTTAACGTGTTCATAGCTTGTTAACTAATGCTAGAAGCAGTGTGTTCTGCTAGTCATATTTGTTGTAAAGTTGTTAATAGTTTGCACCAGATTATCAATAGTAGCTTCAAGGCGATTAAAATTAAAGCTTGCGTTTGCATTTGTTGTGTTATTTGGTGGTGACACTTTTTCAATTAGAATAGAGTTAATCTTCACAGCGTCAACATACGATACTTGTGTAGATATTAGTTGGGCCATAGTAGGATAAGTAGCGGAGTACGTATCTCCTTTTTGGGCTGGGACTACTTTAGGCTTTTGACTCATAGCCTGTTAACGAAAGAGTATACAGGACATCCTCTGTAGTTAGCAGTGTGATTACCTTTACAATTACTGCATTTTTTTCGTTCTGGTCTTTCGACTTATTGGAAATAGCAGTCTCGTGCAAATCACCGCACACAACACAAACAGTAGGTAATTTATAATAAGTATTTGTATGGCCATATTCTTGATAATTGTGCCACTGTACGGGTACTGAACGCTTGTGTGGGTCTTAAACTGTGATTTTTCGGTATAAGAGATACTTTAAATTATAAATGGGATGGGTCTCATTTTTCTTCAATAATATATCATTTGGCTCCAGTGCAACGTGAAATAGGGGTTGAGGGATCTTCTCCCTGTTTATTATGTTGGATACATTTTTTAACTTGAATCCTTTCAGGGTGAGAGCATCTTTTATTTGAGCAGGGACAACGTAAAAATCTATGCCCTTCAATACGACCTGTAGGCCTTTAGCGCTCTTAAGCTGGAATGTGTAAAAACTTGTTTTATTTTTTTTCCAATTTATTAACAATTTTAATTTCGTCAATGTTACCACGTTTTATTGGAACAATGTGAAATGCCTTTTCACCAATGACGGATATTAATGTTTTGATGAGGGTGTTTGAAATTTTTTCTCTCAAATAGATGTGTGGTGGTTTGGAGGTTTTTTTTCGAGGATGCTTCGGGTTTGTCATTGTCATCCTGCAATATTTTAAAACGGTTTTGACGGTTAATTTTGGCGACGTCGTTATCCCTGGATATCTTGGGAACCGATGAGATTTCAGATGAATTTGGGCTTCGCCCGCACTTTACTACTGTAATATATCTGTCCATTCCGACTTCCCCCGGGGGGCACGGTCAATACATCTTGTCTTGGTGGCTTGGTGTTGTGCTTCCCGGGGTATAGGGTTATCAGGTTTCCGGTCCTACGCCTTTTTGCTAATAACCCCTAAAAACTTGTATGTTGCTACCCAATCCCTGAATCAACAGGGCAACGGGCGCGCATGCAAGTAAACTAAAGGTAAAAGCGGGTTCGCTCGCTCGTCCGGAGGGGTAGTTGGTCTTTCCAGACCTTGACCTTTGGCCAATTGCCCTAAAACTTAATATGTTACTACCCAATCCCTGAAACACCAGGGTAACGGGCGTGCATATAAGTAATTAAGGAAGTAGCTTGCTACGCTAGTCTGGGTAGAGGTGTTACCGATGCTGACCAGAGCCCCATCTGGTGCCACGGGAACCAGTAGCCCCTAGGACGTGTCCTAGACTGGTTATTGGTGAGGCCCCTTCGGGGATCACGTGGTTGCTGTGGTTAAAACCCAAAGATACGCGGGGAGAGGTATGGGCTGGATGAATGTGTCTTCAATCATGGGCTAGTGGCATGATATAGATGTTCTCTTCAGGCCATATATCTCTAGGTGCTGTTGCTATTCGACAGAGCTGCTCTAATGGTTACGGTAGGTGAAGCCTCAGGTCAGATGGGGGCAAAATTTCCACTGCCGTGCTATTTGGGTAGTAGGAGGTTAGATAGCTCCAAGCATCTTAGCAAGGTGTCTGTACATGGTTCTGCAGCCTGTACGGAACTTGCTACCATGTTGTCCCTGTCAGGGGCACATGTTAGTTGGCGCTCCAGTCATGTGCCTTTGGCGGAAGCTACTGGGGCGGTGGTGAACGTGCTTTATTCACCCTTGTGCAATAGTGCACCGTCAGGTTAGGCCTTCGGGCAGGTACTGACGTGAATCTTTTGCAACTCTGTCCATTCCGACTGTCACTTTAGGTTTCTGAATATTATTGTCTATAGTGATAACTTGGGTAAGTGATGAACACGAGCCTTGAGCGGATAATGGCGCTGACTTAAATAAAGAAGTACAAGGCAACGGTAATGTTAACGAATCACTACTTGGCATTGGAGTATGCGAAGTTGATCGCTCGCGTAAAATTGGCTTTGCCGTTAGAAAAAGACTAACATCAGATTTTTTATTTCTATTGTGTGCATTAAGAGCTTCAGAACTCACAGTAAAATAGGCATTTCTGCCGTTAGAACTCACTTCACAATTTTTTGTTTTTGAGGTACTCATGCAGAGTATTCCTCAGTCACTTTGTTTGGGTTTTTTTTGTTTTTTTTTTTTTTTTTGTTTCAGATTATACGAAAAATATAATTAATGCAAGCAAATAAAGCAAATTTAACAAAATCAGTACTTATTACGAATATTTTTTTGTTTGTATTTTTGTTTGTTTAGTATGTAAAAAAAAACTCCGTTCACTACGAAGGTTCAACAAAGAATGTGAAGAAAATTGCATTCGTATTTATTGAATTTTTTCGATTTCAAGATATTTATATGATATTTTTTGTAGCTAAATGTATAGAGGTATTACATTGATTTTTTACCTGAATAATTTCCTCAGCAGCTATTTTCAATATTTAAAAAGGAAAAATTATCTCAAACTGCTTAAACTTCACTGACGATTTGTTTTTAGCAACCAATGAAATGACGGCATATGAAGAGCTAAAGCCACCACAAACTTTTGATATTATCTCAAATATTTATTTTAAAAATATTTATTATAAAAAAAACTATTTATATGTATATATTTATAAATTCTTACCAAAAAAAGGAAAAGTTTCTTGAAACTGAAGGAAGCTGTTCTATAAATAATGTTATATACCACAATAAAATATGAGATCTCTAATTTAAGACGAAAGAAAAAAGTTTGCGCCATTATTTTTGGTGATTTTTTGAAAATTTTATCTTTTTTCTATTTTTGCTCATAAGGACTTTTTCTTGTACTTTATTGTCGTCATAAACTTTTGTGTTTTTCGAATTATTATTGATGTGAAATATTATTTACATCACTTTTAACAACTACCAATGTGATGGATTACCTGCCCTTAAAAAAGGAATTTCTTAAAATTCAGTTCTTAGTTCATAAATTCAAATTTACTAACTGTTTTATTATCAGGAATAATTATGAGTCCACACGCATACGAAACTATTAACTGTTTTTGTTTACCTGCGGTCTATATAAGACTTGGTCGTCTCCAGGACACTTTATTTCTTATGAAAATATAGGTAGATATGTACATACTTAATTTAAAAGCATTACAAATCAAAATTACATTTAAAAACGGTATAGGTATATACAAAATGCACCCAAGTATCAGATTGTGAACTAAGTAACGGGAAAATGCACTTTGAAAAGTACACATATAAGGCTTATTGCGCAGAATTCTTATTAATTAATTTATTTTTAGATATACCTACTTATATACTTTATTACATTTTTCGTTATCCTTATCCTTACATATGCAAGGAATGTTATACACTAAAATCGATAGGTATCTGGTTGACGTTAGCACGTCTAACAGATACCTAAAAGCAGGCTTATTCACCTTGTAATATTTTTGGAACCTTTAAATATAATAGGTAAAACTTTCATTACTGAAAGAACAAATATATGTAATAGCATCATCATATACTCATAATATTTGCGGCAACTGAAGTGGGTTTTTGTTATTACGCAACTCTCTTCTTGCATATTTTTGGAATATTGTTCTTCTTCTGCATCTGTTGATTCAGCTGCACTAAACATTTTGTTTTATTAACGATTTTAGTCCTTAAATTATCACGATTGTTTTTCTCAAAATTTTTTTATATTTTTTTTTTTTGCATATTTTATGTCAAAACAACACAGCTTAAAGCAAAACAGCTGTCTGCGAAAATTCAAAATCTCTTTTCCGCAAAATTATTCTCCCCGTCTATTTAGAATAAGGGAAAATTAATTAAGTATATTTTTGTAAATGCAGTCTCTAGTTTTTCATCTTCTGTGCGTGATTTGTACTTTTTTGTATATATGAGTTTCATATGTCTGGATTACCAATTGCTAGTATAAGAACATTACACGGATGCAATTTAAGTGAACAACTTTTCTCAAAATAAATAATAAATTTATATTGCAAATCAATAATAGGTATGTTTGATTACATGTGTATAATTTTTTTATTTTATTTATCTAATTTAATTCACCTATTGAAAATAATCCTTACAGGCTAACAAATATACAAATTAAATAAAACATTAAATAAATCCTTATTTTCTAATAACAAATTAAAATCATTAGCAGACAATGAAAAGTCTAAGGCAATAATATTAGAAATTTTATTTATATTATTAAAAACTCGTAACAAAGGTTCACGCATTCCATAATTAGTAACATGAGTAGATACATAAAATTGGTTATTGGATCTAAGGTGTTTAAAAGGTACAAAAAATTTAATCAAACCTAATAGGTATTCACAATCGATAAAACCATTAATCAAATTATAGACAATCCTAACGGAATGAATAGTACGTCGTACATAAAGTGGCTTTAAGCCCAAAAGAAAACAATGAACATTATATATAGTCGGGACCAACATTGTAAGATCATTACGAAGTGCAAATTTAACAAATTTCTTTTGAATCCTTTCAATTCTATCAGTATGTACATTATAAAAAGGGTTCCAAACAAAAGACCAATACTCTAACTTCGAGCGAACAAAAGCAGTGTATAAAATTTTTAATATTATGGGATCCGAAAAGTTCTGACTGTTTCTTCTTATAAATGCACAAGCAGAATAAGGTCTAGGTATAATATAATCAAGATATGCATTAAAGTTAAGTTCACAATCCAAAACAATGCCAAGATCTAGCACTTGGTTAACAACTTTGAAGTTAAAGTCGCTTAACTTGTACTGGGATGCTATTACATTACGAATATTAGACCTATGAAAGCTCATTTGAAAACATTTATCCACATTCAAAGGTAAATTATTAATACTGCACCAATAGAATATTTCATCGATGCAAAATTGAAAAGCGATGACGTCATTGTCAGAAGTAATTTCCTTATAAAGTTTCAGGTCATCCAATAAAAATTGTGAACTAGCACAATAACTACCAATGTAATTAATAAAAATTACAAACAATAACGGGCCTAATGTACTACCCTGTGGCACACCTGAGGTTGAGTTATATGGCAAGGACACAAAATTTTCTAAAACAACAGTGTATTTTCTATTCGACAAATAGGACATCAACCAATTAAGAAACTTGCCATAAAAACGAATTTTACTTAATTTAAAGTATAGTATATTATGTGCAACCTTATCAAACGTTTTACACAGATCCATAAAAATTGCATCAACTTGGTTATGTTTTTCAAAAACAGATATACAGAAGTGATTAAAGACAGCACAATTTGTAGTGGTAGAACGACCAGGAAAGAAGCCATGCTGCTCAACACAAATATATCGCTTTAGTGCAAAAAACATCTTTTCCTTAATTACATACTCAAAAATTTTTGAAATATTAGACAATTTCGAAATTGGACGATAGTTAATAACGTTCGATTTATCACCAGTTTTGAAGACAGGGGTAATCGAAGCAATTTTCCATCTATCAATAAAACATCCTTCATCCAACGAATTATTAAAAAGGTACAGTAAAGGTATACTCAAACTTTCAGCCAGATTCTTTATAAAAAATGAACTCAAACCATCGACGTTAATACCAAAAGAATTCTTAATATTTCTTATGCTATTTACGATATCGTTAAATGTTAATTGAACATAACCGAAGTCAACAATAGGCTCTATACATCTTAAAACATTAGGATCTACAGAGTCATTTACAGCCTGAAAATTAGACTGAAAAAACAACGAAAATGCATTTACAATGTCATTACCAGAGCTTAAGGTATTACCATTAAAATACATGACAGATGGATATCCAGAACTAGATTTTTTAGATGTTATGAAATTCCAGAATCGTTTAGGATTGTATTTAATAGAAGATTCATAATTTAATATATATTGATTATAAAAAAACTTATCAAGAAAATTAAATTCACGCATATAATGTTCATATAGATTTAATTTCCGCATTCAAATTACCATAATCACAATCATTAAAATTATAAATATTATTATCACTTTTACAAATAGAAATAAATTCAAAGTGAGATAGTACAAAAATTAAAGGGATGTGATGCATGTCAGTTATACACATAGGAAAAGGACAAACAGATAACGAGTATTTAATCGCTTCAGGAACAAATATTAAATCGAAAATGCGGTTTAATTCATTTGTGAAAGAATTGATTTGTACTAAGCCTAGACTTAAAAAGGAATCCACAATATTCATTTCATGTGAATTATTTACGTTAATAGGCGATAGATAGACATCATTGAATAAATTACTCCAGCCAATCTCACGTAGATTAAAGTCACCAATTACACAAAGATTTTCAGCACCAACAACATCTGACAGATGAACCACATTTAAAACATGGGCAGCATACAAAGAATCCCCACTTTTAGGTGGGACATATGAAGCACATATAAACAAATTTTTACATTATTTTTTCGGTGTATAAGCTGTGGACAGGCACAGATTGCACATCAGGTCCTAATATTTGGAGAATTTCGTCGAACGTGTGCTGATCCATGCGATAGACATTTATAAATGATTCTGTATCATTTAGTCTATTATCTCTGTGACCAATGAGCAAAAGTACCCCATACTCTTCCTTTCTTTCAGAAGCTTCCAAATTGCAATTCTCTAATTTCTTAGTTTTTTCTTATATATATATATATATATATATATATATATATATATATATATATATATATATATATATATATATATATATAATATATATATATATATATATATATATATATATATATATATATATATATATATATATATATAATATATTTATATATATATATATATATATATATATATATATATATATATATAATATATATATATATATATATATATATATATATATATATATATATATATATATGTAATATATATATATATATATATATATATATATATATATATATACATATATATATATATATATATATATAATATATATATATATATATATATATATATATATAATATATATATATATAATATATATATATATATATATATATATATATAATATATATATATATATATAATATATATATATATATATATATATATATATATATATATATATATATATATAATATATATATATATATATATATATATATATATATATATATATATATATATATATATATATATATATATATATATATATATATATATATATATATATATATATATATATTGATTGATTTGGTTTATTTAGCATTTCTTTTGCTTTTATACAAGTACAATTTTTTTTTTAAATTAAATAAATAAAATTATTTTACATAAGAATCATATTAAATTTCAAAATTTGATTTAATATAGCAAATAATTTTACTCTTAAACAAATAAAAATTATTTTCATTTTTTAATTCTATAGGCAATTCATTAAAAATTTTTAGACCTTTATAAAATAATACATTTTGGCTAAAACTTGTTGATGCATAGGATAGTCTGTAGTCATTGGCATTTCTTAGGTTGTATGGTTGAATTTCAGCTACATTGACCAAGTATTTACTCATATAAGATGGCAGGGTCCCTGTTTTTACCTTAAATATGAATAATAGGGCATTCATCATCAGCCATTGATTTACTGAAAGCCACTGCAGTTTATACAGCATATCCCTGATGCTTGCCAGCCTGTTGCATCTAAGAATACACCGCGTGCCTTTATTTTGCATTTTTTGTAATCTATCCCTCATTTGTTGATTACCCAGGAACAGTACAGTAGAACAGTAATCAAAGTGAGGCTTTATGATTGTATTATATATATTAATGGCGGTAGTTGTTGAAATTTTATATCTGATTCTTCTCAAAAAAGCAATTTTCTTCGATATCTTTTTACACACGTATTCAAAATGTGGTATGAAACTCAATTTATCGTCTATTTTTATACCCAAATATTTTATTTCTTTAATCTTCTCGATGATTTCGTTTTCTATGTAAAAATTATGGTTCGAAATTCCATTTATAAACATTGCTTTTGTTTTATTAACATTTAGTTTTATTTTATTCATTTTGAGATAGTTTTCTATTTTGCTTAAATCTTCATTTAATTTTCGGACACATTCATCTGCATTTTGACCACATGTATATACCAGCGTATCGTCAGCAAACATGCACACTTTACATTGTTTAACTATTCTCTCCATATCATTTATGTATATTAAAAATAGCAACGTCCCCAGCACTGCTCCTTGGGGTACTCCAATATCCACAGTTTTTGAGGATGAAACATACTTGCCACATTTTGTTTTTTGTGTTCGGTTACTCAAGTAACTTCTAAACCAAGCCAGCTCTATTCCTTTAACCCCATATTTCTCCAACTTTTGTAACAAAATTTGTCTGTTGACTATTTCAAAGGCTTTTCTTAAATCGAGAAAAGCTGCTGCCACGCATCTTTTATTACCCACTTTAATTTTCCATTCAGATACTACGAGATTCAGTAGCGATTCACAGTTATGATTTTTTCTAAATCCAGACTGAATTTCGTAAAGTAAATTGTTTTCTTCAAAATATTTACTTAACTGATTATAAACAATTTTTTCTATAATCGTGCTTATTGTAGGCAACATGCTAACAGGACGCATTTCGGTAGGATTTTTTGTGTTTGGAATTTTTTTTATTGGTATAACTGTAGCTTCCTTAAGGCTATCGGGAAATACACCGCTTAGAAGGGATTCATTCACTAAGTGTAACAAATGTAGTCCAGCTATATCGAAATTTTCCAAAAGCATTCCAATTGAGAGACAATTTTGATCCTTTTTGTTGTTCATAGCTTTCATAGTTGACTTAAGTTGCATTATGTTAATAATTTCAAATTTAAAATCTTCGTGTTGGTATTGGTTTATGTTGTCTTCGTATATTGTATTAGGTATACTTGCTATTATTTCATTCACACTTCTTATAAAATAGATATTAAGCTCTTCAGCTATTTCCATCTCTTCTGCGATAACTTTTCCATTTACTTCAATCTCCTTAACTTGGGATTTCTCCTGCTTCAGTACTAATTCTTTTAGATTTCTCCACATATCTTTCTGGTTAGAGCATTCATTTATTTTGTTTCTTATATAGTTGGTCTGATATTTTCTTATTTCGGATTGATACTTATTTCTTATTGATCTGAATTTTCTCCAATGGTATTCATTATTGTGCCACACTGCTAACCTATGGAATTGTATCTTTGTTTGCTTTAATGATCTTAAATATCCATTGAACCAGTTGTTCACACCATAATTATTTCTCACACTCTTTTCACCTATCATTGTTTTTAATGCGTTATTTATGTCCGTTGTAAATATATTAGCAAAATCGTTTATTGTCGTGTTAAATTGACATCTACTAACTTCACCATGAATTAAAGAGTGTCGAAAAATTGAATTATTAAACCGGAAATATTGGACAGTTTTAGTTTTATTGTAGTTGCTGTAATTACGTAACGGTATTTTTATCTCTAATGTTTCATGATCACTAATCTTCATTATATCAGCTGTCTTAGCTTCCGTATTTTCTATGTTCGTCACTACATAATCAATCAAGGATGCCGTGTTTAGTGTTATTCGAGTAGGTTCTGTAACAATTTGATTAAAATAATTGTCCCTTATAATTTCCTCCACTTTTCTCTTATACGAGCTCGTACCGAACCAATCAATGTTGAAGTCACCTGCAATAATGTAATTTTCTTTGTCGCCTATACTTTCCATTTCGGATTCGAAGAAGTCAATAAAGTGTTGCTCAGGAGAATTCTGTCTATGGGGTGATCTGTAAATTCCTACCAAGTTGTATGATAAATTCTCGAAAGCAATTTCTACTTTTTGCCACCATATTTTCTTTTCGATGGATTTGCTGTCTACTTTTTTAATACTCCATCGTTCATTTATATATAAACATACTCCTCCCGTATGTCTGCTTATGCTGTCACAACGTATGATATTGTATCCCTCCAGTAAGATTTCTCTATTGTTTATGTCTTCAGTTAAGTGCGTTTCTGAGATACATATGAAATCGAATATTTCATCCGCACATATTATTTCTAATTCTTTGATATTTTTCGTTAAACCACAAATGTTAAGATATATTCCTCTTATGAATTTTGGTTGCTAGTATGCAACTCTTTCTGATTCCATTTTAGTTTTCCTAATTAATATTGGGCAATTGGCATCCCTGCTATCATGATTAGTGTTTATGTCTCTTAACCTTAAGCTTTCTTTAGCCTTTTCACAATTTATGCATTTCTTTATATTACTTCGGCAGTCTTTGTAGGAGGGACCCTTTTGGCTGCATTTCGCGCATATTTGTTCTCCGCTTTTGCAATACTTAGATACGTGGTTGAATCCCCAACAGTTGAAACATCTTAGTACACTGCAGCTTTCATAAATTCGGCACCTATCCCACTCTTTGTTTATCACTTTATTTTTCGTAATTTGGGTAAACCCGTCTCCATTTGTTTCAATCAATGCATTGTATATATTAGAGTTCTTGTATGATTTATAAACTTTTACGCATTTTAAGTGCTCACATTGAATGTCATTTTGTTTTATTAAAGCTCTTATAATATTGTTTTCGTTGAGCTTTTCACTCATTCCTGTAATTAATATTTTAGGATTTCTCATCCTTGGAGCTCGCACCTCGTATTCATTTCCCATCTTATCTTTTATTTCATTAGTTAAAATAGATCTATCATTCTCATTTTGGCAACTGATAGCAACAACTCCTTCATTTCTCTTAGATATTCTCTGTACCTGCATGTTAAGAGATGACGGTTTAATCTTTTCTTTTATTTCTTTTTCAGTTGTTTCGCTACTTTGTTTATTTTTAGGTTTCAATATAACGGGTATATTACTTGTTGATTTAAGTTTACTAGCATAAGATTCTTGTACCGCGGGTGTGTGTTTACTTTTTTTTTTAATTCGTTGACAATCTCTATTTTTGCATCATTTACTCGTTGCTCCACTATTTTTTTCGTTTTATTAATTTCTTCAGCCATTTTGCATTCATTTTCTTTTATTAAATTTAGTAAGCTTTTATAATTATCGTTTGTTAACTTTACAAAGTTAGTGCAATCATCACACATATATTTTATATTTGGATGTTTAAAAAGTGCATCATATTCATATTTTGACAAACCAACACATTTCATATGAAAGTTCCTTTCGCAATAGCCGCCACAGTGAATTTCAATGTCTCTGCAAGTTTTATTACATTTTCCGCAGATCCTATCCATGGTCCCCTGGAAACCTATGGCTCAGTAATTTCTTTTATTACTTTGAGTCTCACACGGTATACAAAGCAATTTTTTGGCTATAATTTCCTTATGTAAATATTAAACTAACGTATGTTGCTCTGAACTTGTTATTCCTCTCACTCGCATATATATATATATATATATATATATATATATATATATATATATATATATATATATATATATATATATATATATATATATGACGCCAAGAACAACGCTAATTGTATTATCTGGCACTGTGTTGCCTGCTTGTAAAAGGTTTTTTCACTAATAGTTATTTATTGTATCTTCAAAACTGAACTAACAGTA
The DNA here is from genome assembly GCA_963681545.1 of Germaria angustata. Taxonomy (NCBI): domain Eukaryota; kingdom Metazoa; phylum Arthropoda; class Insecta; order Diptera; family Tachinidae; genus Germaria; species Germaria angustata. The sequence continues at coordinate 66,352,759 of OY812999.1, read as the reverse complement.
AGTATTCAAATCTTAAGTATAGATATAATTATTAGGCCCAACCAGTGTCGGACATAAACTTAGTGATAGTAATTAATAATACATAAATATCGTGTTAAGCACAAAAATATTTTCAAAAAATACTATCTGCAGTGTGGCGTGTTATTATTAAGTCATATAAAATTGGGCGGTTGCGAACTTCTTCAATAAGTTTCTCATCGAAATCCATAGTCTTCTAAAAAAAATATATATATATATTTAATTAGTAAATAAAAAAATAAAATACTTACGACAATCCAAATCCAAACCTAAATTTTCAAATCCAAAATTGAAATGAAAACAGTAAATATAAGCAGCTGACTGTTGTGTTTTAGTGGTGTCACTTTACATTTTTAGCGCTTCTTAAACAAACTTTTTCTACGGTACGTCATAGAAAAATAAAAACCAAACTAGAATATTTTAGAATGGATACCGAATACGTTGAGTTTAAGACAGCTAAACTGGTTCTTAACTTTTTTCACTTGCCTATTTATATATAGATTGTTGGATGAAAAGAGTAAAGTTGAAAACACAAATAAACAACATTAAATTGAATAGTTTATTGGTACCTTAAAAAATTGGGTGTAAAAATATGTTTGTTAAAGGTCGTACGGATGCCTGCTCTCGATGTTTTTTTACTTTGTTACACACCACAAATAAACATCTTCTTTCACAAAATATTTTCTGCACTTTATCTAAAACTAGCTAACAAATAAAAAGCACTTTTAACAAGCCACTCCTTGTTGTATTGGCATTACTTATCCCTTCGTGCTGCCGACAAAAATAAAAATAAATCTAATCTTGGCAGCAGCAGCACTAAAACCCGAGCTGTCGAGCAGCATGCTGTCGTCAATATAATCATTCTCATAAGAATGAATGTGTTTTAATTTTGACATATTGCTGCGGGCTGTCTGCTGTCTCGAATGTGTTTATAGCCTGAAGTTCAGCCATAGAAATTGTTGTTGGAAATTGAATTGATACGAGACAGCGCATCTGCCACAGTGTTTTCAGTTCCTGATAAATGAAGTATTTCAGTAGTGAACTGCGAAATGAAATCGAGGTGTCTCAACTGACGAGGCGATGCTTTTTCTGCCTTTTGCAAAAAAGCATAAACGAGGGGTTTATGATCCGTTCTAATTATAAAATGACGTGCCTCTAGCAAATGACGAAAATATTTCCCGGCATCCTAAATCGCGAGCAATTCCCTGTCATATGTGCTATAATTTTTTTCAGCCTTCGATAATTTTCTGGAAAAGAAACCGAGTGGTCTCAACAAATTTTTGTTCGAGAACAGCTCCAATGGCTGTATCAGAAGCGTCCGTAACAAGAGCCAAATCTAAATTTGTGGTTGGGTGAGCTAACATTGTGGCTTCACTAAGGCTACGTTTACAGGCCAAAAATGCATCATCGGCTTCAGGAACCCATGGAATTTTTCATCTGTAAGTCTAGGCTTAGTACAAATCAATTCTTTCACAAATAAATTAAACCGCATTTTCGATTTAATATTTGTTCCTGAAGCGATTAAATACTCGTTATCTGTTTGTCCTTTTCCTATGTGTATAACTGACATGCATCACATCCCTTTAATTTTTGTACTATCTCACTTTGAATTTATTTCTATTTGTAAAAGTGATAATAATATTTATAATTTTAATGATTGTGATTATGGTAATTTGAATGCGGAAATTAAATCTATAAGTTGGAATAATCTATTTAATGCTAAGGATATGGCATATTGTTATAACATATTTATTAATACTTTAAATAATCTCATTGATCTTATCGTTCCTCTTTTGCCACAAAAAGTTTACAAACTTCCATGGTACACTAAGGGTTTAAAGCTAAAAAATCTTAGAAACAAAAATTATAAAAAATTTAATCAAACTGGTGATTTACATTACAAAACACTCTATGAACATTATATGCGTGAATTTAATTTTCTTGATAAGTTTTTTTATAATCAATATATATTAAATTATGAATCTTCTATTAAATACAATCCTAAACGATTCTGGAATTTCATAAGATCTAAAAAGTCTAGTTCTGGATATCCATCTGTCATGTATTTTAAGCTCTGGTAATGACATTGTAAATGCATTTTCGTTGTTTTTTCAGTCTAATTTTCAGGCTGTAAATGACTCTTTAGATCCTAATGTTTTAAGATGTATAGAGCCTATTGTTGACTTCGGTTATGTTCAATTAACATTTAACGATATCGTAAATAGCATAAGAAATATTAAGAATTCTTTTGGTATTGACGTCGATGGTTTGAGTTCATTTTTTATAAAGAATCTGGCTGAAAGTTTGAGTATACCTTTACTGTACCTTTTTAATAATTCGTTGGATGAAGGATGTTTTATTGATAGATGGAAAATTGCTTCGATTACCCCTGTCTTCAAAACTGGTGATAAATCGAACGTTATTAACTATCGTCCAATTTCGAAATTGTCTAATATTTCAAAAATTTTTGAGTATGTAATTAAGGAAAAGATGTTTTTGGCACTAAAGCGGTATATTTGTGTTGAGCAGCATGGCTTCTTTCCTGGTCGTTCTACCACTACAAATTGTGCTGTCTTTAATCACTTCTGTATATCTGTTTTTGAAAAACATAAGCAACTTGATGCAATTTTTATGGATCTGTGTAAAGCGTTTGATAAGGTTGCACATAATATACTGTACTTTAAATTAAGTAAAATTGGTTTTTATGGCAAGTTTCTTAATTGGTTGATGTCCTATTTGTCGAATAGAAAATACACTGTTGTTTTAGAAAATTTTGTGTCCTTGCCATATAACTCAACCTCAGGTGTGCCACAGGGTAGTACATTAGGCCCGTTATTGTTTGTAATTTTTATTAATTACATTGGTAGTTATTGTGCTAGTTCACAATTTTTATTGGATGACCTGAAACTTTATAAGGAAATTACTTCTGACAATGACGTCATCGCTTTTCAATTTTGCATCGATGAAATATTCTATTGGTGCAGTATTAATAATTTACCTTTGAATGTGGATAAATGTTTTCAAATGAGCTTTCATAGGTCTAATATTCGTAATGTAATAGCATCCCAGTACAAGTTAAGCGACTTTAACTTCAAAGTTGTTAACCAAGTGCTAGATCTTGGCATTGTTTTGGATTGTGAACTTAACTTTAATGCACATCTTGATTATATTATACCTAGACCTTATTCTGCTTGTGCATTTATAAGAAGAAACAGTCAGAACTTTTCGGATCCCATAATATTAAAAATTTTATACACTGCTTTTGTTCGCTCGAAGTTAGAGTATTGGTCTTTTGTTTGGAACCCTTTTTATAATGTACATACTGATAGAATTGAAAGGATTCAAAAGAAGTTTGTTAAATTTGCACTTCGTAATGATCTTACAATGTTGGTCCCGACTATATATAATGCTCGTTGTTTTCTTTTGGGCTTAAAGCCACTTTATGTACGACGTACTATTCATTCCGTTAGGATTGTCTATAATTTGATTAATGGTTTTATCGATTGTGAATACCTATTAAGTTTGATTAAATTTTTTGTACCTTTTAAACACCTTAGATCCAATAACCAATTTTATGTATCTACTCATGTTACTAATTATGGAATGCGTGAACCTTTGTTACGAGTTTTTAATAATATAAATAAAATTTCTAATATTATTGTCTTAGACTTTTCATTGTCTGCTAATGATTTTAATTTGTTATTAGAAAATAAGGATTTATTTTTAAATTAAATTAAATAAATAAAATTAAAAAAAATTATACACATGTAATCAAACATACCTATTATTGATTTGCAATATAAATTTATACTCATACTCTTCCTTTCTTTCAGAAGCTTCCAAATTGCAATTCTCTAATTTCTTAGTTTTTTCTTATATATATATATATATATATATATATATATATATATATATATATATATATATATATATATATATATATATATATATATATATATATATATATATATATATATATATATATATATATATATATATATTTATATATATATATATATATATATATATATATATATATATAATATAATATATATATATATATATATATATATATATATATATATATATATATATATATATATATATATATATATATATATATATATATATATATATATATATATATATATATATATATATATATATATATATATATATATATATATATATATATATATATATATATATATATATATATATATATATATATATATATATATATATATATATATATATATATATATATATATATATATATATATATATATATATATATATATATATATATATATATATATATATATATATATATATATATATATATATATATATATATATATATATATATATATAATATATATATATATATATATATATATATATATATATATATATATATATATATATATATATATATATATTGATTGATTTGGTTTATTTAGCATTTCTTTTGCTATTATACAAGTACAATTTTTTTTTTTAAATTAAATAAATAAAATTATTTTACATAAGAATCATATTAAATTTCAAAATTTGATTTAATATAGCAAATAATTTTACTCTTAAACAAATAAAAATTATTTTCATTTTTTAATTCTATAGGCAATTCATTAAAAATTTTTAGACCTTTATAAAATAACACATTTTGGCTAAAACTTGTTGATGCATAGGATAGTCTGTAGTCATTGGCATTTCTTAGGTTGTATGGTTGAATTTCAGCTACATTGACCAAGTATTTACTCATATAAGACGGCAGGGTCCCTGTTTTTACCTTAAATATGAATAATAGGGCATTCATCATCAGCCATTGATTTACTGAAAGCCACTGCAGTTTATACAGCATATCCCTGATGCTTGCCAGCCTGTTGCATCTAAGAATACACCGCGTGCCTTTATTTTGCATTTTTTGTAATCTATCCCTCATTTGTTGATTACCCAGGAACAGTACAGTAGAACAGTAATCAAAGTGAGGCTTTATGATTGTATTATATATATTAATGGCGGTAGTTGTTGAAATTTTATATCTGATTCTTCTCAAAAAAGCAATTTTCTTCGATATCTTTTTACACACGTATTCAAAATGTGGTATGAAACTCAATTTATCGTCTATTTTTATACCCAAATATTTTATTTCTTTAATCTTCTCGATGATTTCGTTTTCTATGTAAAAATTATGGTTCGAAATTCCATTTATTAACATTGATTTTGTTTTATTAACATTTAGTTTTATTTTATTCATTTTGAGATAGTTTTCTATTTTGCCTAAATCTTCATTTAATTTTCGGACACATTCATCTGCATTTTGACCACATGTATATACCAGCGTATCGTCAGCAAACATGCACACTTTACATTGTTTAACTATTCTCTCCATATCATTTATGTATATGAAAAATAGCAACGTCCCCAGCACTGCTCCTTGGGGTACTCCAATATCCACAGTTTTTGAGGATGAAACATACTTGCCACATTTTGTTTTTTGTGTTCGGTTACTCAAGTAACTTCTAAACCAAGCCAGCTCTATTCCTTTAACCCCATATTTCTCCAACTTTTGTAACAAATTTTGTCTGTTGACTATTTCAAAGGCTTTTCTTAAATCGAGAAAAGCTGCTGCCACGCATCTTTTATTACCCACTTTAATTTTCCATTCAGATACTACGAGATTCAGTAGCGATTCACAGTTATGATTTTTTCTAAATCCAGACTGAATTTCGTAAAGTAAATTGTTTTCTTCAAAATATTTACTTAACTGATTATAAACAATTTTTTCTATAATCGTGCTTATTGTAGGCAACATGCTAACAGGACGCATTTCGGTAGGATTTTTTGTGTTTGGAATTTTTTTTATTGGTATAACTGTAGCTTCCTTAAGGCTATCGGGAAATACACCGCTTATAAGGGATTCATTCACTAAGTGTAACAAATGTAGTCCAGCTATATCGAAATTTTCCAAAAGCATTCCAATTGAGAGACAATTTTGATCCTTTTTGTTGTTCATAGCTTTCATAGTTGACTTAAGTTGCATTATGTTAATAATTTCAAATTTAAAATCTTCGTGTTGGTATTGGTTTATGTTGTCTTCGTATATTGTATTAGGTATACTTGCTATTATTTCATTCACACTTCTTATAAAATAGATATTAAGCTCTTCAGCTATTTCCATCTCTTCTGCGATAACTTTTCCATTTACTTCAATCTCCTTAACTTGGGATTTCTCCTGCTTCAGTACTAATTCTTTTAGATTTCTCCACGTATCTTTCTGGTTAGAGCATTCATTTATTTTGTTTCTTATATAGTTGGTCTGATATTTTCTTATTTCGGATTGATACTTATTTCTTATTGATCTGAATTTTCTCCAATGGTATTCATTATTGTGCCACACTGCTAACCTATGGAATTGTATCTTTGTTTGCTTTAATGATCTTAAATATCCATTGAACCAGTTGTTCACACCATAATTATTTCTCACACTCTTTTCACCTATCATTGTTTTTAATGCGTTATTTATGTCCGTTGTAAATATATTAGCAAAATCGTTTATTGTCGTGTTAAATTGACATCTACTAACTTCACCATGAATTAAAGAGTTTCGAAAAATTGAATTATTAAACCGGAAATATTGGACAGTTTTAGTTTTATTGTAGTTGCTGTAATTACGTAACGGTATTTTTATCTCTAATGTTTCATGATCACTAATCTTCATTATATCAGCTGTCTTAGCTTCCGTATTTTCTATGTTCGTCACTACATAATCAATCAAGGATGCCGTGTTTAGTGTTATTCGAGTAGGTTCTGTAACAATTTGATTAAAATAATTGTCCCTTATAATTTCCTCCACTTCTCTTATACGAGCTCGTACCGAACCAATCAATGTTGAAGTCACCTGCAATAATGTAATTTTCTTTGTCGCCTATACTTTCCATTTCGGATTCGAAGAAGTCAATAAAGTGTTGCTCAGGAGAATTCTGTCTATGGGGTGATCTGTAAATTCCTACCAAGTTGTATGATAAATTCTCGAAAGCAATTTCTACTTTTTGCCACCATATTTTCTTTTCGATGGATTTGCTGTCTACTTTTTTAATACTCCATCGTTCATTTATATATAAACATACTCCTCCCGTATGTCTGCTTATGCTGTCACAACGTATGATATTGTATCCCTCCAGTAAGATTTCTCTATTGTTTATGTCTTCAGTTAAGTGCGTTTCTGAGATACATATGAAATCGAATATTTCATCCGCACATATTATTTCTAATTCTTTGATATTTTTCGTTAAACCACAAATGTTAAGATATATTCCTCTTATGAATTTTGGTTGCTAGTATGCAACTCTTTCTGATTCCATTTTAGTTTTCCTAATTAATATTGGGCAATTGGCATCCCTGCTATCATGATTAGTGTTTATGTCTCTTAACCTTAAGCTTTCTTTAGCCTTTTTACAATTTATGCATTTCTTTATATTACTTCGGCAGTCTTTGTAGGAGGGACCCTTTTGGCTGCATTTCGCGCATATTTGTTCTCCGCTTTTGCAATACTTAGATACGTGGTTGAATCCCCAACAGTTGAAACATCTTAGTACACTGCAGCTTTCATAAATTCGGCACCTATCCCACTCTTTGTTTATCACTTTATTTTTCGTAATTTGGGTAAACCCGTCTCCATTTGTTTCAATCAATGCATTGTATATATTAGAGTTCTTGTATGATTTATAAACTTTTACGCATTTTAAGTGCTCACATTGAATGTCATTTTGTTTTATTAAAGCTCTTATAATATTGTTTTCGTTGAGCTTTTCACTCATTCCTGTAATTAATATTTTAGGATTTCTCATCCTTGGAGCTCGCACCTCGTATTCATTTCCCATCTTATCTTTTATTTCATTAGTTAAAATAGATCTATCATTCTCATTTTGGCAACTGATAGCAACAACTCCTTCATTTCTCTTAGATATTCTCTGTACCTGCATGTTAAGAGATGACGGTTTAATCTTTTCTTTTATTTCTTTTTCAGTTGTTTCGCTACTTTGTTTATTTTTAGGTTTCAATATAACGGGTATATTACTTGTTGATTTAAGTTTACTAGCATAAGATTCTTGTACCGCGGGTGTTTGTTTACTTTTTTTTTTAATTCGTTGACAATCTCTATTTTTGCATCATTTACTCGTTGCTCCACTATTTTTTTCGTTTTATTAATTTCTTCAGCCATTTTGCATTCATTTTCTTTTATTAAATTTAGTAAGCTTTTATAATTATCGTTTGTTAACTTTACAAAGTTAGTGCAATCATCACACATATATTTTATATTTGGATGTTTAAAAAGTGCATCATATTCATATTTTGACAAACCAACACATTTCATATGAAAGTTCCTTTCGCAATAGCCGCCACAGTGAATTTCAATGTCTCTGCAAGTTTTATTACATTTTCCGCAGATCCTATCGATGGTCCCCTGGAAACCTATGGCTCAGTAATTTCTTTTATTACTTTGAGTCTCACACGGTATACAAAGCAATTTTTTGGCTATAATTTCCTTATGTAAATATTAAACTAACGTATGTTGCTCTGAACTTGTTATTCCTCTCACTCGCATATATATATATATATATATATATATATATATATATATATATATATATATATATATATATATATATATATATATATATATATATATATGACGCCAAGAACAACGCTAATTGTATTATCTGGCACTGTATTGCCTGCTTGTAAAAGGTTTTTTCACTAATAGTTATTTATTGTATCTTCAAAACTGAACTAACAGTAAGTATTCAAATCTTAAGTATAGATGTAATTATTAGGCCCAACCAGTGTCGGACATAAACTTAGTGATAGTAATTAATAATACATAAATATCGTGTTAAGCACAAAAATATTTTCAAAAAATACTATCTGCAGTGTGGCGTGTTATTATTAAGTCATATAAAATTGGGCGGTTGCGAACTTCTTCAATAAGTTTCTCATCGAAATCCATAGTCTTCTAAAAAAAATATATATATATATATTTAATTAGTAAATAAAAAAATAAAATACTTACGACAATCCAAATCCAAACCTAAATTTTCAAATCCAAAATTGAAATGAAAACAGTAAATATAAGCAGCTGACTGTTGTGTTTTAGTGGTGTCACTTTACATTTTTAGCGCTTCTTAAACAAACTTTTTCTACGGTACGTCATAGAAAAATAAAAACCAAACTAGAATATTTTAGAATGGATACCGAATACGTTGAGTTTAAGACAGCTAAACTGGTTCTTAACTTTTTTCACTTGCCTATTTATATATAGATTGTTGGATGAAAAGAGGAAAGTTGAAAACACAAATAAACAACATTAAATTGAATAGTTTATTGGTACCTTAAAAAATTGGGTGTAAAAATATGTTTGTTAAAGGTCGTACGGATGCCTGCTCTCGATGTTTTTTACTTTGTTACACACCACAAATAAACATCTTCTTTCACAAAATATTTTCTGCACTTTATCTAAAACTAGCTAACAAATAAAAAGCACTTTTAACAAGCCACTCCTTGTTGTATTGGCATTACTTATCCCTTCGTGCTGCCGACAAAAATAAAAATAAATCTAATCTTGGCAGCAGCAGCACTAAAACCCGAGCTGTCGAGCAGCATGCTGTCGTCAATATAATCATTCTCATAAGAATGAATGTGTTTTAATTTTGACATATTGCTGCGGGCTGTCTGCTGTCTCGAATGTGTTTATAGCCTGAAGTTCAGCCATAGAAATTGTTGTTGGAAATTGAATTGATACGAGACAGCGCATCTGCCACAGTGTTTTCAGTTCCTGATAAATGAAGTATTTCAGTAGTGAACTGCGAAATGAAATCGAGGTGTCTCAACTGACGAGGCGATGCTTTTTCTGCCTTTTGCAAAAAAGCATAAACGAGGGGTTTATGATCCGTTCTAATTATAAAATGACGTGCCTCTAGCAAATGACGAAAATATTTCCCGGCATCCTAAATCGCGAGCAATTCCCTGTCATATGTGCTATAATTTTTTTCAGCCTTCGATAATTTTCTGGAAAAGAAACCGAGTGGTCTCAACAAATTTTTGTTCGAGAACAGCTCCAATGGCTGTATCAGAAGCGTCCGTAACAAGAGCCAAATCTAAATTTGTGGTTGGGTGAGCTAACATTGTGGCTTCACTAAGGCTACGTTTACAGGCCAAAAATGCATCATCGGCTTCAGGAACCCATGGAATTTTTCATTTGTCGTTCTTTTTTGAGTTGCTTAGAAATTCGTTCAGCACCATGGTTCATCTGTCAGATGTTGTTGGTGCTGAAAATCTTTGTGTAATTGGTGACTTTAATTTACGTGAGATTGGCTGGAGTAATTTATTCAATGATGTCTATCTATCGCCTATTAACGTAAATAATTCACATGAAATGAATCTTGTGGATTCCTTTTTAAGTCTAGGCTTAGTACAAATCAATTCTTTCACAAATAAATTAAACCGCATTTTCGATTTAATATTTGTTCCTGAAGCGATTAAATACTCGTTATCTGTTTGTCCTTTTCCTATGTGTATAACTGACATGCATCACATCCCTTTAATTTTTGTACTATCTCACTTTGAATTTATTTCTATTTGTAAAAGTGATAATAATATTTATAATTTTAATGATTGTGATTATGGTAATTTGAATGCGGAAATTAAATCTATAAGTTGGAATAATCTATTTAATGCTAAGGATATGGCATATTGTTATAACATATTTATTAATACTTTAAATAATCTCATTGATCTTTTCGTTCCTCTTTTGCCACAAAAAGTTTACAAACTTCCATGGTACACTAAGGGTTTAAAGCTAAAAAATCTTAGAAACAAAAATTATAAAAAATTTAATCAAACTGGTGATTTACATTACAAAACACTCCATGAACATTATATGCGTGAATTTAATTTTCTTGATAAGTTTTTTTATAATCAATATATATTAAATTATGAATCTTCTATTAAATACAATCCTAAACGATTCTGGAATTTCATAAGATCTAAAAAGTCTAGTTCTGGATATCCATCTGTCATGTATTTTAAGCTCTGGTAATGACATTGTAAATGCATTTTCGTTGTTTTTTCAGTCTAATTTTCAGGCTGTAAATGACTCTTTAGATCCTAATGTTTTAAGATGTATAGAGCCTATTGTTGACTTCGGTTATGTTCAATTAACATTTAACGATATCGTAAATAGCATAAGAAATATTAAGAATTCTTTTGGTATTGACGTCGATGGTTTGAGTTCATTTTTTATAAAGAATCTGGCTGAAAGTTTGAGTATACCTTTACTGTGCCTTTTTAATAATTCGTTGGATGAAGGATGTTTTATTGATAGATGGAAAATTGCTTCGATTACCCCTGTCTTCAAAACTGGTGATAAATCGAACGTTATTAACTATCGTCCAATTTCGAAATTGTCTAATATTTCAAAAATTTTTGAGTATGTAATTAAGGAAAAGATGTTTTTGGCACTAAAGCGGTATATTTGTGTTGAGCAGCATGGCTTCTTTCCTGGTCGTTCTACCACTACAAATTGTGCTGTCTTTAATCACTTCTGTATATCTGTTTTTGAAAAACATAAGCAACTTGATGCAATTTTTATGGATCTGTGTAAAGCGTTTGATAAGGTTGCACATAATATACTGTACTTTAAATTAAGTAAAATTGGTTTTTATGGCAAGTTTCTTAATTGGTTGATGTCCTATTTGTCGAATAGAAAATACACTGTTGTTTTAGAAAATTTTGTGTCCTTGCCATATAACTCAACCTCAGGTGTGCCACAGGGTAGTACATTAGGCCCGTTATTGTTTGTAATTTTTATTAATTACATTGGTAGTTATTGTGCTAGTTCACAATTTTTATTGGATGACCTGAAACTTTATAAGGAAATTACTTCTGACAATGACGTCATCGCTTTTCAATTTTGCATCGATGAAATATTCTATTGGTGCAGTATTAATAATTTACCTTTGAATGTGGATAAATGTTTTCAAATGAGCTTTCATAGGTCTAATATTCGTAATGTAATAGCATCCCAGTACAAGTTAAGCGACTTTAACTTCAAAGTTGTTAACCAAGTGCTAGATCTTGGCATTGTTTTGGATTGTGAACTTAACTTTAATGCACATCTTGATTATATTATACCTAGACCTTATTCTGCTTGTGCATTTATAAGAAGAAACAGTCAGAACTTTTCGGATCCCATAATATTAAAAATTTTATACACTGCTTTTGTTCGCTCGAAGTTAGAGTATTGGTCTTTTGTTTGGAACCCTTTTTATAATGTACATACTGATAGAATTGAAAGGATTCAAAAGAAGTTTGTTAAATTTGCACTTCGTAATGATCTTACAATGTTGGTCCCGACTATATATAATGCTCGTTGTTTTCTTTTGGGCTTAAAGCCACTTTATGTACGACGTACTATTCATTCCGTTAGGATTGTCTATAATTTGATTAATGGTTTTATCGATTGTGAATACCTATTAAGTTTGATTAAATTTTTTGTACCTTTTAAACACCTTAGATCCAATAACCAATTTTATGTATCTACTCATGTTACTAATTATGGAATGCGTGAACCTTTGTTACGAGTTTTTAATAATATAAATAAAATTTCTAATATTATTGTCTTAGACTTTTCATTGTCTGCTAATGATTTTAATTTGTTATTAGAAAATAAGGATTTATTTTTAAATTAAATTAAATAAATAAAATTAAAAAAAATTATACACATGTAATCAAACATACCTATTATTGATTTGCAATATAAATTTATTATTTATTTTGAGAAAAGTTGTTCACTTAAATTGCATCCGTGTAATGTTCTTATACTAGCAATTGGTAATCCAGACATATGAAACTCATATATACAAAAAAGTACAAATCACGCACAGAAGATGAAAAACTAGAGACTGCATTTACAAAAATATACTTAATTAATTTTCCCTTATTCTAAATAGACGGGGAGAATAGTTTTGCGGAAAAGAGATTTTGAATTTTCGCAGACAGCTGTTTTGCTTTAAGCTGTGTTGTTTTGACATAAAATTTGCAAAAAAAAAAAAAATATTAAAAAATTTTGTGAAAAACAATCGTGATAATTTAAGGACTAAAATCGTTAATAAAACAAAATGTTTAGTGCAGCTGAATCAACAGATGCAGAAGAAGAACAATATTCCAAAAATATGCAAGAAGAGAGTTGCGTAATAACAAAAACCCACTTCAGTTGCCGCAAATATTATGAGTATATGATGATGCTATTACATATATTTGTTCTTTCAGTAATGAAAGTTTTACCTATTATATATAAAGGTTCCAAAAATATTACAAGGTGAATAAGCCTGCTTTTAGGTATCTGTTAGACGTGCTAACGTCAACCAGATACCTATCGATTTTAGTGTATAACATTCCTTGCATATGTAAGGATAAGGATAATAAAAAATGTAATAAAGTATATAAGTAGGTATATCTAAAAATAAATTAATTAATAAGAATTCTGCGCAATAAGCCTTATATGTGTACTTTTCAAAGTGCATTTTCCCGTTACTTAGTTCACAATCTGATACTTGGGTGCATTTTGTATATACCTATACCGTTTTTAAATGTAATTTTGATTTGTAATGCTTTTAAATTAAGTATGTACATATCTACCTATATTTTCATAAGAAATAAAGTGTCCTGGAGACGACCAAGTCTTATATAGACCGCAGGTAAACAAAAACAGTTAATAGTTTCGTATGCGTGTGGACTCATAATTATTCCTGATAATAAAACAGTTAGTAAATTTGAATTTATGAACTAAGAACTGAATTTTAAGAAATTCCCTTTTTAAGGGCAGGTAATCCATCACATTGGTAGTTGTTAAAAGTGATGTAAATAATATTTCACATCAATAATAATTCGAAAAACACAAAAGTTTATAACGACAATAAAGTACAAGAAAAAGTCCTTATGAGCAAAAATAGAAAAAGATAAAATTTTCAAAAAATCACCAAAAATAATGGTGCAAACTTTTTTCTTTCGTCTTAAATTAGAGATCTCATATTTTATTATGGTATATAACATTATTTATAGAACAGCTTCCTTCAGTTTCAAGAAACTTTTCCTTTTTTTGGTAAGAATTTATAAATATATACATATAAATAGTTTTTTTTATAATAAATATTTTTAAAATAAATATTTGAGATAATATCAAAAGTTTGTGGTGGCTTTAGCTCTTCGTATGCCGTCATTTCATTGGTTGCTAAAAACAAATCGTCAGTGAAGTTTAAGCAGTTTAAGATAATTTTTCCTTTTTAAATATTGAAAATAGCTGCTGAGGAAATTATTCAGGTAAAAAATCAATGTAATACCTCTATACATTTAGCCACAAAAAATATCATATAAATATCTTGAAATCGAAAAAATTCAATAAATACGAATGCAATTTTCTTCACATTCTTTGTTGAACCTTCGTAGTGAACGGAGTTTTTTTTACATACTAAACAAACAAAAATACAAACAAAAAAATATTCGTAATAAGTACTGATTTTGTTAAATTTGCTTTATTTGCTTGCATTAATTATATTTTTCGTATAATCTGAAACAAAAAAAAAAAACCCAAACAAAGTGACTGAGGAATACTCTGCATGAGTACCTCAAAAACAAAAAATTGTGAAGTGAGTTCTAACGGCAGAAATGCCTATTTTACTGTGAGTTCTGAAGCTCTTAATGCACACAATAGAAATAAAAAATCTGATGTTAGTCTTTTTCTGACGGCAAAGCCAATTTTACGCGAGCGATCAACTTCGCATACTCCAATGCCAAGTAGTGATTCGTTAACATTACCGTTGCCTAGTACTTCTTTATTTAAGTCAGCGCCATTATCCGCTCAAGGCTCGTGTTCATCACTTACGCAAGTTATCACTATAGACAATAATATTCAGAAACCTAAAGTGACAGTCGGAATGGACAGATATATTACAGTAGTAAAGCGCGGGCGAAGCCCAAATTCATCTGAAATCTCATCGGTTCCCAAGATATCCAGGGATAACGACGCCGCCAAATTAACCGTAAAAACCGTTTTAAAATATTGCAGGATGACAATGACAAACCCGATGCATCCTCGAAAAAAAACCTCCAAACCACCACACATATATTTGAGAGAAAAAATTTCAAACACCCTCATCAAAACATTAATATCCGTCATTGGTGAAAAGGCATTTCACATTGTTCCAATAAAACGTGGTAACATTGACGAAATTAAAATTGTTAATAAATTGGAAAAAAATAAAACAAGTTTTTACACATTCCAGCTTAAGAGCGCTAAAGGCCTACAGGTCGTATTGAAGGGCATAGATTTTTACGTTGTCCCTGCTGAAATAAAAGATGCTCTCACCCTGAAAGGATTCAAGTTAAAAAATGTATCCAACATAATAAACAGGGAGAAGATCCCCCAATCCCTATTTCACGTTGCACTGGAGCCAAATGATATATTATTGAAGAAAAATGAGACCCATCCCATTTATAATTTAAAGTATCTCTTATACCGAAAAATCACAGTTTAAGATCCACACAAGCGTTCAGTACCCGTACAGTGGCACAATTATCAAGAATATGGCCATACAAATACTTATTATAAATTACCTACTGTTTGTGTTGTGTGCGGTGATTTGCACGAGACTGCTATTTCCAATAAGTCGAAAGACCAGAACGAAAAAAATGCAGTAACTGTAAAGGTAATCACACTGCTAACTACAAAGTTGTCAAAGATTTTACGTCAGTACCTGCCCGAAGGCCTTACCTGACGGTGCTCTTCGCACTGGGTGAATAAAGCCGTTCACCACCGTCCCGTCACCCCTCGCAGAGGCACATGCTGGGAGAGACAACAACATGTGCACCTACGAGGGACAACTTGGTAGCAAATTCTGTACAGGCTGCTGGACCATGTACAGACACTTTGCTGAAGTGTTGGAGCTATCTAACCTCCTACTACCCCGATGGCCCGGCAGCAAAATAGTGCCCCCATCTTACCTGAGGCTTCGCCCACCGCAAAACATCAGAGTAGCTTTGTCGAATAGCAACAACACCTAGAGATATACGGCCTGAAGAGAGCATCTATAATCAGTCACTAGCACCTCCTACAGACACACTACATCTGACCCATAACTCTTCCCGCGTATCTTTGGGTTTTAACCACAGCCACCACGTGATCCCCGAAGGGGCCTCACCAATAACCAGTCTAGGACAAGTCCTAGGGGCTACTGGTTCCCGTGGCACCAGATAGGACTCTGGTCAGCCGCGTGTTAAAAACACCTCCGATTTTAGGTCCCTGCAAACCTGAGGTATCGGTAGCACCTCTACCCAGACAAGCATAGGCAGAGCTACTTCCTTAAATTAAATATATGCACGCCCGTTGCCCTGTTATGTCCAGGGATAGGGTAGTGACATATAAGTTCAAGGGGTAATTGGCCAAAGGTCAAGGTCTGGAAAAACCAGATTACCCACTTACCGGACGAGCGAGCGAACCCACTTTCACCTTTAATTTACTTGCATGCGCGCCCGTTGCCCTGTTGTTTCAGGGATTGGGTAGCAACATACAAGTTTTTAGGGGTTATCAGCAAAAAGGCCTAGGTCCGGAAACCTGATAACCCTATACCCCAGGAGGTTCAACACCAAGCCACCAAGACAGGGTGCATTGACCGCGCCCCCTGGGGGGAACTGCTAACTACAGAGGATGTCCTGTATACTCTTTCGTTAACAGGCTATGAGTCAAAAGCCTAAAGTAGTCCCAGCGCAAAAAGGAGATACGTACTCCGCTACTTATCCTACTATGGCCCAACTAATATCTACACAAGTATCGTATGCTGACGCTGTGAAGATTAACTCTATTCCAATTCAAAAAGTGTCACCACCAAATAACACAACAAATGCAAACGCAAGCTTTAATTTTAATCGCCTTGAAGCTTCTATTGATAATCTGGTGCAAACTATAAACAACTTTACAACAAATATGACTAGCAGAACACACTGCCAGATTGTTCATTTTGTAAATCAGGCAAACTCGGTGCTGCCACACATACTAAGGCAGGCTGTATCGTATCATCGGCAAATGTAGAAGTGAGGATATTACTGCTTACAGGCATATCAGAGGTATAAATAAATTACAAAACTGGCCCCAGTATACTCCCCTGTGGCACACCAGATGAGATAGTTTCGGGCACACTCATAAAGTCCTCTTCCACAGCAGTGAAATTCCGGACAAGAATGTAACTTTCCAAAAGATTTAGAATGTTTATGGGTACATATGTCTTCAATTTTAAAATTAGGCCTTCATGCCACACTTTATCAAATGCTTGAGGAACATTGAAAAGAGGGAAAAACAATAGTTCTTTTCTTCAAATGTTCTTCTTATAAAATGAAACAATCTATGAATTTGTTCAATGGTGCTATGCTGACTTCTAAAACGAAATTGAGGGTCCGGTATTCACCCATTATAAGTTGGAATTGGGGAAAATTTTGTCATGAGCAGCTTTTCGAAGAGCTTTGAAATTGTTGACAGTAAACTTGTTGGCCTATATGACTCAGCCTTAGTAAGATCTTTGCCCGCCTTTGGAATCATTTTGATCATGGCAGGTTTCCAGCTGTGTGGATAATACTCCAGTCGTAAAATGCCATTAAAAATAAACAACAGGATTCTAATAGCAACACGAGGTAACTTCATCAGCATCTTTTTACTAATTCCATCAATACCCGGGGCTTTTTTCGGGTTGGTTTCAGCAACTAGTTTTTGTACATCACGCATCTTAAATATCATGGGTCGAGGGGGTAGAGCAACTACACACGGCAAATCAACAGCACCAGTACACGTGTTTGAGGTAAATACATTTTTTTAAATGACCAGCAAATATGTTACCTTTTTCAGTATTAGTTCTTGCCCAACCTCCGGTAGAAGTGCGCAGGGGTGGTTTAGACTCAACGTGTGTTTTAAGTTTTTTAGCAGCGCGCCACAGGGAGTAATGAGATGCTGCTGTTACATCGAGACCTTCCAGACAATTTTTAAGAGATGCAGATTTTTCAGATGCAAGCAACTCTTGGAGTCGTTTAGTGCATTCTTTAAGCCTAATTTTATGTTGGGGTGATCTGTGCTGTTGCCATTCCCTTCTAACTCTTCTTTTTTCACATACGAGACGTTTAATATCCGCAGAATAAATTCTATTAAACCCAGTCTGTGGATAGGAAGTAGTGGCATGTTTATCAGCCTGTTTAATATTTTCGGTAAGATTGGCAATGTTAAATTCAGTACCATCGGAAGTTCCAAGCTTGATGTTTTGCCGTACAATGACTACTGAGATGTTTTTGAACCCCAGCCAATTAACTCGATTTATCATCTTCACATATGGGTGAGGTAAGTCACTTCTTAGTGGGCAACAAATTGTAACGATCGTGGGAGAGTGATCGGAGGAGAGATAAGGCGAAGCTTCAAAATTAATTAAATTAATAATTAATATAATTAAATTATATACTTGATACACAACACCATCAATCATATATATACTACATTTTTCATGACGCTAAAATCTATAACATCCGGAATTTTTTGTATGTCAGTAGGCCAGTAAGAGGGCTTACCGCTCGAAATGACGTCCAAGCCCATTTTTGAAATTGTGTTGAACAACGCTCGAACCCTAGGTGTAATAAGACGCGATCCCCAGAACGTATGTTTTGCATTGTAGTCGCCAGCTACTACGAAACAAGATCCAAGAGTTTTGTAAAAATCCTCGTATTGATCCTCAGTGATTGAAAATATGGGAGGGGATGATATCACCAGATTTGCACAAAAATTTTCGATGCAAATATTTGTTGCTTGTAGATGGTCTTCACAAATGTTCTCCAGAATATAGTGCTTGAGTCTTGACTTTATTAGAATTGCTGATCCTCCGCATGCTCTTCCTCTCGAGTCCTTTGAATCATACAAGTTGTAGCCATTAATTTTAAAAAGGCTTCTCGAAGTCTGTCGAAGAATGGGTCTCAGATACCAACATTATATCAATATTTTTTACCGTGAGGAAGTACTCAAGTTCGTTTTTATGTTGCTGAATTCCGTTTGCGTTCCAGGAACATAATTTTAACGTGTTCATAGCTTGTTAACTTAAGCTAGAAGCAGTGTGTTCTGCTAGTCATATTTGTTGTAAAGTTGTTTATAGTTTGCACCAGATTATCAATAGTAGCTTCAAGGCGATTAAAATTAAAGCTTGCGTTTGCATTTGTTGTGTTATTTGGTGGTGACACTTTTTGAATTAGAATAGAGTTAATCTTCACAGCGTCAACATACGATACTTGTGTAGATATTGGTTGGGCCATAGGAGGATAAGTAGCGGAGTACGTATCTCCTTTTTGCGCTGGGACTACTTTAGGCTTTTGACTCATAGCCTGTTAACGAAAGAGTATACAGGACATCCTCTGTAGTTAGCAGTGTGATTACCCTTACAATTACTGCATTTTTTTCGTTCTGGTCTTTCGACTTATTGCAAATAGCAGTCTCGTGCAAATCACCGCACACAACACAAACAGTAGGTAATTTATAATAAGTATTTGTATGGCCATATTCTTCATAATTGTGGCACTGTACGGGTACTGAACGCTTGTGTGGATCTTAAACTGTGATTTTTCGGTATAAGAGATACTTTAAATTATAAATGGGATGGGTCTCATTTTTCTTCAATAATATATCATTTGGCTCCAGTGCAACGTGAAATAGGGATTGGGGGATCTTCTCCCTGTTTATTATGTTGGATACATTTTTTAACTTGAATCCTTTCAGGGTGAGAGCATCTTTTATTTCAGCAGGGACAACGTAAAAATCTATGCCCTTCAATACGACCTGTAGGCCTTTAGCGCTCTTAAGCTGGAATGTGTAAAAACTTGTTTTATTTTTTTTCCAATTTATTAACAATTTTAATTTCGTCAATGTTACCACGTGTTATTGGAACAATGTGAAATGCCTTTTCACCAATGACGGATACTAATTTTTTGATAAGGGTGTTTGAAATTTTTTCTCTCAAATAGATGTGTGGTGGTTTGGAGGTTTTTTTCGAGGATGCTTCGGGTTTGTCATTGTCATCCTGCAATATTTTAAAACGGTTTTGACGGTGGCGTCGTTATCCCTGGATATCTTGGGAACCGATGAGATTTCAGATGAATTTGGGCTTCGCCCGAGTTACGTATATACTTCCACAATCACCCCTCGTAGACATTAACTCAATCATAGCCAAATACAATAAACAAAATATGAACTAAGTCAATGACACTTTAAGAGTGTCTTTGGCACAAGTTAAAAATGCTTATTATTTTTAATTTTATTTCCACAAACGTTTTGAAATTTGATTCTCTTCCGTTCTTAAAATACAAACAAATTCATTCAATAAATTTTACTACAATTTAAGAAAGAGCAACGACAATTGAAATACAAAAAATTATGAATCAATAACAAAAACAAATTTGTATATACAATTGTCGTTGAACAAAGAAAAAATAAATGACCAAACAAAATTGAAATTTTACGATCAATTTTGTTTGATCAACACTTTAACCATAGTAATAAGTTTTTAGAATATAAGAAAAATTGTACATAAAATAAGTTGAAAAATGAATAAAGAAACAGTTGAATATCAGAACTCACAGAATAAAGATTTTTTTCTTTAATCACGTAACTGGCGCAGTCGAGGGGAAAAAATTCTAAAGAAATTTTTCCAAGAAAAGAACCTCTTTTTTCCTTTTAAAAACTAAAGTTTAATAAAGGAAAACCAAGTGAACTATTTTAAACTAAAGTTTAATTTTACAGTAACTCTATTTAAAACTAAAGTTTTAATAAAAGTAAAAACAAGTTTAAGTGAAAATAATATACATAAGTTGAAGATTGAAGTGAAGTAATTTCAAACAAAATAATAAGTGAAAGAGCAATTTACCCGAAGTAAACTACTTTATTACAAAAGCTTACAAAAATGAGCAGATTCGACGCAAACAGAGATTTGGCACAACCAGCCAACGAAACGCAAATGGCACAAGTAATTGGGGCTCAGGAGGAGATAATCAACCAGTTAAGGGCACAACTTGGAATGCTACAGCAAAACCAACAGCATGAAGTCCACCATGAATACCGTTTAACACCTAAGGAAATTCTAACTCAGTTTAGACAACTAAAAATCTTGGACAACAATCATGATGTAAACGCCTTTATAAAATCAGTGGAAGCCGTATTTGCACTATGCCCAGATAATAATCCTCAACTTATGAATTTGGTAATGGCGATCATAATCAACGAAAAAATAAGCGGTGAAGTCGGAAGCTACATCAGAGAATCGGATACTAACGCAACATGGAATGAAGTAAAAGCCAAGCTAAGGAAGTACTTTAAACCAAGAACAACGTACAGCGACGTCTTCAACAGATGCAGAAACATAAAAGTAAGCAACTTAAGAGATTTATTTAATTATTTTGATAGAGCTAAGTATGAATTAAGCCAAATATATTTATTTGATGAAGATCAACCAGATATTTATAGACCGGATAGAGTAGAGGTAGATTTAGCAAATATACTTGTAGAAAAAATAGATACTCCAATGAGAATACATTTCGACCGTAACGCTACTCTAAATAACATTGTGATGAGATATTCACAAATTAAAGCATTAGATGACCCCAGGGCTATTCACCTAAACCATAGGAAAAACCCAAACACTAATAGAAACCACCAAAATTATACAACAACAAATACTAATAGATACAATCAGAATAACACAATTCCAAGCAAAAACGATTATACAACAACAAATACTAACAGATACAATCAAATTAATAACCATCCAAACAGAAATGAATACAACCAAAACACTAATAGATACAATCAAACTAACCAAACTCCACAAAACACTAATTACCAAACTAACCAAGTTACACCAAACACTTATTTCCAAAATAACCAAGTTTCTCAATACAATAACAGGCATCAAGTTAAACAAAACAGACAAAATTTCCGTGCAGATAACGACACCAATCAAACAAGGATAAGTCATATGAGCATTGACAACCATTTTCCTGCTCCGAGACAGGAACCTATGGAAATAGGAACTATTAATGAGATTCAAACTGATGAAAAAAAGGAAATAAATTTTTTAATATCGCCTCAAAATCCACCTTACCAATAGTTAGGATTTCTATAGGCAATCAATCAATCAGATGCCTCATAGACACAGGTTCCACCACTAGTATTCTTACAGAAGGAATGTTAACGGAACAATACACAAAGGTTAAACCTGAGAAACCCTTATTTTTTAAGACACTGAACGGTTCAAATGAAATTGAATATGTGGTAACTACACCATTTCCAAAAGAATTTGGTTGTCATGGTACACTCCAATGGAAAATTATTAATTTTTCAAATAAAAACTTTTCAGGTATAATAGGACAGAATTTTTTACAGGCCCTTAAAGCAATAATTAACATTGACCAAAAATACATACAAATATTAGATAATAAGTTATATTTCGAAGATTACAATTATCCTACTTATTTTCAAAACGTCTGCAGTTTACAACACTTAGAAAATATTGACATTAAAGATAGTTTTGATTTTTCCTACATGAACGAAGAAGAACGTCAGGCAACCCTAAGGTTGCTTACTGAATTCGGAGATTTGTTTTTTAGAGAGGGAGATATTCTGTCATGCACAAATGTGGTTAATCACGAAATAATAACCACAACGGATAGGCCATTATATTCTAAAATATATAGATACCCTCAGGTGCATGAGGAGGAAATTAAAAGACAGATTAAGGATATGCTTAGACAAAATATAATACGCGAAAGCAACTCACCATACAATAGCCCCTTGTGGATTGTCGATAAAAAACTCGATAATTCAGGGACAAAAAAGTACAGAATTGTTATCGACTATAGAAAATTAAACTTATGTACGGTAGACGATAAATATCCCATTCCTAACTTGAACTCACTACTAGATAAACTAGGAAGGGCACAATACTTTACAACCCTGGATTTAGCTAAGGGCTTCCATCAAATCATGGTTAGAGAGGAAGATAGAAAGAAAACCGCATTTTCTACACCTTTTGGGCATTACGAATTTATCCGTATGCCATTTGGTTTAAAGAACGCCCCATCAACATTCCAAAGGTTGATGAACAAGGTTCTGCACGAACACATTAATAAAATATGTGTCGTCTACATGGACGACATACTAGTATTCGGCACCTCTCTAAAGGAACACATGATCAATTTAAAGTTAGTATTTAAAGCATTAAAAAATGCGAAATTAAAAATACAAATTAACAAATGCGACTTTCTTAAGAAAGAAACGCAGTTTCTGGGACACATCCTCTCAGCAGACGGAATAAAACCAAATCCTGCTAAAGTCGAAATTATTAGAAACTTAAAGATACCCAATAATGCAAAGAAAATCAAATCATTCTTAGGAATGACGGGATTTTACAGAAAATTTGTTAAAGATTATGCAAAAATCGCATATCCGATGACCCGATACTTAAAAAAGGACCAAAAAGTTAATGAAAACGATCCTGCTTTCATAGCTTCATTTGAAAAATTGAAAGATGTTGTCACTAATTCTCCCATATTGAGGTATCCCAATTTTACAAAAAGATTCAAAATCACCACTGATGCTAGTAATTTTGCAGTAGGAGCTGTTCTGTCCCAGGACGGACATCCGGTTGCATATGCCTCTAGAACGCTAAATAAACATGAAACTAATTACGCTACAATTGAAAAAGAATTGCTGGCAATTGTATGGGCCTTAAAATACTTTCGACCATACATTTTTGGAAGACAATTCGACTTGGAAAGCGATCACCAACCACTGAAATGGCTGATGACAAAATATTCAGGTAAAGACATAAATCCAAGACTTCAAAGATGGCTTATTGGCTTGAGGGAATATGATTTCTTGATTGAGTATATAAAAGGAAAAACTAACAATGTCGCTGATTTCTTGAGCAGAATAAGTAACGACGAAATCAATGCTCAAGCAGAAATGCTCAGAGATGACGAGGAAAGCAATAGCATGTCAGTCGAAGTGGAAACAGTCCACTCGCAAAAAGAGGATTTAGGATATAGCATTCCAATTTTGGACACAGTCGTCAATAGGTTCAAAACACAAATTATTGTTGCCCAGGAGAAACAAAATACTGTTGAAATTATATTTAATTGTAAAAGAATTTATATAGATAAAAATGATATCGATCAAAACAACGTTTTGGATATCATTAGAAGAGAAATAGGGAGAGGAAAAGTAGGCATATATTCCCACCTTAACGATCATGAATACTATAATGTTCAAAAAATTATCGAAGAAGAGTTCTCCGAAAATACTAATGTAAAATTTGTCAAATGCTCACTATTTGCAATGGACATAGAAGACGAAGCTAACTTGAGGACACAAATTGCTTTATTTCACAAAAACGAAAGCGGTCACTGTGGAATAACGGCAACCTTTGAAAAACTAAAGAGGAAACTGTATAATCCTAACCTCAGAGAACAAATAGCTAAAGTTATAAATAATTGCGACATTTGTTCTGGAGGAAAATATGACAGAAACCCGATAAGAAACAAATTTTATCTAACTGAAACACCGAAAACGATTAATGAAATTATCCACGTAGACACTTACGTTAATAGCAAATGTGCATTTATTATTTTTATAGACAAATTTTCAAAACATGCTACATGTTTTCCTCTCACAGACAGAAACAGCAGAACGCTAGTAACACAATTAGAACATTTTTTAGCAATCAAAGGTAAAGTTAACAAGATCGTTTTTGATAACGAATTCAACAATGAAAATGTAAAAGAGTTTTTGCAAGCAGAAGGTATAGAGTACCATATTACAAAGCCAAACAGTCACACCGGTAACAGTGACATAGAAAGGCTTAACAACACTATTACTGAAAAAATAAGAACCTTAAATCTCGAAAATTATCTACCAATCACCCAACAAATACAAAGAGCGATTAGGATATACAATGACACATATCACAGCACAATTAAATGCACACCGTTACAAGTTCAAAATTACACAATTGACCACAAAACAATTTATGAAAGATTATCTAAAGTTAAAGAACAAAGAATAACAAAGGCAAATAAGAATAGGGAAATTTATACAGAAACCCGACAAGAAGGTTTTATAAAAAACTATAAAAATTTAAGACACAAAGAACAACCAAAATTCAGGAAAATGCTTTTGCAAGGAATACATACTGACAATATAAAAAGGCCCAACAAATTTAACAATATTATAGTAAATTAAAAGTAACAACAAATCAATATTACAGGCAACATTGTGGATAACAATTACAATAATGGTATTAGCACCAATCCAAGCCAATATAGTACTTCAACCAATAACGGAAACTAACGGCTACATAGAGATTAACAACGGTAATTTTAGTATACCAATAGTCAGATTTAATTTTACACTACATGGATGTAAAAGAAACAACAGGTATTCTTCTAGAAATGAGAAACGATTTAAATACTCTGAATACAAATGAACAAATATTTATAAAAAATGAAATAGATACACTATTAAGCAAGTTAAAAACAATAACACCAAATAACAGACAAAAACGTGGACTGGTTAACTTAGTGGGAAATGCATGGAAATATCTCTTCGGCACTATGGACAACACTGACCAGGAGGACATCACTAATCATTTTAATACAGTTGACATTAATATACATAACTCTATAACAAACTTAAATCAACAAATAAAAATTAACAAAACAATACAACTTATAAGAGATACTCTAACACAAAACCAAAAGAACACAATGCATTTCATGGAAGGACTCCACAAATCAGTAAGGGACATACTGAAAAGGACCATTTATCTTGAAAGTTTACTTATTTTAACGACAATAAGAAATCACGTAGAGCACATACAGAACTACATAACAACTGCACAAAATGGTGTAAGTGACGCTAGCATTTTGACAAAACAAGAAATCGAAGACTACAATATTAATTTAAGTAAAATTAAATATTTAAGAACAGCTATTCTTGAAAAAAACAATGAATTAATTTTTGTAATTAAAGTACCCAAAACATTCCAATATGTACAAATAATAACTATAATACCCATACCATATTTAGATAAAGAAATAGAAGCAGGAATTGAAAATACATTCAAATATAATAATAAAACCTTTACATATAAAGAAAACAATTATATAAACGAATGTAAGATATCAAAACATTGTACAATAAAAAAAAAATGTAAACTTATAAAGAACGATAATACGGAAATCATAAACATAAATGACCAAACGATTATAGTCAAAAATGCAAAAAACAACACAATTACAAGTAATTACAACAACACAAAAAATATATTAAATGGAAATTTTTTAATACAATATAATAATTGCACCATAATGATAGCAAACGAAAAATTTTCGAATCAAAATAAAATGTATTTAGACAAAATAATTGTTCCAAAATTCAAAAATATAACATTTAACAGTACACTTACAATGGAAGAAGTAAAACTAAAAACTATTCAGAATTTAAAACAAATAGAAGAAATTAAATATAACAATAAAATGATATCTTACACTATACCACCAATTGTGGTTGTACCGATAATGATAATATTAATATTTTTATTATATGATAAATGTAAAACACCAAATAAAAGAATTCAGGAGAATCCTTTATCTACAGGGGGAGGAGTTACGTATATACTTCCACAATCACCCCTCGTAGACATTAACTCAATCATAGCCAAATACAATAAACAAAATATGAACTAAGTCAATGACACTTTAAGAGTGTCTTTGGCACAAGTTAAAAATGCTTATTATTTTTAATTTTATTTCCACAAACGTTTTGAAATTTGATTCTCTTCCGTTCTTAAAATACAAACAAATTCATTCAATAAATTTTACTACAATTTAAGAAAGGGCAACGACAATTGAAATACAAAAAATTATGAATCAATAACAAAAACAAATTTGTATATACAATTGTCGTTGAACAAAGAAAAAATAAATGACCAAACAAAATTGAAATTTTACGATCAATTTTGTTTGATCAACACTTTAACCATAGTAATAAGTTTTTAGAATATAAGAAAAATTGTACATAAAATAAGTTGAAAAATGAATAAAGAAACAGTTGAATATCAGAACTCACAGAATAAAGATTTTTTTCTTTAATCACGTAACTCCCGCGCTTTACTACTGTAATATATCTGTCCATTCCGACTGTCACTTTAGGTTTCTGAATATTATTGTATATAGTGATAACTTGTGTAAGAGATGAACACGAGCCTTGAGCGGATAATGGCGCTGACTTAAATAAAGAAGTACTAGGCAACGGTAATGTTATCGAATCACTACCTGGCATCGGAGTAAGCGAAGTTGATTGCCCACGTAAAATTGGCTTTGCCGTTAGAAAAAGAGTATCATCAGATTTTTTATTTTTATTGTTTGCATTAAGAGCTTGAGAACTCACAGTAAAATAGGCATTTCTGCCGTTAGAACTCACTTCACAATTTTTTGTTTTTGAGGTACTCATGCAGAGTTTTCCTCAGTCACTTTGTTTGGGTTTTTTTTTGTTTTTTTTTTTTTTTTTTTTTTGTTTCAGATTATACGAAAAATATAATTAATGCAAGCAAATAAAGCAAATTTAACAAAATCAGTACTTATTACGAATATTTTTTTGTTTGTATTTTTGTTTGTTTAGTATGTAAAAAAAACTCCGTTCACTACGAAGGTTCAACAAAGAATGTGAAGAAAATTGCATTCGTATTTATTGAATTTTTTCGATTTCAAGATATTTATATGATATTTTTTGTGGCTAAATGTATAGAGGTATTACATTGATTTTTTACCTGAATAATTTCCTCAGCAGCTATTTTCAATATTTAAAAAGGAAAAATTATCTCAAACTGCTTAAACTTCACTGACGATTTGTGTTTAGCAACCAATGAAATGACGGCATATGAAGAGCTAAAGCCACCACAAACTTTTGATATTATCTCAAATATTTATTTTAAAAATATTAATTATAAAAAAAAAACTATTTATATGTATATATTTATAAATTCTTACCAAAAAAAAAGGAAAAGTTTCTTGAAACTGAAGGAAGCTGTTCTATAAATAATGTTATATACCACAATAAAATATGAGATCTCTAATTTAAGACGAAAGAAAAAAGTTTGCGCCATTATTTTTGGTGATTTTTTGAAAATTTTATCTTTTTTCTATTTTTGCTCATAAGGACTTTTTCTTATACTTTATTGTCGTCATAAACTTTTGTGTTTTTCGAATTATTATTGATGTGAAATATTATTTACATCACTTTTAACAACTACCAATGTGATGGATTACCTGCCCTTAAAAAAGGAATTTCTTAAAATTCAGTTCATAGTTCATAAATTCAAATTTACTAACTGTTTTATTATCAGGAATAATTATGAGTCCACACGCATACGAAACTATTAACTGTTTTTGTTTACCTGCGGTCTATATAAGACTTGGTCGTCTCCAGGACACTTTATTTCTTATGAAAATATAGGTAGATATGTACATACTTAATTTAAAAGCATTACAAATCAAAATTACATTTAAAAACGGTATAGGTATATACAAAATGCACCCAAGTATCAGATTGTGAACTAAGTAACGGGAAAATGCACTTTGAAAAGTACACATATAAGGCTTATTGCGCAGAATTCTTATTAATTAATTTATTTTTAGATATACCTACTTATATACTTTATTACATTTTTCATTATCCTTATCCTTACATATGCAAGGAATGTTATACACTAAAATCGAGTTATCTAACTTTTCATATCTGGTTGACATTAGCACGTCTAACAGATACCTAAAAGCAGGCTTATTCACCTTGTAATATTTTTGGAACCTTTAAATATAATAGGTAAAACTTTCATTACTGAAAGAACAAATATATGTAATAGCATCATCATATACTCATAATATTTGCGGCAACTGAAGTGGGTTTTTGTTATTACGCAACTCTCTTCTTGCATATTTTTGGAATATTGTTCTTCTTCTGCATCTGTTGATTCAGCTGCACTAAACATTTTGTTTTATTAACGATTTTAGTCCTTAAATTATCACGATTGTTTTTTACAAAATTTTTTAATATTTTTTTTTTTGCAAATTTTATGTCAAAACAACACAGCTTAAAGCAAAACAGCTGTCTGCGAAAACTCAAAATCTCTTTTCCGCAAAACTACTCTCCCCGTCTATTTAGAATAAGGGAAAATTAATTAAGTATATTTTTGTAAATGCAGTCTCTAGTTTTTCATCTTCTGTGCGTGATTTGTACTTTTTTGTATATATGAGTTTCATATGTCTGGATTACCAATTGCTAGTATAAGAACATTACACGGATGCAATTTAAGTGAACAACTTTTCTCAAAATAAATAATAAATTTATATTGCAAATCAATAATAGGTATGTTTGATTACATGTGTATAATTTTTTTATTTTATTTATTTAATTTAATTCACCTATGGAAAATAATCCTTACAGGCTAACAAATATACTAATTAAATAAAACATTAAATAAATCCTTATTTTCTAATAACAAAGTAAAATCATTAGCAGACAATGAAAAGTCTAAGACAATAATATTAGAAATTTTATTTATATTATTAAAAACTCGTAACAAAGGTTCACGCATTCCATAATTAGTAACATGAGTAGATACATAAAATTGGTTATTGGATCTAAGGTGTTTAAAAGGTACAAAAAATTTAATCAAACTTAATAGGTATTCACAATCGATAAAACCATTAATCAAATTATAGACAATCCTAACGGAATGAATAGTACGTCGTACATAAAGTGGCTTTAAGCCCAAAAGAAAACAACGAGCATTATATATAGTCGGGACCAACATTGTAAGATCATTACGAAGTGCAAATTTAACAAACTTCTTTTGAATCCTTTCAATTCTATCAGTATGTACATTATAAAAAGGGTTCCAAACAAAAGACCAATACTCTAACTTCGAGCGAACAAAAGCAGTGTATAAAATTTTTAATATTATGGGATCCGAAAAGTTCTGACTGTTTCTTCTTATAAATGCACAAGCAGAATAAGGTCTAGGTATAATATAATCAAGATGTGCATTAAAGTTAAGTTCACAATCCAAAACAATGCCAAGATCTAGCACTTGGTTAACAACTTTGAAGTTAAAGTCGCTTAACTTGTACTGGGATGCTATTACATTACGAATATTAGACCTATGAAAGCTCATTTGAAAACATTTATCCACATTCAAAGGTAAATTATTAATACTGCACTAATAGAATATTTCATCGATGCAAAATTGAAAAGCGGTGACGTCATTGTCAGAAGTAATTTCCTTATAAAGTTTCAGGTCATCCAATAAAAATTGTGAATTAGCACAATAACTACCAATGTAATTAATAAAAATTACAAACAATAATGGGCCTAATGTACTACCCTGTGGCACACCTGAGGTTGAGTTATATGGCAAGGACACAAAATTTTCTAAAACAACAGTGTATTTTCTATTCGACAAATAGGACATCAACCAATTAAGAAACTTGCCATAAAAACCAATTTTACTTAATTTAAAGTACAGTATATTATGTGCAACCTTATCAAACGCTTTACACAGATCCATAAAAATTGCATCAACTTGGTTATGTTTTTCAAAAACAGATATACAGAAGTGATTGAAGACAGCACAATTTGTAGTGGTAGAACGACCAGGAAAGAAGCCATGCTGCTCAACACAAATATACCGCTTTAGTGCAAAAAACATATTTTCCTTAATTACATACTCAAAAATTTTTGAAATATTAGACAATTTCGAAATTGGACGATAGTTAATAACGTTCGATTTATCACCAGTTTTGAAGACAGGGGTAATCGAAACAATTTTCCATCTATCAATAAAACATCCTTCATCCAACGAATTATTAAAAAGGTACAGTAAAGGTATACTCAAACTTTCAGCCAGATTCTTTATAAAAAAATGAACTCAAACCATCGACGTCAATACAAAAAGAATTCTTAATATTTCTTATGCTATTTACGATATCGTTAAATGTTAATTGAACATAACCGAAGTCAACAATAGGCTCTATACATCTTAAAACATTAGGATCTAAAGAGTCATTTACAGCCTGAAAATTAGACTGAAAAAACAACGAAAATGCATTTACAATGTCATTACCAGAGCTTAAGGTATTACCATTAAAATACATGATAGATGGATATCCAGAACTAGATTTTTTAGATCTTATGAAATTCCAGAATCGTTTAGGATTGTATTTAATAGAAGATTCATAATTTAATATATATTGATTATAAAAAAACTTATCAAGAAAATTAAATTCACGCATATAATGTTCATAGAGTGTTTTGTAATGTAAATCACCAGTTTGATTAAATTTTTTATAATTTTTGTTTCTAAGATTTTTTAGCTTTAAACCCTTAGTGTACCATGGAAGTTTGTAAACTTTTTGTGGCAAAAGAGGAACGAAAAGATCAATGAGATTATTTAAAGTATTAATAAATATGTTATAACAATATGCCATATCCTTAGCATTAAATAGATTATTCCAACTTATAGATTTAATTTCCGCATTCAAATTACCATAATCACAATCATTAAAATTATAAATATTATTATCACTTTTACAAATAGAAATAAATTCAAAGTGAGATAGTACAAAAATTAAAGGGATGTGATGCATGTCAGTTATACACATAGGAAAAGGACAAACAGATAACGAGTATTTAATCGCTTCAGGAACAAATATTAAATCGAAAATGCGGTTTAATTCATTTGTGAAAGAATTGATTTGTGCTAAGCCTAGACTTAAAAAGGAATCCATAAGATTCATTTCATGTGAATTATTTACGTTAATAGGCGATAGATGGACATCATTGAATAAATTACTCCAGCCAATCTCACGTAGATTAAAGTCACCAATTACACAAAGATTTTCAGCACCAACAACATCTGACAGATGAACCACATTTAAAACATGGGCAGCATACAAAGAATACCCACTTTTAGGTGGGACATATGAAGCATATATAAACAAATTTTTATATTATTTTTTCGGTGTATAAGCTGTGGACAGGCACAGATTGCACATCAGGTCCTAATATTTGGAGAATTTCGTCGAACGTGTGCTGATCCATGCGATAGACATTTATAAATGATTCTGTATCACTTAGTCTATTATTTCTGTGACCAATGAGCAAAAGTACCACATACTCTTCCTTTCTTTCAGAAGCTTCCAAAATGCAATTCTCTAATTTCTTAGTTTTTTCTTATATATATATATATATATATATATATATATATATATATATATATATATATATATATATATATATATACATATATATATATATATATATATATATATATATATATATATATATATATATATATATATATATATATATATATATAATATATATATATATATATATATATATATATATATATATATATATATATATATATGTATATATATATATATATATATGTATATATATATATATATATATATATATATATATATATATATATGTATATATATATATATATATATATGTATATATATATATATATATATATATATATATATATATATATATATATATATATATGACGCCAAGAACAACGCTAATTGTATTATCTGGCACTGTGTTGCCTGCTTGTAAAAGGTTTTTTCACTAATAGTTATTTATTGTATCTTCAAAACTGAACTAACAGTAAGTATTCAAATCTTAAGTATAGATATAATTATTAGGCCCAACCAGTGTCGGACATAAACTTAGTGATAGTAATTAATAATACATAAATCTCGTGTTAAGCACAAATATATATTTACAAAAAATACTATCTGCAGTGTGGCGTGTTATTATTAAGTCATATAAAATTGGACGGTTGCGAACTTCTTCAATAAGTTTCTCATCGAAATCCATAGTCTTCTAAAAAAAAATATATAAATATATTTAATTAGTAAATAAAAAAATAAAATACTTACGACAATCCAAATCCAAACCTAAATTTTCAAATCCAAAATTGAAATGAAAACAGTAAATATAAGCAGCTGACTGTTGTGTTTTAGTGGTGTCACTTTACATTTTTAGCGCTTCTTAAACAAACTTTTTCTACGGTACGTCATAGAAAAATAAAAACCAAACTAGAATATTTTAGAATGGATACCGAATACGTTGAGTTTAAGACAGCTAAACTTGTTCTTAACTTTTTTCACTTGCCTATTTATATATAGATTGTTGGATGAAAAGAGTAAAGTTGAAAACACAAATAAACAACATTAAATTGAATAGTTTATTGGTACCTTAAAAAATTGGGTGTAAAAATATGTTTGTTAAAGGTCGTACGGGTGCCTGCTCTCGATGTTTTTTTACTTTGTTACACACCACAAATAAACATCTTCTTTCACAAAATATTTTCTGCACTTTATCTAAAACTAGCTAACAAATAAAAAGCACTTTTAACAAGCCACTCCTTGTTGTATTGGCATTACTTATCCCTTCGTGCTGCCGACAAAAATAGAAATAAATCTAATCTTGGCAGCAGCAGCACTAAAACCCGAGCTGTCGAGCAGCATGCTGTCGTCAATATAATCATTCTCATAAGAATGAATGTGTTTTAATTTTGACATATTGCTGCGGGCTGTCTGCTGTCTCGAATGTGTTTATAGCCTGAAGTTCAGCCATAGAAATTGTTGTTGGAAATTGAATTGATACGAGACAGCGCATCTGCCACTGTGTTTTCAATTCCTGATAAATGAAGTATTTCAGTAGTGAACTGCGAAATGAAATCGAGGTGTCTCAACTGACGAAGCGATGCTTTTTCTGCCTTTTGCAAAAAAGCATAAACGAGGGGTTTATGGTCCGTTCTAATTATAAAATGACGTGCCTCTAGCATATGACGAAAATATTTCACGGCATCGTAAATCGCGAGCAATTCCCTGTCATATGTGCTATAATTTTTTTCAGCCTTAGATAATTTTCTGGAAAAGAAACCGAGTGGTCTCACCAAATTTTTGTTCGAGAACAGCTCCAATGGCTGTATCAGAAGCGTCCGTAACAAGAGCCAAATCTGAATTTGTGGTTGGGTGAGCTAACATTGTGGCTTCACTAAGGCTACGTTTACAGGCCAAAAATGCATCATCGGCTTCAGGAACCCATGGAATTTTTCATTTGTCGTTCTTTTTTGAGTTGTTTAGAAATTCGTTCAGCACCATGGGGAATACATCGGCGGTAGTAATAGAGAACACCGAGGAATCTTCGAAGTTCGCAAATTGTTTCAGACTTGGTATAGTTCTCGATGGCAGTAATACGATCTGTTGGAGGTCGGCAACCACTACTATTGATAATATAACCAAGAAATTGAACTTCAGCTTTGCCAAAATTATATTTGACGAAGACGATCAAAAACTTGACGTAAGTGTACTTCGTGTTCCTCAACTCATTCAGACATGATAATAATATCATCGATGTAGCAGTAAACAAAATCAAGATCCCTTAAAACGGAATCCATAAATCTTTGAAGGTCTGTATAGCGTTCCGTAACCCAAGAGGCATGTATAAAAATTCCACAAGACCAAAAGGTGTACACACTGCAGTTTTTGGATATCTTTATCAGCCATTGGTATCTGGTAATAAGCTCTTACGAGATCAAGAGTAGTAAAAATTGACTTACCATGTAAAATTTCTGAATTCAATTTCCGATAATCCCCACATGCTCCACATCCACCCGTTTTTTGCAACCATGTTAATTGGACTGTCTCAAGGACTCTTCGAAAGTCGGCAGATGCCCTGGTCCAACAAAAAATCAATTTCACCTTTAGCAGCTACAAGCTCATCACCAGATAGTCTACGAGGACGATCAGCAACAGGTTTACCTGTGGTTTCGATGTGGTGAATCACATTTGCATCGATAGAACGTTTGCGGGTTAAGGTTGTTGTTGTTATATCAATAAATTCCCGAAGTAACTTTGAAAAAGGTGTTGTTGTCGCTATGGTTGAAATACTAAAATCTTCAATTTTTCAAATTTCACCATAACTGGATAAATTAGTTGTTTTATCAATAATAAATTTTCGTTTGAGATCGATGAGTAAATTTTAATGTATTAAAAAATCGGCCCCAAGTATGGGCGATGAGACATCAGCAATAATAAAAAGCCATTTGAGTTCGCGACGGAGACCTAGGTCTAGCTTAAAAATACAATGACCATAAGTTTGTATATCACTGCGATTAGCAGCGAGAAGCCTTACTGTTGGTTGATTAAAGATGGTGGTACCACAGATACCACTGATCCGGAATCAATTAAAAAACTAGATTTAGTTGATTTATCATAAATATGTAAACGATTCTCCTTTAACAGATTATTATTGCCGCTGTCGCCAGTTTTTTTGATTGACGACAGCACCACTAATTTTCTGAATTGGCTTTGTAGCGAGTACACGAGTACGGTTTACAATGTTGAGCTGCGTCTCCAAATTTGTGATGATACCAGCACAGATGGGTGCCAGTTGAGTTTGCATTACCTCGCGAACGACTACGAGATCTGGAACGTTGACGATTATGACTAACATGTTTATTTGTTTGTAGTTGAATTTTATCCACTTTATCTGATAAAACCTTAATCGCTTTGCAAAGGTCTGCCAATGACATATGAGGTGCAACTGCTTCCACAGAGAATGTTGCATCCTTAAGTGTAGTAACAGGTGATACGGAACTTATAATGTTGTTGTTTGCATCCAACATCTTGTCCGCCATCTTGGCAAGCTTGTTCAAATCCTCTTCTTCCGAAATTGTCAAAAGTGGACGGATCGTTTCTGGCATTTGACCCAAAAATATCGTTCGGATAACAGCTTCATTGCTAGGAGCTAGTCATTTCATGTGAGCTAAAATCTCAGGTCTCATACCGGCGGTTTTACTACCTTGCAACAAACGACGTAGTTTAGACTATGACGATTCTGCGAATTTTGAAATTAGACGGTCCTTTAATATGGAAAATTTATCATTTTGTGGAGAATTTGTGATGAGGTCTTCAATTGACAAAAGTATGTCATCTTCAAGACGTACAGAAACCAAATCAAACTTGTCAGCATCAGATGTGACGTCACACAATGCAAACGATCTTTCAATTTGAGCAAACCAAAGTTGAGGATTTTCTTTGTTGAATTTTGGAATGTGCACCCTTTGAAGCCTTGATCGTTGCTCGTTTGTATCTCCATGAGATTCACGAAGAGTATTTACTTCTTGTTGAAGTGCCACCATTTGTGTTACAATATTTTGTAATTCTGCCATATTTGGGTGGTTTGCATCAAAAAATTCTTTCTCGTCACTTGAAGAATCTTCTTTATTATTCCTTGTCTCAGATTATAATGTTGTATATTCATACGCAAAAAATGTCTTGCTCGTGCAAAATCAGCTTTGTAGAAAACAAACGTTGAAATTTTTAAATACGCTGCTGCCGCTCTGCTTCCAAGAAACGAATTTTCTACGGCGTTGTGATGATTTTGTATTTCAAGCTTTTTACGTGTTAAAACAGGGGTCACCAATATAGAATTGTTGTGTAATAAAAGACATTGCTTCTACTTTAATCACTATTTAATAACTATTTATTCTAACTATTTAACAAAACGATTTTACAATTACTTTTGCTTATTACTTTAATCCCACAGCTGTAGCAGCGAACACTTGACGAGGTAATAAGATTTGTTTTCTCTTGCTTTTTCTATTTAGCATCTTGCCAGATTGTTCATTTTGTAAATCAGGCAAACTCGGTGCTGCCACACATACTAATGCAGGCTGTATCGTATCATCGGCAAATGTAGAAGTGAGGATATTACTGCTTACAGGTATATCAGATGTATAAATAAATTACAAAACGGGCCGCAGTATACTCCCCTGTGGCACACCAGGGATAGTTTCGGGCACACTCATAAAGTCTCCTTCCACAGCAGTGAAATTCCGGACAAGAATGTAACTTTCCAAAAGATTTAGAATGTTTATGGATACATATGTATGTCTTCAAGTTTAAAATTAGGCCTTCATGCCATACTTTATCAAATGCTTGAGAATCATTAAAAAGAGGGAAAAACAATAGTTCTTTTCTGTAATCTTTTATTTAAATTTAAATAGGGTACTTAGTTCAATCGTATTTTATAAGCCAAATTACATGTGATAGTTATCAAAGAACAAATTACACTAAAGAACGCTGATGATGAAAGTGTAGCGGCTTTCGAAAACAGCATGTTGTTCCGTTCTGCTAGTGTTTGTCAGAATGATTTACACGTGTGTCTTTAGTGTAATTTGTTCTTTGATAACTATCACATGTAATTTGGCTTATAAAATACGATTGAACTAAGTAGCCTATTTAAATTTAAATAAAAGATTACAAACAAGAAAAATTTTCATAAATAAAGAGAAATCTTAAACCTAAAATATAATAGTTCTTTTCTTCAAATGTTCTTCTTATAAAATGAAACAATCTATGAATTTGTTCAATGGTGCTATGCTGACTTCTAAAACGAAATTGAGGGTCTGGTATTCACCCATTATAAGTTGGAATTGGGGAAAATTTTGTCATGAGCAGCTTTTCGAAGAGCTTTGAAATTGTTGACAGTAAACTTGTTGGCCTATATGACTCATCCTTAGTAAGATCTTTGCCCGCCTTTGGAATCATTTTGATCATGGCAGGTTTCCAGCTGTGTGGATAATACTCCAGTCGTAAAATGCCATTAAAAATAAACAACAAGATTCTAATAGCAATACGAGGTAACTTCATCAGCATCTTGTTACTAATTCCATTAATACCCGGGGCTTTTTTCGGGTTGGTTTCAGCAACTAGTTTTTGTACATCACGCATCTTAAATATCATGGGTCGAGGGGGTAGAGCAACTACACACGGCAAATCAACAGCACCAGTACACGTGTTTGAGGTAAATACATTTTTTTAAATGACCAGCAAATATGTTACCTCTTTCAGTATTAGTTCTTGCCCAACCTCCGGTAGAAGTGCGCAGGGGTGGTTTAGACTCAACGTGTGTTTTAAGTTTTTTAGCAGCGCGCCACAGGGAGTAATGAGATGCTGCTGTTACATCGAGACCTTCCAGACAATTTTTAAGAGATGCAGATTTTTCAGATGCAAGCAACTCTTGGAGTCGTTTAGTGCATTCTTTAAGCCTAATTTTATGTTGGGGTGATCTGTGCTGTTGCCATTCCCTTCTAACTCTTCTTTTTTCACATACGAAACCTTTAATATCCGCAGAATAAATTCTATTAAACCCAGTCTGTGGATAGGAAGTAGTGGCATGTTTATCAGCCTGTTTAATATTTTCGGTAAGATTGGCAATGTTAAATTCAGTACCATCGGAAGTTCCAAGCTTGATGTTTTGCCGTACAATGACTACTGAGATGTTTTTGAACCCCAGCCAATTAACTCGATTTATCATCTTCACATATGGGTGAGGTAAGTCACTTCTTAGTGGGCAACAAATTGTAACGATCGTGGGAGAGTGATCGGAGGAGAGATCATGCGAAGCTTCAAAATTAATTAAATTCCTAGAGACATTTTTCATGAAGATTAAATCTATAACATCCGGAATTTTTTGTATGTCAGTAGGCCAGTAAGAGGGCTTACCGCTCGAAATGACGTCCAAGCCCATTTTTGAAATTGTGTTGAACAACGCTCGACCCCTAGGTGTAATAAGACGCGATCCCCAGAACGTATGTTTTGCATTGTAGTCGCCAGCTGCTACGAAACAAGATCCAAGAGTTTTGTAAAAATCCTCGTATTGATCCTCAGTGATTGAAAATATGGGAGGGGATGATATCACGAGATTTGCACAAAAATTTTTGATGCAAATATTTGTTGCTTGTAGATGGTCTTCACAAATGTTCTCTAGAATATAGTGCTTGAGTCTTGACTTTATTAGAATTGCTGATCCTCCGCATGCTCTTCCTCTTGAGTCCTTTGAATCATACAAGTTGTAGCCATTAATTTTAAAAAGGCTTCTCGAAGTCTGTCCAAGAATGGGTCTCAGATACCAACATACGGCATATCTTCATATGCCGTCATTTCATTGGTTGCTAAAAACAAATCGTCAGTGAAGCTTAAGCAGTTTGAGATAATTTTTCCTTTTTAAATATTGAAAATAGCTGCTGAGGAAATTATTCAGGTAAAAAATCAATGTAATACCTCTATACATTTAGCCACAAAAAATATCATATAAATATCTTGAAATCGAAAAAATTCAATAAATACGAATGCAATTTTCTTCACATTCTTTGTTGAACCTTCGTAGTGAACGGAGTTTTTTTTACATACTAAACAAACAAAAATACAAACAAAAAAATATTCCTAATAAGTACTGATTTTGTTAAATTTGCTTTATTTGCTTGCATTAATTATATTTTTCGTATAATCTGAAACAAAAAAAAAAACCCAAACAAAGTGACTGAAGCTAAAGCCACCACACCCTTTTGATATTATCTCAAATATTTATTTTAAAAATATTAATTATAAAAAAAAACTATTTATATGTATATATTTATAAATTCTTACCAAAAAAAAAGGAAAAGTTTCTTGAAACTGAAGGAAGCTGTTCTATAAATAATGTTATATACCACAATAAAATATGAGATCTCTAATTTAAGACGAAAGAAAAAAGTTTGCACCATTATTTTTGGTGATTTTTTGAAAATTTTATCTTTTTCTATTTTTGTTCATAAGGACTTTTTCTTATACTTTATTGTCGTCATAAACTTTTGTGTTTTTCGAATTATTATTGATGTGAAATATTATTTACATCACTTTTAACAACTACCAATGTGATGGATTACCTGCCCTTAAAAAAGGAATTTCTTAAAATTCAGTTCTCAGTTCATAAATTCAAATTTACTAACTGTTTTATTATCAGGAATAATTATGAGTCCACACGCATACGAAACTATTAACTGTTTTTGTTTACCTGCGGTCTATATAAGACTTGGTCGTCTCCAGGACACTTTATTTCTTATGAAAATATAGGTAGATATGTACATACCTAACTTAAAAGCATTACAAATCAAAATTACATTTAAAAACGGTATAGGTATATACAAAATACACCCAAGTATCAGATTGTGAACTAAGTAACGGGAAAATGCACTTTGAAAAGTACACATATAAGGCTTATTGCGCAGAATTCTTATTAATTAATTTATTTTTAGATATACCTACTTATATACTTTATTACATTTTTCATTATCCTTATCCTTACATATGCAAGGAATGTTATACACTAAAATCGAGTTATCTAACTTTTCATATCTGGTTGACATTAGCACGTCTAACAGATACCTAAAAGCAGGCTTATTCACCTTGTAATATTTTTGGAACCTTTAAATATAATAGGTAAAACTTTCATTACTGAAAGAACAAATATATGTAATAGCATCATCATATACTCATAATATTTGCGGCAACTGAAGTGGGTTTTTGTTATTACGCAACTCTCTTCTTGCATATTTTTGGAATATTGTTCTTCTTCTGCATCTGTTGATTCAGCTGCACTAAACATTTTTTTTATTAACGATTTTAGTCCTTAAATTATCACGATTGTTTTTCACAAAATTTTTTAATATTTTTTTTTTTTGCAAATTTTATGTCAAAACAACACAGCTTAAAGCAAAACAGCTGTCTGCGAAAATTCAAAATCTCTTTTCCGCAAAACTATTCTCCCCGTCTATTTAGAATAAGGGAAAATTAATTAAGTATATTTTTGTAAATGCAGTCTCTAGTTTTTCATCTTCTGTGCGTGATTTGTACTTTTTTGTATATATGAGTTTCATATGTCTGGATTACCAATTGCTAGTATAAGAACATTACACGGATGCAATTTAAGTGAACAACTTTTCTCAAAATAAATAATAAATTTATATTGCAAATCAATAATAGGTATGTTTGATTACATGTGTATAATTTTTTTATTTTATTTATTTAATTTAATTCACCTATGGAAAATAATCCTTACAGGCTAACAAATATACTAATTAAATAAAACATTAAATAAATCCTTATTTTCTAATAACAAATTAAAATCATTAGCAGACAATGAAAAGTCTAAG
Source organism: Germaria angustata (assembly GCA_963681545.1). Classification (NCBI taxonomy): domain Eukaryota; kingdom Metazoa; phylum Arthropoda; class Insecta; order Diptera; family Tachinidae; genus Germaria; species Germaria angustata. Next base: position 66,311,495 of record OY812999.1, on the reverse strand, counting down.
ACAATAATATTAGAAATTTTATTTATATTATTAAAAACTCGTAACAAAGGTTCACGCATTCCATAATTAGTAACATGAGTAGATACATAAAATTGGTTATTGGATCTAAGGTGTTTAAAAGGTACAAAAAATTTAATCAAACTTAATAGGTATTCACAATCGATAAAACCATTAATCAAATTATAGACAATCCTAACGGAATGAATAGTACGTCGTACATAAAGTGGCTTTAAGCCCAAAAGAAAACAACGAGCATTATATGTAGTCGGGACCAACATTGTAAGATCATTACGAAGTGCAAATTTAACAAATTTCTTTTGAATCCTTTCAATTCTATCAGTATGTACATTATAAAAAGGGTTCCAAACAAAAGACCAATACTCTAACTTCGAGCGAACAAAAGCAGTGTATAAAATTTTTAATATTATTGGATCCGAAAAGTTCTGACTTTTTCTTCTTATAAATGCACAAGCAGAATAAGCTCTAGGTATAATATAATCAAGATGTGCATTAAAGTTAAGTTCACAATCCAAAACAATGCCAAGATCTAGCACTTGGTTAACAACTTTGAAGTTAAAGTCGCTTAACTTGTACTGGGATGCTATTACATTACGAATATTAGACCTATGAAAGCTCACTTGAAAACATTTATCCACATTCAAAGGTAAATTATTAATACTGCACCAATAGAATATTTCATCGATGCAAAATTGAAGAGCGATGACGTCATTGTCAGAAGTAATTTCCTTATAAAGTTTCAGGTCATCCAATAAAAATTGTGAACTAGCACAATAACTACCAATGTAATTAATAAAAATTACAAACAATAACGGGCCTAATGTACTACCCTGTGGCACACCTGAGGTTGAAGTATATGGCAAGGACACAAAATTTTCTAAAACAACAGTGTATTTTCTATTCGGCAAATAGGACATCAACCAATTGAGAAACTTGCCATAAAAACTAATTTTACTTAATTTAAAGTGCAGTATATTATGTGCAACCTTATCAAACGCTTTACACAGATCCATAAAAATTGCATCAACTTGCTTATGTTTTTCAAAAACAGATATACAGAAGTGATTAAAGACAGCACAATTTGTAGTGGTAGAACGACCAGGAAAGAAGCCATGCTGCTCAACACAAATATACCGCTTTAGTGCAAAAAACATCTTTTCCTTAATTACATACTCAAAAATTTTTGAAATATTAGACAATTTCGAAATTGGACGATAGTTAATAACGTTCGATTTATCACCAGTTTTGAAGACGGGGGTAATCGAAGCAATTTTCCATCTATCAATAAAACATCCTTCATCCAACGAATTATTAAAAAGGTACAGTAAAGGTATACTCAAACTTTCAGCCAGATTCTTTATAAAAAATGAACTCAAACCATCGACGTCAATACCAAAAGAATTCTTAATATTTCTTATGCTATTTACGATATCGTTAAATGTTAATTGAACATAACCGAAGTCAACAATAGGCTCTATACATCTTAAAACATTAGGATATACAGAGTCATTTACAGCCTGAAAATTAGACTGAAAAAACAACGAAAATGCATTTACAATGTCATTACCAGAGCTTAAAATACATGACAGATGGATATCCAGAACTAGACTTTTTAGATCTTATGAAATTCCAGAATCGTTTAGGATTGTATTTAATAGAAGATTCATAATTTAATATATATTGATTATAAAAAAACTTATCAAGAAAATTAAATTCACGCATATAATGTTCATAGAGTGTTTTGTAATGTAAATCACCAGTTTGATTAAATTTTTTATAATTTTTGTTTCTAAGATTTTTTAGCTTTTTTAAACCCTTAGTGTACCATGGAAGTTTGTAAACTTTTTGTGGCAAAAGAGGAACGAAAAGATCAATGAGATTATTTAAAGTATTAATAAATATGTTATAACAATATGCCATATCCTTAGTGTAATGATTGTGGAAAAGGCAATATGTAAAGATTTAATAAAAAAAAAACTCTGCTTTCAGTATTTGCTAAGCTCTGCAGCCGCTTTTCTTCAGCACCCAACAGTGCCGATTTCAAATGAGAAATTTAAAGAAGCCAATTCAGCTGTTCAATAACTTCTGATTTTATTTTACAAACCTTCCAACTTATATACTAATTTATTCCTTGGTCAGCACTAATGTAGCACAACAACAAATCAATAGGGAATTTGGCGTTCTCACGGGAATTTACAATTTTTGACAAATTCTTCTTTTTTTTCTTTAGGAAAATAATTTATTAAAAAGTTTCAATACAAAAATCATATTACAACCTTCCCAATGCCAATAGTCCACTACAAAAAGTTTAATGCCCATTTGTGCTGACCAAACACAAAAACAAATTTACAATTTTAGCTGTTAGGCTTTAACAATGAAATTCTTAAAATTACTTATCGTAAGCAAAAATGAATTAAATTTCAAGTTCAATGTCTTGACGCAAATAAAAATGCTTATAGTGCTACAGTGCCTTAACTTAGTATAGATGCACTACACCCTCACCCTTTTAGGTTTGGGTATTATTAAAAATTAAACAGAATTTAGAAAAAGAAATCTTATAATTAAGGCTTATGTATCTATAATTATACATGTACGTATAAGTGTGATATACTATATATACATATATTTTCGTTGCTTTTAAATTGTATTTCATATTTAAATTGAAATTGGTATGTTCTTCATTATTTCTTATCTATATTGTTTTTGTTAATTCAAATATTTTTTTAGCAAATTCTTATGTACTAGTTTTGTTTTAGTTTTACTAATTTCTAAAAGTACATTTAGATCTTCTAGGTCTAATACTTTGTATGGGCCTTTGTATGGAGGTTCATACTTTTTTCTATTTAAGACTTTAACTAAAACTAAATCTCCTATTCTAAGATCTATTTTATTTTGCTTCTTTTCAGATTCTCTACCTCTTTTTCTTTTTACTTCGAGAATTATTTCTCTTGCTCTTTGCAATGAGTGATGAAGTCTAATCTTTAGTTCAGTTAAGTAGTTGTCAATATTATAAATCTTTCTGGCATCGTCTAAAATGTCGTTTGGTAGTCTAGGAAGTCTACCAAAAATTAGTTCAAATGGTGAATAGTCTGTATCGACATTCGGTGTCGTATTGAAAGCAAAAGTATAATATGGTATCCACTCATGCCAATTATTGTCATTCACAAAATTCAGAAAATATTCATTCAAAACGCGATGATTTCGTTCTATTGTGCCCAAAGTTTCATGATGGTAGGGTGTTGAGAAATTTTGTTTTATTTTTAATAATACACAAATCTTTCTCATTAATTCATTGGTAAATTCGGTTCCTTTATCTGTTTTTAGAATGTTAAAATATGTTCTATTAATGATTTTGCGACTGTTTTGGCATCTTTTGATTCAATCGGACAAGCAACAACATATTTTGTCAGTTCACACTGCATAGTAAGTATGTATCTAAATTGTCCAGATGGTCTTAATGGTCCAACTGTGTCCACAACAATAGTATCAAAACCATGTGATGGTGTATCTGTTACAGTAAAGGGTTCTTTTGTATTCTTTATTTGTTTATGCCTTTGGCATGAATCACATGTTGTTATGTATTTCTTTACCATTTTGTTCATATTTTTCCATATATATCTTTGTTTTAATTTGGAAAGTGTTTTCCTAATTCCAAAGTGTCCTCCATGTGGTGAGTCATGAAATTCTTCTATCAATCTATATTGTGTTATATTGTCTTTTATTTCTCTTGGCATTCTGTATATAATTATTTCTATATCGTTTTTCTTTATATTGTTATATTTTTCTTTCAACTCTTCGGCCGTTATATATTTAAATATTTCATCATTATCATATAGTACGTACTTTTTAAATTTCAATTTCTTTAATCTCAATAAAAGTTTCTCCAAAAATGTTCCTGAAAACATAGGATTTTCGCTTTTATTGCATATTATGCGCGTTATTTTATCATTTTTCTCTTTCAATTCTTTTTTCAAATCTTGCTGCAGCTTATTATCATATATAAATTCAATCTTTTGGGTACCCTTAATATTATTTATTGACGTACATTCCCACATTTGGAGGTGATCAGTCTCCTTTTGAGATATGCAGTCTTTTATAATATTTTCTTTTTTATGAACGTTCTTTTTATCATCATATATATCTTTCTTTTCATAATTGCTCTTATTTTTCATACTTCGTGTTATTGCCAAGGTTTTCTTTTCTTTTTCATCAATATAGATTGGAATCATGTCTCTTAATATTTTTGAATCTATGTTTATGCGTGATAGAGCGTCTGCATTTGTATTATTCGCTCCTTTTTTATATTTTATATCAAAGTCATAATCCGATAGTTCTAGTCTAATTCTGGTTAATTTTGAAGACGGGTTTTTATGAGCAAATAAAGCAATAAGAGGTCTATGGTCTGTGACTATGGTAAATTTTCTACCATATAGATATGGTCTAAAAAATTGTATTCCCCAATGAATACCTAATAACTCTTTTTCAATTACTGATTTATTCTTTTCATGTTTGTTTAGGGTTCTGCTTGCATAAGATATGGGTAGATCGTTACCGATTTCACCCTGTGATAGGACTGCTCCTAGCGCTACATCTGAAGCGTCTGTGGTTAGAATAAATGGTTCATCAAAGTTCGGATATCGTAATATAGGCGGGTTTTTTAATTTGTCTCTTAGAGTCTCAAATGCTATTTGGCAATTTTCTGTCCAATTGAAAGTTACTTTCTTTCTTAATAAATTATTAAGGCAAGTTGCCGTTTTGGCGAAGTCTGGAAATGTTTAGTATCTAATTAATTCATTCAAATATACATACGTATTTATTTTACTTGAAAAATTCACAATTAATTTTTAGAAAATGCATAAATTCAAAAATCTTAGAAGTTTAAAAAAAACGAATAAATTACATCGTGTATATACTTATGTATGCCCTGCATTGTTGCATTGATTGCATTATTTAAAATTTTTATAAAAGTATGAATCTGTTGGCGATTTTCATTAAAAAAATGTGAAAAATGTTAAAATGTAAAAAAAAATTTATTCTATTAATCGAATATCAATCTCTATTTTTGAGAAGAAAACTTTTCTTATTTATATGCATGAAAATTTCAAATTAAAAAAAAATTTCTCTAATCTTTAATCTGATGGTCAACAATAATACGGTACTAATTATTAGAAAACTGCGGATAGGCTTGTGGTAAATTGAATAATAAATTCTTTATAACTAAAATTTGGATGACATTAATGCTTTTACGGAATGTGGTTTGGTTTTTGTTGCACATTATTGATTTTTTTGCTGGGGTATAGCATTATTTATTGGCTGCTGTTGTTGGGGAATATTATTAGTTCCTACCGGTATATTTTCATTCCGAGATGGTACAGTGTTTGAAACTGATTGTTTCTGAGCTGTAGAATCATTTGCAACACGTTGTTGTAGTGGAGGTAAATTATTAACTGTGGGTTGATGTTGTTGCTGTGGTGGCAAGGATGGATATTGTTGAACTGTTTGGTAAGCAGCATTTGGATCATGCACATAATAACCCTGCGGCATAACTGGGTGAGGTGAAAGCAATCTCTGTTCAATCTTTCGCTGGATTTCTTCATTTTTTATCCTTTCAAATTCCAAATATTCCTCGTGCGTATATTGCGGTTTTTCATCTATGGTGTGCCATTCTGGATCAGTATTGTGTTCTTCTCTCTTTGTTTGTTCCACAAATTCTTGCAAACTAATTAGTTTGTCTCCATTGGTATCGGCTTGTTGAAATACAGGTTCACGCATACACTCCATTTCTTCAGCCCGTTCAGGCATATCGTCTTCTGGGAACCCAGACTGGTAAACCTTGTCTAGTTCTTTAACGAACAAATCTTCTTTTGAATGCGCAGGATCTTCTAAATAAAATTTTTATCCTGTTCATTAACAGGATTCTTTTAGATTTGCAGGATCGCCATGTAATGATTGTGGAAAAGGCAATATGTAAAGATTTAATAAAAAAAAACTCTGCTTTCAGTATTTGCTAAGCTCTGCAGCCGCTTTTCTTCAGCACCCAACAGTGCCGATTTCAAATGAGAAATTTAAAGAAGCCAATTCAGCTGTTCAATAAATTCTGATTTTATTTTACAAAACTTCCAACTTATATACTAATTTATTCCTTGGTCAGCACTAATGTAGCACAACAACAAATCAATAGGGAATTTGGCGTTCTCACGGGAATTTACAATTTTTGACAAATTCTTCTTTTTTTTCTTTAGGAAAATAATTTATTAAAAAGTTTCAATACACAAATCATATTACAACCTTCCCAATGCCAATAGTCCACTACAAAAAGTTTAATGCCCATTTGTGCTGACCAAACACAAAAACAAATTTACAATTTTAGCTGTTAGGCTTTAACAATGAAATTCTTAAAATTACTTATCGTAAGCAAAAATGAATTAAATTTCAAGTTCAATGTCTTGACGCAAATAAAAATGCTTATAGTGCTACAGTGCCTTAACTTAGTATAGATGCACTACATTAGCATTAAATAGATTATTCCAACTTATAGATTTAATTTCCGCATTCAAATTACCATAATCACAATCATTAAAATTATAAATATTATTATCACTTTTACAAATAGAAATAAATTCAAAGTGAGATAGTACAAAAATTAAAGGGATGTGATGCATGTCAGTTATACACATAGGAAAAGGACAACCAGATAACGAGTATTTAATCGCTTCAGGAACAAATATTAAATCGAAAATGCGGTTTAATTCATTTGTGAAAGAATTGATTTGTACTAAGCCTAGACTTAAAAAGGAATCCACAAGATTCATTTCATGTGAATTATTTACGTTAATAGGCGATAGATAGACATCATTGAATAAATTACTCCAGCCAATCTCACGTAGATTAAAGTCACCAATTACACAAAGATTTTCAGCACCAACAACATCTGACAGATGAACCACATTTAAAACATGGGCAGCATACAAAGAATCCCCACTTTTAGGTGGGACATATGAAGCACATATAAACAAATTTTTATATTATTTTTTCGGTGTATAAGCTGTGGACAGGCACAGATTGCACATCAGGTCCTAATATTTGGAGAATTTCGTCGAACGTGTGCTGATCCATGCGATAGACATTTATAAATGATTCTGTATCACTTAGTCTATTATTTCTGTGACCAATGAGCAAAAGTACCACATACTCTTCCTTTCTTTCAGAAGCTTCCAAAAATGCAATTCTCTAATTTCTTAGTTTTTTCTTATATATACATATATATATATATATATATATATATATATATATATATATATATATATATATATATATATATATATATATATATATAATATATATATATATATATATATATATATATATATATATATATATATATATATATATATATATATATATATATATATATATATATATATATATATATATATATATATATATATATATATATATATATATATATATATATATATATATATATATATATATATATATATATATATATATATATATATATATATATATATATATATATATATATATATATATATATATATATATATATATATATATATATATATATATATATATATATATATATATATATATATGTATATATATCTATATATATATATATGTATATATATATATATATATATATATATATATATATATATATATATATATATATATATATATACATATATATATGACGCCAAGAACTACGCTAATTGTATTATCTGGCACTGTGTTGCCTGCTTGTAAAAGGTTTTTTCACTAATAGTTATTTATTGTATCTTCAAAACTGAACTAACAGTAAGTATTCAAATCTTAAGTATAGATATAATTATTAGGCCCAACCAGTGTCGGACATAAACTTAGTGATAGTAATTAATAATACATAAATATCGTGTTAAGCACAAAAATATTTTCAAAAAATACTATCTGCAGTGTGGCGTGTTATTATTAAGTCATATAAAATTGGGCGGTTGCGAACTTCTTCAATAAATTTCTCATCGAAATCCATAGTCTTCTAAAAAAAATATATAAATATATTTAATTAGTAAATAAAAAAATAAAATACTTACGACAATCCAAATCCAAACCTAAATTTTCAAATCCAAAATTGAAATGAAAACAGTAAATATAAGCAGCTGACTGTTGTGTTTTAGTGGTGTCACTTTACATTTTTAGCGCTTCTTAAACAAACTTTTTCTACGGTACGTCATAGAAAAATAAAAACCAAACTAGAATATTTTAGAATGGATACTGAATACGTTGAGTTTAAGACAGCTAAACTTGTTCTTAACTTTTTTCACTTGCCTATTTATATATAGATTGTTGGATGAAAAGAGTAAAGTTGAAAACACAAATAAACAACATTAAATTGAATAGTTTATTGGTACCTTAAAAAATTGGGTGTAAAAATATGTTTGTTAAAGGTCGTACGGGTGCCTGCTCTCGATGTTTTTTTACTTTGTTACACACCACAAATAAACATCTTCTTTCACAAAATATTTTCTGCACTTTATCTAAAACTAGCTAACAAATAAAAAGCACTTTTAACAAGCCACTCCTTGTTGTATTGGCATTACTTATCCCTTCGTGCTGCCGACAAAAATAGAAATAAATCTAATCTTGGCAGCAGCAGCACTAAAACCCGAGCTGTCGAGCAGCATGCTGTCGTCAATATAATCATTCTCATAAGAATGAATGTGTTTTAATTTTGACATATTGCTGCGGGCTGTCTGCTGTCTCGAATGTGTTTATAGCCTGAAGTTCAGCCATAGAAATTGTTGTTGGAAATTGAATTGATACGAGACAGCGCATCTGCCACTGTGTTTTCAGTTCCTGATAAATGAAGTATTTCAGTAGTGAACTGCGAAATGAAATCGAGGTGTCTCAACTGACGAGGCGATGCTTTTTCTGCCTTTTGCAAAAAAACATAAACGAGGGGTTTATGGTCCGTTCTAATTATAAAATGACGTGCCTCTAGCATATGACGAAAATATTTCACGGCATCGTAAATCGCGAGCAATTCCCTGTCATATGTGCTATAATTTTTTTCAGCCTTAGATAATTTTCTGGAAAAGAAACCGAGTGGTCTCACCAAATTTTTGTTCGAGAACAGCTCCAATGGCTGTATCGGAAGCGTCCGTAACAAGAGCCAAATCTGAATTTGTGGTTGGGTGAGCTAACATTGTGGCTTCACTAAGGCTACGTTTACAGGCCAAAAATGCATCATCGGCTTCAGGAACCCATGGAATTTTTCATTTGTCGTTCTTTTTTGAGTTGTTTAGAAATTCGTTCAGCACCATGGGGAATACATCGGCGGTAGTAATAGAGAACACCGAGGAATCTTCGAAGTTCGCAAATTGTTTCAGACTTGGTATAGTTCTCGATGGCAGTAATACGATCTGTTGGAGGTCGGCAACCACTACTATTGATAATATAACCAAGAAATTGAACTTCAGCTTTGCCAAAATTATATTTGACGAAGACGATCAAAAACTTGACGTAAGTGTACTTCGTGTTCCTCAACACATTCAGACATGATAATAATATCATCTATGTAGCAGTAAACAAAATCAAGATCCCTTAAAACGGAATCCATAAATCTTTGAAGGTCTGTGTAGCGTTCCGTAACCCAAGAGGCATGTATAAAAATTCCACAAGACCAAAAGGTGTACACACTGCTGTTTTTGGATATCTTCATCAGCCATTGGTATCTGGTAATAAGCTCTTACGAGATCAACAGTAGTAAAAATTGACTTACCATGTAAAATTTCTGAAAAATCGTTAATGTTGGCTATAGGGTATCGGTCCGGAACAGTTTGAGAATTCAATTTCCGATAATCCCCACATACTCCACATCCACCCGTTTTTTTGCAACCATGTTAATTGGACTGTCCCAAGGACTCTTCGAAAGTCGGCAGATGCCCTGGTCCAACAAAAAATTAATTTCACCTTTAGCAGCTACAAGCTTATCACCAGATAGTCTACGAGGACGATCAGCAACAGGTTTACCTGTGGTTTCGATGTGGTGAATCACATTTGCATCGATAGAACGTTCGCGGGTTAAGGTTGTTGTTGTTATATCAATAAATTCCCGAAGTAACTTTGAAAAAGGTGTTGTTGTCGCTATGGTTGAAATACTAAAATCTTCAATTTTTCAAATTTCACCATAACTGGATAAATTAGTTGTTTTATCAATAATAAATTTTCGTTTGAGATCGATGAGTAAATTGTAATGTATTAAAAAATCGGCCCCAAGTATGGGGGATGAGACATCAGCAATAATAAAAAGCCATTTGAGTTCGCGACGGAGACCTAGGTCTAGCTTAAAAATACAATGACCATAAGTTTGTATATCACTGCGATTAGCAGCGAGAAGCCTTACTGTTGGTGTGAGCGTTGCCTTGATTAAAGATGGTGGTACCACAGATACCACTGATCCGGAATCAATTAAAAAACTAGATTTAGTTGATTTATCATAAATATGTAAACGATTCTCCTTTAACAGATTATTATTGCCGCTGTCGCCAGTTTTTTTGATTGACGACAGCACCACTAATTTTCTGAATTGGCTTTGTAGCGAGCACACGAGTACGGTTTACAATGTTGAGCTGCGTCTCCAAATTTGTGATGATACCAGCACAGATGGGTGCCAGTTGAGTTTGCATTACCTCGCGAACGACTACGAGATCTGGAACGTTGACGATTATGACTAACATGTTTATTTGTTTGTAGTTGAATTTTATCCACTTTATCTGATAAAACCTTAATCGCTTTGCAAACGTCTGCCAATGACTATGAGGTTAAACTGCTTCCACAGAGAATGTTGCATCCTTAAGTGTAGTAACAGGTGATACGGAACTTATAATGTTGTTGTTGTTTGCATCCAACATCTTGTCCGCCATCTTGGCAAGCTTGTTCAAATCCTCTTCTTCCGAAATTGTCAAAAGTGGACGGATCGTTTCTGGCATTTGACCCAAAAATATCGTTCGGATAATAGCTTCATTGCTAGGAGCTAGTCATTTCATGTGAGCTAAAATCTCAGAAGGTCTCATACCGGCGGTTTTACTACCTTGCAACAAACGACGTAGTTTGGACTATGACGATTCTGCGAATTTTGAAATTAGACGGTCCTTTAATATGGAAAATTTATCATTTTGTGGAGGATTTGTGATGAGGTCTTCAATTGACAAAAGTATGTCATCTTCAAGACGTACAGAAACCAAATCAAACTTGTCAGCATCAGATGTGACGTCACACAATGCAAACGATCTTTCAATTTGAGCAAACCAAAGTTGAGGATTTTGTTTGTTGAATTTTGGAATGTGCACCCTTTGAAGCTTTGATCGTTGCTCGTTTGTATCTCCATGAGATTCACGAAGAGTATTTACTTCTTGTTGAAGTGACACCATTTGTGTTACAATATTTTGTAATTCTGCCATATTTGCGTGGTTTGCATCAAAAAATTCTTTCTCGTCACTTGAAGAATCTTCTTTATTATTCGTTGTCTCAGATTATAACGTTGTATATTCATACGCAAAAAATGTCTTGCTCGTGCAAAATCAGCTTTGTAGAAAAAAAACGTTGAAATTTTCAAATACGCTGCTGCCGCTCTGCTTCCAAGAAACGAATTTTCTACGGCGTTGTGATGATTTTGTATTTCAAGCTTTTTACGTGTTAAAACAGGGGTCACCAATATAGAATTGTTGTGTAATAAAAGACATTGCTTCTACTTTAATCACTATTTAATAACTATTTATTCTAACTATTTAACAAAACGATTTTACAATTACTTTTGCTTATTACTTTAATCCCACAGCTGTAGCAGCGAACACTTGACGAGGTAATAAGATTTGTTTTCTCTTGCTTTTTCTATTTAGCATCTTGCCAGATTGTTCATTTTGTAAATCAGGCAGACTCGGTGCTGCCACACATACTAAGGCAGGCTGTATCATCGGCAAATGTTAGGTTAGGTTGATTGTAGAGGTGTGATAGCCCATGTCATACGACATAAACTTAAGCCAGTGAAGGCGTGTTGTGCGCTCCCTTTAATTATCAAACACCTTCGCACTACGAGTCTAGTACACTACCTACCAGTCTACGAAGGTCAGTAAATGTAGAAGTGAGGATATTACTGCTTACAGGCATATCAGAGGTATAAATAAATTACAAAACTGGCCCCAGTATACTCCCCTGTGGCACACCAGATGAGATAGTTTCGGACACACTCATAAAGTCTCCTTCCACAGCAGTGAAATTCCGGACAAGAATGTAACTTTCCAAAAGATTTAGAATGTTTATGGGTACATATGTCTTCAATTTTAAAATTAGGCCTTCATGCCACACTTTATCAAATGCTTGAGAAACATTAAAAAGAGGGAAAAACAATACTTCTTTTCTTCAAATGCTCTTCTTATAAAATGAAACAATCTATGAATTTGTTCAATGGTGCTATGCTGACTTCTAAAACGAAATTGAGGGTCCGGTATTCACCCATTATAAGTTGGAATTGGGGAAAATTTTGTCATGAGCAGCTTTTCGAAGAGCTTTGAAATTGTTGACAGTAAACTTGTTGGACTATATGACTTAGCCTTAGTAAGATCTTTGCCCGCCTTTGGAATCATTTTGATCATGGCAGGTTTCCAGCTGTGTGGATAATACTCCAGTCGAAAAATGCCATTAAAAATAAACAACAGGGGCTTTCTTCGGGTTGGTTTCAGCAATTAGTTTTTGTACATCACGCATCTTAAATATCATGGGTCGAGGGGGTAGAACAACTACACACGGCAAATCAACAGCACCAGTACACGTGTTTGAGGTAAATACATTTTTTTAAATGACCAGCAAATATGTTACCTTTTTCAGTATTAGTTCTACCTCCGGTAGAAGTGCGCAGGGGTGGCTTAGACTCAACGTGTGTTTTAAGTTTTTTAGCAGCGCGCCACAGGGAGTAATGAGATGCTGCTGTTACATCGAGACCTTAAAGACAATTTTTAAGAGATGCAGATTTTTCAGATGCAAGCAACTCTTGGAGTCGTTTAGTGCATTCTTTAAGCCTAATTTTATGTTGGGGTGATCTGTGCTGTTGCCATTCCCTTCTAACTCTTCTTTTTTCACATACGAGACGTTTAATATCTGCAGAATAAATTCTATTAAACCCAGTCTGTGGATAGGAAGTAGTGGCATGTTTATCAGCCTGTTTAATATTTTCGGTAAGATTGGCAATGTTAAATTCAATACCATCGGAAGTTCCAAGCTTGATGTTTTGCCGTACAATGACTACTGAGATACTTTTTGAACCCCAGCCAATTAACACGATTTATCATCTTCACATATGGGTGAGGTAAGTCACTTCTTAGTGGGCTACAAATTGTAACGATCGTGGGAGAGTGATCAGGCGAAGCTTCAAAATGAATTAAATTCATAGAGACATTTTCCATGACGCCAAAATCTATAACATCCGGAATTTTTTATATGTCAGTAGGCCAGTAAGTGGGCTTACCGCTCGAAATGACGTCCAAGCCCATTTTTGAAATTGTGTTGAGCAACGCTCGACCCCTAGGTGTAATAAGACGCGATCCCCAGAACGTATGTTTTGCATTGTAGTCGCCAGCTGCTACGAAACAAGGTCCAAGACTTTTGTAAAAATCCTTGTATTGATCCTCAGTGATTGAAAATATGGGAGGGGATGATATCACGAGATTTGCACAAAAATTTTCGATGCAAATATTTGTTGCTTGTAGATGGCCTTCACAAATGTTCTCAAGAATATAGTTCTTGAGTCTTGACTTTATTAGAATTGCTGATCCTCCGCATGCTCTTCCTCTCGAGTCCTTTGAATCATATAAGTTGTAGCCATTCATTTTAAAAAGGCTTCTCGAAGTCTGTCGAAGAATGAGTCTCAGATATCAACATTATATCAATATTTTTTACCGTGAGGAAGTACTCAAGTTCCTTTTTATGTTGCTGAATGCCGTTTGCGTTCCAGGAACATAATTTTAACGTGTTCATAGCTTGTTAACTAATGCTAAAAGCAGTGTGTTCTGCTAGTCATATTTGTGTAAAGTTGTTTATAGTTTGCACCAGATTATCAATAGTAGCTTCAAGGCGATTGAAATTAAAGCTTGCCTTTGCATTTGTTGTGTTATTTGGTGGTGAGACTTTTTGAATTAGAATAGAGTTGATCTTCACAGCGTCAACATACGATACTTGTGTAGATATTGGTTGGGCCATAGGAGGATAAGTAGCGGAGTACGTATTTCCTTTTTGCGCTGGGACTACTTTAGGCTTTTGACTCATAGCCTGTTGACGAAAGAGTATACAGGACATCCTCTGTAGTTAGCAGTGTGATTACCTTTACAATTACTGCATTTTTTCGTTCTGGTCTTTCGACTTATTGCAAATAGCAGTCTCGTGCAAATCATCGCACACAACACAAACAGTAGGTAATTTATAATAAGTATTTGTATGGCCATATTCTTGATAATTGTGGCACTGTACTGGGTACTGAACCCTTGTGTAGATCTCAACTGTGATTTTTCGGTATAAGAGATACTTTAAATTATAAATGGGATGGGTCTCATTTTTCTTCAATAATATATCATTTGGCTCCAGTTCAACGTGAAATAGGGGTTGGGGGATCTTCTACGTGTTTATTATGTTGGATACATTTTTTAACTTGAATCCTTTCAGGGTGAGAGCATCTTTTATTTCAGCAGGGACAACGTAAAAATCTATGCCCTTCAATACGACCTGTAGGCCTTTAGCGCTCTTAAGCTGGAGCAAGTTTTTACTTGTTTTATTTTTTTCCAATTTATTAACCATTTTGCAGAAATCTTTTTCTTCATATATTTGAATTTTAATTTCGTCAATGTTACCACGTTTTATTGGAACAATGTGAAATGCCTTTTCACCAATGACGGATATTAATGTTTTGATGAGGGTGTTTGAAATTTTTTCTCTCAAATATATGTGTGGTGGTTTGGAGGTTTTTTTTCGAGGATGCATCGGGTTTGTCATTGTCATCCTGCAATATTTTAAAACGGTTTTGACGGTTAATTTTGGCGGCGTCCTTATCCATGGATATCTTGGGAACCGATGAGATTTCAGACGAATTTGGGCTTCGCCCGCGCTTTACTACTGTAATATATCTGTCCATTCCGGCTGGCACTTTAGGTTTCTGAATATTATTGTCTATAGTGATAACTTGGGTAAGTGATGAACATGAGCCCGGAGCGGATAATGGCGCTGACTTAAATAAAGAAGTACTAGGCAACGGTAATGTTAACGAATCACTACTTGGCATTGGAGTGTGCGAAGTTGATCGCTCGCGTAAAATTGGCTTTGCCGTTAGAAAAAGACTAACATCAGATTTTTTATTTCTATTGTGTGCATTAAGAGCTTCAGAACTCACAGTAAAATAGGCATTTCTGCCGTTAGAACTCACTTCACAATTTTTTGTTTTTGAGGTACTCATGCAGAGTATTCCTCAGTCACTTTGTTTGTTTTTGTTGTTTCAGATTATACGAAAAATATAATCAATGCAAGCAAATAAAGCAAATTTAACAAAATTTTATTAAGAATATTTTTTTGTTTGTATTTTTGTTTGTTTAAAAAAACTCCGCTAATATGTCATTTCACTACGAAGTTTCAACAAAGAATTTGAAGAAAATTGCATTCGTTTTTATTGAATTTTTTCGATTTCAAGATATTTATATGATATTTTTTGTGGCTAAATGTATAGAGGTATTACATTGATTTTTTTACCTGAAAGATTTCATCAGCAGCTATTTTCAATATTTAAAAAGGAAAAATTGTCTCAAACTGCTTAAACTTCACTGACGATTTGGTTTTAGCAACCAATGAAATGTCGGCATATGAAGAGCTAAAACTTTTGATATTATCTCAAATATTTATTTTAAAAATATTAATCTATATATAAATAGGCAAGTGAAAAAAATTAAGAACAGTTTTAACTGACTTAAACTCAACGTATTCGGTTGATTTTTGTTTTGTTTGATAGATTGTCAATAGCAGCAGTGCAGAATGTATTATTTATTTTACATTTTTATGCCTAAGATATTTAAAAACAGTTCATAATATTAGCCAATCATAAAGCCACGATCTCTCTTTCTCTCTTAATTTGCTAAAAAAAACTCAAAATTACAACAAAAAACTCAACTCCGTAATCATACTGAATTGTTATTATTCTTATTGAACCTTAACACACTAGAACAATTATGCAGGCATAACATCCTACTTTGTTGGCAAGAGAGACGAGGGGAATGGTTTTTCGTCGGCACAATTTTTCAACCAGTCATAACCCCGCATTATTAGCACAAAACCAATCCATATGCATTTATGAAAAAACAGGTTCGATTGCTTTGTTTTTTACAGAACGTATTTATTTATGCCTCGACCGTCGTGGAGTAAACATGGATTTAAAAGAAGAAGGTGGCTTGGTCGCGCAAGCAACATGCATATAAGTACATAAATAGTCTTAAGGCTTTGCATATATACATACAAACATAGATTCCTAAAAAATAGGTAGCCAATTTATTTTGTTTGTTCCCTATTATTGTGAAATCCTGTATGATTGGTTTTTACACTTTTCGTTACCTGCGAAAAAAACATGTACAGTACGATCGCGAAATATAATGATTAAAAAGTAATCTATATCTATATATAAATAGGCAAGTGGAAAAAGTTAAGAACCATTTTAACTGACATAAACTCAACGTATTCGCTTGATTTTTTGTTTGATAGATTGTCAGTAGGAGGAGTTCAGAATGTATTTTTTATTCTACTCTACATATAAATACGCAAATGGAAAAATTAAGAACCATTTTAACTGACCTAAACTCAACGTATTCGTTTGATTTTTTGTTTCATAGATTGTCAGTAGGAGGAGTTCAGAATGTATTTTTTATTCTACTCTACATATAAATACGCAAATGGAAAAATTAAGAACCATTTTAACTGACCTAAACTCAACGTATTGGCTTGATTTTTTGTTTCATAGATTGTCAGTAGGAGGAGTTCAGAATGTATTTTTTATTCTACTCTACATATAAATACGCAAATGGAAAAATTAAGAACCATTTTAACTGACCTAAACTCAACGTATTCGTTTGATTTTTTGTTTGTTTGATAGATTGTCAATAGAAGCAGTGTAGAATGTATTTTTTATTTTACTTTATATCTATATATAAATAGGCAAGTGAAAAAATTAAGAACAATTTTAACTGACTTAAACTCAACGTATTCGCTTGATTTTTGTTTGTTTGATAGATTGTCAATAGAAGCAGTGTAGAATGTGTTTTTTATTCTACTCTATATCTATATATAAATAGGCAAGTGGAAAAAATTAAGAACCATTTTAACTGACCTAAACTCAACGTATTCGCTTGATTTTTTGTTTGATATATTGTCAGTAGGAGGAGTTCAGAATGTATTTTTTATTCTACTCTATATATAAAAAGGCAAATGGAAAAATTAAGAACCATTTTACTGACCTAAACTCAACGTATTCGCTTGATTTTTTGTTTCATAGATTGTCAGTAGGAGGAGTTCAGAATGTATTTTTTATTCTACTCTACATATAAATACGCAAATGGAAAAATTAAGAACCATTTTAACTGACCTAAACTCAACGTATTCGTTTGATTTTTTGTTTGTTTGATAGATTGTCAATAGAAGCAGTGTAGAATGTATTTTTTATTCTACTCTATATCTATATATAAAGAGGCAAGTGGAAAAAATTAAGAACCATTTTTACTGACCTAAACTCAACGTATTCGCTTGATTTTTTGTTTCATAGATTGTCAGTAGGAGGAGTTCAGAATGTATTTTTTATTCTACTCTACATATAAATACGCAAATGGAAAAATTAAGAACCATTTTAACTGACCTAAACTCAACGTATTCGTTTGATTTTTTTGTTTGTTTGATAGATTGTCAATAGAAGCAGTGTAGAATGTATTTTTTATTCTACTCTATATCTATATATAAAGAGGCAAGTGGAAAAAATTAAGAACCATTTTTACTGACCTAAACTCAACGTATTCGCTTGATTTTTTGTTTCATAGATTGTCAGTAGGAGGAGTTCAGAATGTATTTTTTATTCTACTCTACATATAAATACGCAAATGGAAAAATTAAGAACCATTTTAACTGACCTAAACTCAACGTATTCGTTTGATTTTTTTGTTTGTTTGATAGATTGTCAATAGAAGCAGTGTAGAATGTATTTTTTATTCTACTCTATATCTATATATAAAGAGGCAAGTGGAAAAAATTAAGAACCATTTTTACTGACCTAAACTCAACGTATTCGCTTGATTTTTTGTTTCATAGATTGTCAGTAGGAGGAGTTCAGAATGTATTTTTTATTCTACTCTACATATAAATACGCAAATGGAAAAATTAAGAACCATTTTAACTGACCTAAACTCAACGTATTCGTTTGATTTTTTTGTTTGTTTGATAGATTGTCAATAGAAGCAGTGTAGAATGTATTTTTTATTCTACTCTATATCTATATATAAAGAGGCAAGTGGAAAAAATTAAGAACCATTTTTACTGACCTAAACTCAACGTATTCGCTTGATTTTTTGTTTCATAGATTGTCAGTAGGAGGAGTTCAGAATGTATTTTTTATTCTACTCTACATATAAATACGCAAATGGAAAAATTAAGAACCATTTTAACTGACCTAAACTCAACGTATTCGTTTGATTTTTTTGTTTGTTTGATAGATTGTCAATAGAAGCAGTGCAGAATGTAGTTTTTATTCTACATTTTTGTGCCTAAGATAGTTAAAACAGTTAAGAATATTAGCCAATCATAAAGCCATGATCTCTCTTTCTCTCTTAATTTGCTAAAAAAAAATTGCAACAAAAAACTGAAAATTAACTAAATTAAATTTGGCTTGGCACTCCGTAAGCACTCAGAAGGAAAACCTATTTTATTTGTTCATTCTATTCCACCATTTGGTGGTAAGACTATTCTACTAAGGTGCGATTTAATGCAAATTTTACATGTTTTTCCACACGGGACCCGATTTACTTCAATTGAAGATTGCATCATTAGTTGGAAAGAACTTAATTCTTTTCACAAAGTTACCTTAACACAAAATACGAGAGCTAAACTAGAAAAAGTAGAATTTGTCGAATTTCATAAATAAACTTGGTATTTGTGAATTAAGAAATTATCCAGAGTTAGGTGATCACATTATTGAATTGCCACAACAAATAATTGGTTGTTTTGATAGTTTAATTACTGAAATCTATGGTAATATTCGTGAGAATATACATATTATCGGATCAAATTCTTAATTCTGTAATTTTAGCTCCTATCAATGAAGACTACGCTTCAATAAATAATGATATACTTAATCGTCTTTCAGGGGAGGAGAAGGTTTATTACAGTTTTGTTAAGTTTCTAATTTTGTCAATGACGTAAATGAATATCATTCTTATTTTTTAAATTTACTGAACGTAAGCGGAATGCCACCGCATAAATCGAAATTGAAAATAAATTCCATTGTTATGCTGATTCGTAATTTGAACATGGCACAAGCCACAGTAAATGGAACTCGAATGAGAGAAAAATGCTTGCACCGCAACACCATAGATTGCGAAGTATTAACGGGAGTAGTTCGCAATAAAAGAATTTTGATTCCACGAATAAATTTACCATTTTCTGGAATAATTCTTCCATTTAAATTTCAGCGGACACAATTTCCAATTATACCCGCATTTGCTATGACCATTAACAAGTCACAGGGGCAAACATTTGAAAAGATAGGTGTCCTTTTGAGACTACCTGTATTTGCTCGTGGATAATTATATGTAGCTGCAAGTAGAGTTCGTTCATTCGACGGCCGAAAATTTTATGTTTCAAATAAAAATAGTCAAGGAAACATACTCAATGACAATAGAGTTTTTACGAAGAATATTGTACTATATAAAAAAATTTTCCTTAGATAAAGATGCCAGTCGTACAACTACTTTAAATATTTTCAATAAAATGATTTTTTTATTTTTAGTTTTTCTTCAATTAATCAAAAAAAATTTAATATTTTTAACATAGGCAATAAATTTATGTTTCTTAAATGAACATCAAAACCGTTTCTATTATTTATTTGGAAAGCTCACATTAATAGATACAACTATTAAAGAATGGAGTAAGTACGGTAATACTTTTTATTAGAAATGAAGAAAAATATGACATTTTACCTGAGCGGTTTTGTATTATTGCAATAATGGTTGAATTTCAACCACTGGGCGAACACTAGTTATAAAAAAGAATAATTTATATGTACATATATATTTATAAATTCTTACCAAAAAAAAAGGAAAAGTTTCTTGAAACTGAAGGTAGCTGTTCTATAAATAATGTTATATACCACAATAAAATATGAGATCTCTAATTTAAGACGAAAGAAAAAAGTTTGCACCATTATTTTTGGTGATTTTTTGAAAATTTTATCTTTTTTCTATGTTTGCTCATAAGGCACTTTTTCTTATACTTTATTGTCGTCATAAACTTTTGTGTTTTTGGAATTATTGATGTGAAATATTATTTACATCACTTTTAAAAACTACCAATGTGATAGATTGCCTGCCCTTAAAAAAGGAATTTCTTAAAATTCAGTTCTTAGTTCATAAATTCAAATTTACTAACTGTTTTATTATCAGGAATAATTATGAGTCCACACGCATACGAAACTATTAAACTATTTTTGTTTACCTGCGGTCTATATAAGACTTGGTCGTCTCCAGGACACTTTATTTCTTATGAAAATATAGGTAGATATGTACATACTTAATTTAAAAGCATTACAAATCAAAATTACATTTAAAAACTGTATAGGTATATACAAAATGCACCTAAGTATCAGATTGTGAACTAAGTAACGGGAAAATGCACTGTGAAAAGTACACATATAAGGCTTATTGCGCAGAATTCTTATTAATTAATTTATTTTTAGATATACCTACTTATATACTTTATTACATTTTTCATTATCCTTATCCTTACATATGCAAGGAATGTTATACACTAAAATCGAGTTATCTAACTTTTCATATCTGGTTGACGTTGAATAGTTCTATTTTCGTCATATTGGTATTTCCTCCCTGGCTATAGACGTTGTCTTTTTTCGTAAATATATTGAATTGCAAAGCACTCACCGCAGCAATTAAATCTCTAAACTCAGAACTTCTCTTTTGGAAAATAACCAGCTGTGTATTAATATTATTATTTATTTATTTATTATTTTATCATTCACCCTTCTCTTCTGCTGTCATTATGATATATACCTACATTGTTGTCGTTTGTACTTAATTGATATTTGTTTCTTTCATTACTCATTAATGTATGTTTCTTGATTCTAGTTTGGTTCGCGCTGTGGTATGTACATATGTATGTATTTAAAATACAGCACAGGCGAAGATAAAAATGAATATTTTTTTAAGATAACTCTATGTACTTATTACGATTTTTTGTTTATTTTATTATTATTTTGTATAGATATCACGTTCAACGAATGAATATATATCTATATATATAAAATAGGATGTGTGTATGTATGTATGTATGTATGTATGTATGAATGTAACGTAATGGCATCAAAACGGCTGGGCCGATTTTGACGAAATTTTCAGGGAACCTTCAGAATACTCGGGCGGGTGACACTGTGAAGTCTGATTTTTTATTTTCGGTCTGCGGGCGGAGGGGCGTGAAAAAATCCAATTTTCATATTGCACCACCAATGGCATGTACATACATACATATATTTATTTTTTGTGCTTTTTTTATTTTATTCCACTTTTTTTGAAAGCCGTTGTTATGTTTTTCAAAACGAGATATCAAACTCTTAAATCGGTTATGTAGTTCGAAATGTTAATAACGATCCAATATCAAAATTTTAAAACTTTCGAAATGTTGCATTAAAAATCCAAGTTTTCAGTTTATTTACTAAATTAATTACACAATTCGATAATACAAAGTATTCCACGCTTACTAATGTGCAACATTGTACAATAAGTTAAAGATCTATATATATATCTATATATATCTATATATATATATCTATATATATATATATGAATATATATATATATATATATATATATATATATATATATATATATATATATATATATATATATATAATATTAGCTGACCTGGCAAACGTTGCTTTGCTTTCAAATTTTATTTTTATTGGAAATCGGTCTATTATAATAATAAAGGCCACCAGTTCCATTTTTGAAAAGGGGCGTGCCATTGCCTACTTCCACTAAAGATGTATAGTATCCAGCTGGATACACGGCAGACGTTGTCTTGCATAATATTTCAAGCGATTAGGATATTAACCAAAGTATGAAATGAAAGACAAATAATAAAATAATTTCATTTTCTTTATTTTAAAATAACATAAATTTTTCTAATTTTATCATAATGCGATTTTATGGACAATATTTTTAGTTAACTTCTGCGGAGTATAAATGAATAAACTTGATGGTTTTCCCACGCGAGAACACGCCACATATAATTGGCCATGTGAAAAGACCGGATTTTCTAGATCTAACCCACAAATCGACATAGTTTGTCCTTGTGACATATTAATAGTCATGGCAAATGCCAAGCGAATGGGAAATTGCAGACGTCTGAATGGAATGGGTGAGTCTGAACGGATCATTGGTATTCGTGGCAGAAGAACAACTTCACCTTCAAATTTGCCGTTCAAAATTGTAGCTTCAAGAACATTGCCCATTATTTTTTTTATGACTAATCTTGTACCGTTGCACAACTTAGGTGCATTTAAATTCCGAAGCAAAATGATGGGCGCGCCAATTTTTAATCGCAAGTTATGCGGTGGCATTCCTGGTAAATCCAGCGAATTCAAAAATTCAACAGGATAGTTGACTGCTTCATCAGGATCGGTAACAGTGTCGATCGATTTGAACAATATCTCATTGCCGGGTAATGATTGTTGTATTTTGAAGTTAATAGCGTCAACATCGATATTTTTTGGAGCTAAAATAGCTCGTTCACGAAGCCAGGCATGATTAATGTAATTAGCTCGCAAATCTGGAAATATGCTTTCAATCAAAGCATCTTCCGTATTTACCATGTTGCAGAAATTTTCTGGCAATTTGATACATTGTGTGTCTCCATGCAATGGTATTGTTCCATTTCCAATGTTGAGCAATTGCTTGGAGAACGATTATTGCCAATGGATAATTTTGCAGTTGTACACGTATATTTTTTTTAAGACGTAATATAGTGACATTTCGCCATAGATATGATTGTTTAATGCATGCATTAATTTTATCAGCATATGTAGCGCGTGGAATGACTGGCAATGTCTGTCTAAAATCACCGGACAACAGCAGTAAAGCACCACCGAAGAGCCTGGTGTTATTATTTAGATCTTTCATCATTCTATCTAGAGCTTCAAGTGAATACTTGTGGGCCATAGTGCATTCATCCCAGATAATAATTTTGCATTTTTGCAAAACTTTAGCCATAGCGGAATGCTTTTTTATCTTGCACACTGCATCTGGATTTGTGTGAATGTTCAACGGCAATTTGAGTGCTGAATGTGCAGTCCGTCCGCCATCAATCAAAGTAGCTGCAATACCTGGCGAAGCAATTGCTAACGCAATATGATTTTGTGATCGAATGCCCGCAAGTATTAGTTTGATGAGAAACGTTTTTCCAGTGCCACCTGGTGCGTCCAAAAAGAAAAATCCACCTTGTTCTGCTGCAATTGACAAATTAATTCGATCGTATACATTCTTTTGTTCATCAGTGAGTAGTTGTTCATTATTTTCAACGAAAGTAGTTAAAGAGACCGCATCGAACTGTTGTTCGCGCTGAATCTCGCTTTTAATGATGTCTGTTGCTGGGCGGTTAGGTGAGGGCATAGCGAAATGAATGAGTGGCATATTCGAAATCTGAATGCAAATATCTTCAATCTTTATTAGCGCCTCATTATATATTTCCGGCGAAAAATCGATATTGGGATCCTTATGAGCGATCCGAATGCGATGTAGAATGTCGTCGCTCATGGCATCTTTATATTTATCCCAGAGGACAGAAGCTTGAGATGGAAAACATGTCGTCAATAATATGACGAATAAATGGCGAATTTGATGAGGAGAGGAACTTAATGCTGCATCTGCAAGTGTAATATCCCAATGGTTGTCATCTTCTAGCAAATGTAATTCGCGACACGCATCATGATATGTGTCGTACAAAATCCCATTGACTGTTCGCAAGTGTTGGAAGGATGTCGGTCCAGGAACATTAACCAACAATAAACGCAAGAAGAAACATTCGCGTTGCTTTGGATGGACTGTGTATAATCGTCCTAATGTATTTCCCATAAATATGCCGTTGTATCCTTCAACCGAAACACCTCGCTGTCGTGGTTGCCACTTTTTTGACTGTTTGTTCCATGTGAAAAAGCGTGGCACATCAGTATACATTAATGTCTTTGCGAATTGACCGGGAATACCTGGACGGTTGCATATTTCGAAAAACTCAGTTAATGTGGTTTTTGGGGCAATTGATGCACGTTGTACAGCAGTCTCTGCCGTGAAATAAACACGCTGTCCATTTTCAAGGTGCATGGCCAAATGTATAATAGCAGGGTCTCTTGCGTGTATAGGAAAACTCAAAATACGCCAAACAGCTTCATTGCTGCTGATGTACCGGCCCATTTGATACCGTGTTATTTTATCGTTTTCGTTAAAATTTCGAACGGCAAATACAGCCATATTACTGCCCTTATGGACATATTTGCATATATATTTTATGGACTGCACAGAACTGCAGATCTCAATGTTTATGTGTGCTTTGTAGGTTTTACATAGCAGTGGTGAATACGGAACCACCCACTAATTGTCAACGTCAACTGTTGTACCGTTTAACGTGCGTAATTGATGGGATTGACCACCATGGTCAGTGTCTCTACGACGATACAATGGATAGCCATCGATATTAGTGATGGTATCATTTGTAAATTTTTTTGGAAAACTTTTCGTACATTTTCCATTGTCCATGCACGGCGCTGTCATGTTTATAGCACCGCATGGACCATGGATCATGTTAGCGGTAACAATCTCATACAATTCTTGATCGATATTCCGATCCGGAATTTCTGCTGAGATAATTTTATCAATTTCTTCAGACTGTATTTTGTCGACCAACCAAATCAAAATATGCGCGTGTGGCAAACCTCGTTTTTGCCATTCAACAGAATACAACCAGCAACGTGTTTTTCCAAATACAGAGGACTGTGTAATCAAATTCATTAACGATTTTAACTTTTGTCTGAAGACACGTGCAGTGATATCGTGCCGATCTATTGCAGTTTGACCTGGCAATAATGCAATTTTAATTTCATCCCATTTTGGATTACACGTAAATGTAATGAACAAATCTGGTCGTCTATACGCGCGCACAAAAGTCATGGCGTCTTGAATATATTCCTGCATATGACGTTGGCTTCCAATATACATATGATGATGGAAGAATATATGAAGTACCGATGTCGTTGATATTAGTTATTCCATCTACGTTACCAACAATAGCATCAGGCAAATGAATATATTCCTCAGCTCGAAGTTTCGCTTGATTAAACCTGATGTATCGTAATCGCTCACTTTAAATTTTCGCATACATATCAACGATATATTGATGAAAGAGCTGGCGGTATCGGATAATATTATTGTCTTCATTGGTACGAATCATCAACCGATATGCGTAGAAGTTCATCGCGCTCACTTTCTTGCTGGTCTCTGCACCTGCAAAGTAAAAATTAAATTAGCATAAAAATATAATATTAGGTAATGACATGTGTAGACTGTACCTGTTGCTGGATTTCGTTGTTTGATATTTAAATGATATCCATCTTCTCCTTCCCAAAATATCAATGGATATTGTAAAGCGTCGTAAGAGCGATGATTGTCTGCAATCGTATGCACTGCGTTGTCTCTGCGTTTGATTTGTATATCTCGACGTTCAAATGCATCGCCAACCATAACAACTGCAACTTCATTAATGGTCGGTGCATTATATCGGCCCGCGTGCTGCCCAGCTGGTACTTTGTCTACTTTGATGACGATCGTATAGTTGTCGTTTTGCAGTTTGTTTGAAAGGGTATTAAACAACTGAAGCAACTGGTTGTGGTTCTGTAAAAAGGGTTCTAAAATTCCCCCAATTGCTCGCTCCTCCATTTGCTCCATATGGTTGTACTGGCAGCGTGCGTTTATTTGCTGCTCCTCATCACCCATGAAGTAGATTTGCAGAAATTTTGAATCACTACCAGGCATCGGTATTAAAGACCCAATTTGATGATACACTTGTCCCTGAATCTTAAAGGTTGATTGAAAATTGCGACCAGCCTCATTGTGAACAATTTTTGTTGCTCCAAATGATGTCATTTGAAAGCACGAATTGAATTTGCGAATTTTACGCAAAAACAATTTAGATTGAGATGTACCTCCAGCCAATAGTGCTTTCAATGGTTCTGGCGGCGAATTCAATGGTGGCAATACAACTTTTCCAGACGCGCAGCAGAAACCGGCCGATTCACCTTTGTATTTGAGTGCATGACAGTGTTGGCATTGTTTGCTCATAGCACCGATTACAATTTGTGAATGTGACGAATAGTCGATGTCCGACTCATATTCAAACGCAAGGCGAAGAAGTGATGCACGTGTCAATGTGCGATACACTTGCAAACGCTGTTGTTCGCGTGTTCTGAATGTGTCGGTGACTCGTTGACGGGTCAATCTTTGTCTGAATGCATTAGCTCGAAGGCGTTCATTGCGGTGCTCTTGACTTTCATTAGCACGTGTGATTGCAGTCGTGTTTATTTCATTTCCATTGTCCGTCAATTGATCTTGTGCCGATGTATTTAACCGATTGTTGTGCTGTAATTGTGAATGGATAGTCCGTCGACCTATATTTCCTCCTCGTCCACGAAGACGTAGCATTGTTCTATTTACGTAACTTATATGTGAATGTAATACACTTAATATTCACTGAAAATGCGACAGCAAAAATATACAAATACACGGTATAAAATTTTAAATGTGAAAATAACGAAACGCACTTAATGTAATACACTGAAATTACATACCTACGTTGTGGCTTGATTCAAATTTGTGTTGTTTTTAATGACACCACACTCGTTGTCTTCCAATTCGAAATAAAACAAACCACTTTTGTTCAAATACCGTTATCAGGAGCAGAAATAATAGCTTTTTAATTTGTGGTTTGTATGGGAGGTACCACGCCCCTTTGCACAATCCTGCCCATATTTGCAGAAGCACTTCAAAAATCCACACCAAAGAGACTTACCAAATTTTGTACAAATACCGTTATCAGGAGCAGAAATAATAGATTTTTAATTTGTGGTTTGTATGGGAGGTACCACGCCCCTTTGTACAATCCCGCCCATATTTGCAGCAGCACTTAAAAAACGCACACCAAACCGACTTACCAAATTTTGTTCAAATACCGTTATCAGGAGCAGAAATAATAGATTTTTAATTTGTGGTTTGTATGGGAGGTACCACGCCCCTTTGCACAATCCCGCCCATATTTGCAGCAGCACTTAAAAAATGCACACCAAACCGACTTACCAAATTTTGTACAAATACCGTTATCAGGAGCAGAAATAATACATTTTTAATTTGTGGTTTGTATGGGAGGTACCACGCCCCTTTGCACAATCCCGCCCATATTTGCAGCGGCACTTAAAAAATGCACACCAAACCGACGTACAAAATTTTGTGCAAATACCGTTATCAGGAGCAGAAATAATAGATTTTTAATTTGTGGTTTGTATGGGAGGTACCATGCCCCTTTGTACAATCCCTCCCATATTTACAGCAGCACTTAAAAAATGCACACCAAACCCACTTGCCAAATTTTGTACAAATACCGTTATCAGGAGCAGAAATAATACATTTTTAATTTGTGGTTTGTATGGGAGGTACCACGCCCCTTTGCACAATCCCGTCCATATTTGCAGCAACACTTAAAAAATGCACACCAAACCGACGTACCAATTTTTGTTCAAATACCGTTATCAGGAGCAGAAATAATAGCTTTTTAATTTGTGGTTTGTATGGGAGGTACCACGCCCCTTTGCACAATCCCGCCCATATTTCCAGAAGCACTTCAGAAATGCACACCAAACCGACTTACCAAATTTTGTAAAAATTATTGAAAATAAAACAATTTCTTCGAACCCAAACTAATTTTATTTAATGATTATACAAAGAAATATCTAGGAATAATACAGGAACGAATAAGTTATAATAAAGATTTTTTATATATTGACAAGCGAAGAAAAATATTACTAAGTTCCTTGTATATAAATTTTTGATTAAGTTAATTGAACAATGAACAAGTAAATTATTTATGTTTACAAAATTTGAAATAATATTAAATTTTTCAACACTCCTCCTCAAATTAGTAAACATTACATTTTAATCTGAAAATTTCTAACTTTGCTCAGAAGGGCAGTAATCGCATTTGATTATTTTCTTATCAACATAATCTTTTACAAAATGAAATTTTGTATCTATATGCTTAGATCTGTTACTTAGCTTTTCATCTTTTATTAAATTCAAACAGCTTCTGTTATCTTCATACATTATTGTTGGGTACATTTGCTTAAATCCCAAATCAGACAAAACGTGTCGAATCCAAACTGCTTCCTTTGCTGCTTCGGATAATGCTATAAACTCCGCTTCTGTTGTTGACAGTGATACCATTGTTTGCTTTTTACAAGCCCAACTTACTGCACTGTCATTAAATATAAATATATAGCCTGAGTTGGATTTCCTGTCAATTCTGCATTCAGCCCAATTTGCATCTGCATAACCGATTAGTTGATTTTGATTAGTTGAACAACCATTCAAATTTAAATACATTTCTGATGTTCCTTTAAGGTATTTAGCTATGCGTTTCAACTCGTTCCAGCCTTATGAGTTGGATTACTTGTTTTCCTTGCCAAAATTGAAACGCTTGCAGCGATATCAGGACGTGTATTTACGCCTATGTATAGTAATGAACCCAATAAACTTTGATATTCGTCATTTCGTAGCAATAATTCAGAATCGTTTCTACCATAAGTGGATCAAGAGGAAATTTCGAACATTTTGCATCTTGCAAGCCAAATTTAATTAATATTTTATCAATATATTGTTTTTGTCTTATTTTATAATTAAATTCTTTAGTTCTTACAATCTTCATTCCGAGATAGTGGGAAATAGCACCAAGATTGTTTACTTCAAAACTTTTATTCAACATTTGGCAGACATTTTTTATTTGCTGATTATTAATAGCAGCAATCACTAAATCATCAACATAAACTAGCACATAAACATCTTCCCCATTGATGACTTTGTGGTACAAGCATGGGTCAGCTTTACTTTGAATAAAACCATCATCAATCAATACATTGTTGAGAGCCTTATTCCACACGTTTGCGGCTTGCTTCAGACTGTAAATACTTCGCTTAAGCTTGCATACCATATTATCGCCATCTTCTATAAAACCAGGCGGTTGTTTCATGTATATTGTCTCCTTGAGACAACCGTTTAAAAATGCGCACTTAACATCCATGTGTTCGACATGCATTTTTCTAGCAGCAGCAACAGACAGCAAAATTCGGAAGGTTGGTTGACGTACAACTGGTGCAAATACCTCATCATAATCGAACCCGCATTTTTGGTTAAAACCTTGGGCGACCAAACGAGCCTTAAACCTTTGAATATTACCATCAACATCGCGTTTAATCTTATATGTCCATTTGCAGCCAACAATATTCGCTTTAGGAGGAGCATGAACCAAATCCCACGTCTGGTTTTTCTTGAGAGAATTCATTTCCTCCTGCATTGCAGCTTTCCATTGCAAATTTTCTTTTGACATAATAGCTTGTTTATACGTTCTAGGTTCAATAGTATCATCTGACTCTACAAGATTTGAATATTTTTCAGGTGGAATACCCTTATTCACTCTAGTCGATCGTCTAACTATTTGTGTGTTAACTGCGTCCTTATTACCAAAGTATTCGGAAATATTACTAGTACTGCAGAATGAATCAGTTTCAGAATCATCGAAAGTGCAATCACCAATATGTTTGGTACGTTGAGAAGATAAACCGATTTCTAATTTCTTATTTGTTGATACGTTACAATCACCTTTGTTTTTCTGAATTCTTTACATTAACAAATTTATAGTCTCTACTAATACAGACTTTATTATTATTTGTGTTAACAAAACGTAAACCTTTGGAATGCTCATCGCATCCTATGAAAGTTAATAATTGAGATTTATTATCAAGTTTTCCTCTTTTCGTTTTAGGTATTAATATGTAGGCTTTCGAACCAAAAATCTCAAAATTATCTATGTCAGGTTTCTTCCCCTCCCACATTTCGAATGGAGTACACAATAAAGAACTGGTAACCAGCCTATTTTGTAAATAGTTTGAGCACATAATAGCTTCACCCCAATAGTTGTTAGGTAAACCAGCTTCCATAAGAAGACAACGAGACATCTCAACAAGATACCTGTTTTTTCTCTCAGCCACACCATTCTGTTGTGGGCAATACGGAACAGAAAACTGGCATCTAATACCATAGCTCTGAAGAAAATCCAACACCTTTTTCGATTTATACTCAGCCCCATTGTCCGATCTTATACACTTAGGAGTTTTACCAAATTTGTTCTTAACCATTAAATATATTTTTAAAAAGTTTCATCTGGAGTGTTGCGTACTAAAGACGTAGTATCCCTCTTTTTTAAGCGGATGTGTCCAGGAAAGTTCAATATGTTACGAGCAAGGGGATTAGGATGGGACTCTAGTTTCGTTAAATATTTGCCTGCATATTTTGCAATTTCAGCGGTCACAAGTGGCATATTTAAATCACGATGTAAAATTGAATTTTTCATGTACCAAGGAGCCGATGTTATTAACCTTAAAATTTTGTTTTGCATACGTTGTATTCGCTCTACATTGGAAGCTGAAGCAGTGCCCCATAGTTGAATTCTGTAACACCATATGGGTTTCAAAAGCGACTTGTATATTAAAAGTTTACAATCTAGACTGAGGGTAGAATTTCTACCAATCAGCCAGTGTATCTGGGTTAATTTAAGCTTCATTTGTGTTAGCTTAGAGTCAATGTGGTGTTTCCATGTAAGCCGTCGGTCAAGATGTATACCAAGGTATTTCACCTGTGAATGTTGAGGAACAACTTGATTGTTGATTCGAATGGGGGAACAAGTGTCTCTTCGTAGGGTAAATGTGACATGAACACACTTTTGTTCATTTACTTTTATTCTCCATAAGTTCAACCACAGCTCCAACAGGTTAATATGTTCCTGAAGATATCGGAATGCCTCGTGAGGGTTTTTATACATACTAAGGCAGGCTGTATCATCAGCAAAAGTAGAAGTGAGGATATTACTGCTCAAAGGCATATCAAAGGTATAAATCAAATACAAAACTGGCCCCAGTATACTCCCCTGAGGCACCCCAGATGAAATGGTTTCGGGCACACTCATGAAGTCGCCTTCCACGACAGTGAACTTCCGGGCAAGAATGTAACTTTCCAAAAGATTTACAATGTTTATTGGTAGATATGTCTTCAATTTTAGAATTAGGCCTTCATGCCACACTTTATGAAATGCCTGAGAGACATCAATAAAGAGGGAAGAACAATACTTTCTTTCTTCAAATGTTCTTCTTATGAAATGAACCAATCTATGACATTGTTCAATGGTGCTGTGCTGACTTCTAAAACCAAATTGATGGTCCGGTATGCATCTATTATCAGCTAGAATTTGGGACAATTTTGTCATGAGAAGTTTTTCAAAGAGCTTTGAAATTGTTGACAGCAAACTTATTGGCCTATATGACTCAGCCTTAGTAAGATCTTTACCCGCCTGTGGAATCATTTTGACCATGGCAAGTTTCCAGCTGTGTGGGTAATACTCCAGTCGTAAAATGCCATTAAAAATGAATAACAGGATTCTAATAGCAATACGAGGCAACTGCATCAGCATCTTGTTACTAATTCCATCAATACCCGGGGCCTTCTTTGGTCTGGTTTCAGCAATTAGTTTTTGTACATCAAGCATCTTAAACTTTATGGGTCGAGGGGGTAGAGCAACTACGCTCGGCAAATCAACAGCACCAGTACATGTGTTTGGGGTAAATACGTTTTTTAAATGACCAGCTAATATGTTACCTTTTTCAGTATTAGTTCTTGCCCAACCTCCGGTAGAAGTGCGCAGGGGTTTTTTAGACTCAATGGGTGTTTTAAGTTTTTTTAGCAGCGCACCACAAGGAGTAATTAGATGCTGCTGTGACATCGAGACCTTCCAGATAGTTCTTAAGAGAAGCAGATTTTTCAGATGCAAGCAACTCTTGGAGTCGTTTAGTGCATTCTCTAAGTCTGATTTTATGTTGGGGCGATCTGTGCTGTTGCCATTCCCTTCTAGCTCTTCTTTTTTCACATACGAGACGTTCAATATCCGCAGAATAAATTCTATTAAACCCAGTCTGCGGATGGGATGTAGTGGCATGTTTAGCAGCCTGTTTAATATTCTCGGTAAGATTGGCAATGTTAAGTTCCATATCATCGGGAGTTCTAAGCCTGATGTTTTCCGTACAATGACTACTGAGACATTTTTTGAACCCCAGCCAGTTAACACAATTTAACATCTTCACATATGGATGAGGTAAGTCACTTCTTAGTGGGCTAAAAATTGTAACGATCGTGGGAGAGTGATCGGAGGAGAGATCATGTGAAGCTTCAACATGAATTAAATCCCTAGGGATATTTTTCATGACGCCAAAATCTATGACATCCGGAATTTTTTGTAAGTCAGTAGGCCAGTAAGTGGGCTCCCCCGCTAGAAATGACATCTAAACCCATTTTTGAAATTGTGTTGAACAATGCTCTACCTCTAGGTGTAATAAGACGCGATCCCCAGAACGTATGTTTTGCATTGTAGTCTCCAGCTGCTACGAAACAAAGGCCAAGAGTTTTGTAAAAATCCTCGTATTGATCCTCACTGATTGAAAATCTGGGAGGGGAGTAAACTGATGATATTACGAGATTTGAACAAAAATTTTCTATGCAAATATTTGTTGCTTGTAGATGGTCTTCACAAGTGTTCTCAAGAATATAGTGTTTGAGTCTTGACTTTATTAGAATTGCTGATCCTCCGCATGCTCTTCCTCTCGGGTCCTTTGTATCGTATAAGGTGTAACCACTCATTTTAAATAGGCTTCTCGAAGTCAAATGAGTCTCAGACACCAACATTATATCAATATTCTTCACCGTGAGGAAGTGCTCAAGTTCGTTTCTATGTTGGCGAATGCCGTTTGCGTTCCAGAAACATAACTTTAACGTGTTCATGGCTTGTTAACTAATGCTAGAAGCAGAGTGTTCTGCATTCGCAGCATTTCTTGCATCATGCTAGTCATGTTTGTTGTAAAGTTGTTTATAGTTTGCACCAAATTGTCAATAGTAGCTTCAAGGCGAGTGAAATTAAAGCTTGGGTTTGCATTTGTTGTATTACTTGGTGGTGACACTTTTTGAACGGGAATAGAGTTGATCTTCACAGCGTCAGCATACGATACATGTGAAGTGATTGGTTGGGCCATTAGGGGATGAGTAGCGGAGAACGTATTTCTTGCTTGAGCTGGAGTTACTTTAGGCTTTTGGTTCATAGCTTGTTTAACAAAAGAGAATACAGGACATCCTCTGTAGTTAGCAGTGTGATTACCTCCACAATTACTGCACTTTTTTTCCTTTTGATCCTTTGACTTATTGCAATTAGCAGTATTTTGTAATTCACCGCACACAACGCAAACAGTAGGTAATTTACAATATGTTTTCGTATGGCCATATTCTTGACAATTATGGCACTGTACGGGTCCTGAGCGTTTGTGTGGTTCTTCGACTATAATTTTCCGGTATAACAGATATTTTAAATTATAAATTGGATGGGTCTCATTTTTCTTCAATTTTATATCATTTGGCTCTAGTTCAACACGAAATAAAGGTTGGGGGATCTTCTCCCTGTTTATTATATTAGAGACATTTTTCACCTTAAATCCTTGGAGGGTGAGAGCATCTTTTATTTTCTCAGGAACAACATAAGAATCTATGCCCTTCAATACGATCTGTAGGCCTTTAGCACTCTTAAGCTGGAAAGTGTAGAAACTTGTTTTATTTTTCTCAAATTCAGTAACCATTTTGCGGAAGTCTTTTTCATCATATATTTGAACTTTTGTTTAATCAATGTTACCACGTTTTATTGGAACAATGTGAAATGCCTTTTCACCAATGACCGAGATTAGTTTTTTGATAAGTGTGTTTGAGTTCTTTTGCCTCAGATAGATTGGTGGTGGTTTTGAAGTTTTTTTTTTCGAAGATTCTTCGGGTTTATCTCTGTCATCTTGCAATATTTTAAACCGGTTTTGACGATTAGCTGAGGCGACGGCGTTGTCCCTGATTATTTTCGGAACAGATGAGATCTTGGATGAATTTGGGCTTCGCCCACGCTTTACCACCGTTACATATCTGTCCATTCCGACAGGCACTTTAGGTTTTTGAATATTATCGTCCATTGTGATAACTGGGTTAAGTGATGAACACGATCCCGGAGCGGATAATGGCGCTGACTTAACTAAAGAAAAGCTAGGCAACGGTAATGTTAAAGAATCACTACTTGGCATTGGAGTAAGCGAGGTTGATCGCTCGCGTAAAATTTGCTTTGCCGTTAGAAAAAGACTGTCGTCCGATTTTTTGTTTTTATTGTTTGCATAAAGAGCTTCAGAACTCACAGTAAAATAAGCATTTCTGCCGTTAGAACTCACTTCACAATTTTTTGTTTTTGAGGTACTCATGCAGAGTATTCCTCAGTCACTTTGTTTGTTTTTTTGTTTCAGATTATATGAAAAATATTATTAGTGCAAATAAAGCAAATTTCACAAAACCAATACTTATTACGAATTTTTTTTCTTTATTTTTGTTTGTTTAGTATGAAAAAAAATACTCCGCTAATACGTCTGTTCACTACGAAGGTTCAACAGCTAATGATTGACATCGATTGAGACTGCAAGCAGCAACCATAGCTTTTTCGTGTTTTTGAGTTTCAAGTTGGTATAAATTGTCAATACATTTTGCAATACCAACTTCATCATTATTCACATCAAGAATCTTACAGTTCGTGTCATAGAACAAAACTTCAAAACCGATAGCAGACATTTTCTTCACAGATAGCAAGTTTCCTCTAAATGAAGGAATATACAAAACATCATGGACTATGACAAATGTTGGAGCACCTTTTCCATTCACCAACTTAATTTTACAGGAACCTTTACCAGCAGAATACACAAAATTACCGTTTGCCACAGTAACTTTTTCACGCCAGGTTAAATCGATATTTACAAATTCTTCTTTAATGCTACATATGTGACAAGTAGCACCGAAATCAATCACCCACATATCAGCCTTAACATTCAGTACAAAACAGAAACTATTGCAAATCCCATCACTTTCTGCAGCTTTTGCATTATGATTATTATTATTTTTTGACTTACTATTTTTATATTTCCAGCAGTCTTTCCGAATGTAGCCAATACCATGGCAATGATGACATACTAATTTTCTAGAATTACTACCATTATTTTTAAATTTGTTAGTGGTCTTCAATACAGTATCTGCACAAGGATGTCGTTTTTTATGTTTTTGATCCTCTTCAAGTAGTTTGCTTTCAACTAATGACATTGTGGGATCTTTTTCATCTCTTACCTCAAGAGCCGTAATTAAAGTGTCATAGGTATTTGGCAGACTCCTCAGTAGCATTGAAACCATCCACGATTCCGATATTTTTTCTCCAAGCGATTGCAATTTTGAAAATAATAATTTCATCGCGTTTATATGTTTGTCCATGTCTCCACAAGATTGTAATTTTAATTCGCAAATGGTTCTCATCAATTTTACCTTGTTGCTTAGAGTTGATTTTTTGTGATATTCCTTCAAAATATTCCAAGCATCTTTGGCATTATTACTACACGCGATACGGAAAACTTCAGATTCTTCCACAATCCCGCCCATATTTGTAGCAGCAGCAATTAAAAAATGCACACCACACCGACTTACCAAATTTTGTAGAAATACCGTTACAGGAGCAGAAATAATACATTTTTAATTTGTGGTTTGTATGGGAGGTACCACGCCCCTTTGTGCAATCCTGCCCATATTTGCAGCAGCACTTAAAAAATGCACACCAAACCGACGTACCAAATCTTGTAGAAATACCGTTATCAGGAGCAGAAATAATACATTTTTAATTTGTGGTTTGTATGGGAGGTAGCACGCCCCTTTGCAAAATCCCGCCCATATTTGCAGCAGCACTTAAAAAATGCACACCAAACCTACGTACCAAATTTTGCTCAAATACCGTTATCAGGAGCAGAAAGAATAGATTTTTAATTTGTGGTTTGTATGGGAGGTACCACGCCCCTTTGCACAATCCCTGCCCATATTTGCAGAAGCACTTTAAAAATTAACACCAAACCGACTTACCAAATTTTGTACAAATGCCGTAATCAGGAGCAGAAATATTAGATTTTTAATTTGTGGTTTGTGTGGGAGGTACCACGCCCCTTTGTCCAATTGGACCGAATTGTAAATATAACCATCCGGGGCGCCACCCAAACGCATACAAAAAAATTTATGCAAATCGGTCCAACCGTTTAGGAGGAGTTCAGTCACAACACACGTACAGTAGAATTATATATATATATATATATATATATATATATATATATATATATATATATATATATATATATATATATATATATATATATATATATCTATATATATATAACAACCCATATAAACATTTTTACCACATGTCTGTGTAAGAGTAAGTTTTAGTTCATTTTTACATTCTATTTAAAATAAAAAGTTTTCATAATCTTTATATTTTGATATAACTCAATAGAAAAAATGGCACATTCAAAAAACATGAAAATAGAAGACATCACTAGACTCTTAGAAGAAGAGGATGAAAATGTTTACGAAGATGATCTCGATGATATGGTAAGCGACGTTGCTGAAGAAGTCGTAGATGCAGATAGTGATAATGATTCAGAAATATTGGAAACAGGAAGCGAAGAGGAAATGGACGCAAGTAATAATATCGATAACGTACAAGATTTTGAAGACTGCGAAGTGAAAACAATGTTGAACCAAACAACAATACTTCTCAAAATTCGTACTATTATGGAAGAAACCGTTTTAAATGGTCGGCACAACAACCAAAGCGTTTTACCAGTGCTCAAATCATCACATCCGTGACCTTAAATAAACGTACTATAATTCACAGTAATTGATATTATAACAACAGTTATCGTAGAAGTGAACGTACAATTTTTACGTACAATCATCCGTGAAAAAAATTGTTTTCGATTGCATACAAAAACTTTATAAAATATGTAAAGTGATATTTTAGAGAAAATTGTTATATGCTTTAGAAGTAATTATAATAAATTAAATCCACGGCAAAAAGAAGTAATGACGGAGTTTATGAACGAACACCAAAACTTGGCCAAAAACTTGCTCCCTAATTGCGCGCAAGGAAAATCTACATCTAATCGGCTATGTGATGAGTTAGCGAAACGTCTTAGTTCTGTCGGGCCACCAGTAAGGGTGTGAAGCTATATATTTAATATCATAAAAAAATCTTATTGAAGCTTATGTTTAAGGCCTACGTTGACCAGAGGTATCAAGCAAAGAAGAAACTTTCTTTCAACAAATTTTCTAAAAAGCAGACTGGTGGCGGTCCTTATGAGGAGAAGTTTTTGACGCTGAACGAAGAATTTCTAATTGAAGCAGCTGGTCTGGAAGCTACCGTTGAAGGCAAACAATCCGTGCCGACATTTGGCAGCAACGAAACTTCAAGTACTGAGCAGCAGCCTGAGCATCTTAGGGACATCAATTTAGATAGGCCAGTTGTAGTAAAAGTCTCATAGAAAAAAGTTTTGAAAAACCGAAAACGCTAAGAAATCGTCCGAGCCACGATGGAAAATTATTGTTGCTGGAAAAAAACATTAAAGCCCTAACAGATTTTCAAACTAATATACATTCCAAGGATTACTACGATACCCTAGCTGTTTCCGTATTATTTTTTTATCTTCCTCGCTATCACTGGAACTTAAATAAAATAATAATGCCGATTCCATTTTTATGTAAATTCAAATTATATTATTTTATAACTTTGACAATTCCACATCTATTTTGTAGAACTTAAAACCAATTGTGAACTTAAAATAAAATTACGTTCCGTTTATTATCGTGTGCTATGCTCCCACTTCGTTCATTCGATTGACGTAGCACGTAATTATCTTTTGTACGATTGTCGATGCCGATGTGACAATTTGAGCCCAGAACTCCCTTACATAACATTGTATGTTTACCACGTTCAGCGGGTTCACAAAATAGTGAAGATGATTCGGAAGGTATGATATATCGATACTGTTCAAAGCTTCTTGATGAACCTATTGAAGATGTTCAAACTTTCACATTGAATGCACATGCACATTTATACATGTGTATGTGCATAAGTTTGCATGACATTGTGAGCAGAATTCGATCGTTGAGTTAATATCCAAAGTCAGCATAATTTCATTTGCTGTCTGAGTTCATTGCTTTCTGTATGTAAGAATGACAGACTGCAAATGTGAATGCAATGAACTTCAACAGAATTTGATCGCTTCAGTCAAAATCCAAATTCAGCATAATTTTATTTATTACCTGAGTTCATTGCTTTTCTTTATACAATGTGAATGCAATGAACTTCAGCAAAATAACTAAATGTAAAAAAAAAATGTATTCTACCATAAATCGCAAATAAGCATTAATTTAGTATTTAAGCCAATGAATTTTTAATAAACATTGAGAGAAGTAATCAAACAATTAAATCGACTATTTCTTTCCATTTTCTCCGCATCAACCGGGTTTCAAGTGCTCGAGTTGAACTAACTGTTTTCTTGGTGATTCACCTTGAAAACAATCCAAACGACCAAGGCAATTCGGCTCTTGGTAATTCAATTCATCTGATTGGCAAACTAGCCAAATCAAAAAACATTGGTGACCCCGACGTGATCATCAAAAAAAAAAAAAAAAACCCATTGTTGACCCCTGACATCCTGTAACTTGGCACAGGATCTATACAACGCTTAAGTCAACAAGGCAACTAACATGGCTCAACAAGAAGTCAATCAACATGCAGTTCCTACAGTTACTGGCACAACAACGCAATCGTCTACATTTGCAACAAGCTCCTTGATTAGAAGACAAAGGGTAATGATAGCGTCTTTAAAGAGGATACTCACCATAAATCCAACAACTGAGAATATGAAGCTCAAAGAAAAACTTTGGGAACAGATACAAGATCTGCATTTCACAATATGGCAGTCCTGTCAAGATCCTCTGCAAGAAGGATACGACATGGAGTCATACGAAAATCTTGAAAGGCTGACCATGAACAATTTCGCATTGACGTCATCAGCTGAAGCGCCACAAAGCTTTGCATTTGGTCAGAATAATGTCCTACCACTACCAAAGATTATAATACCGAAGTTTAACGGCGAGTACTTAAAATGGCAAG
Organism: Germaria angustata; assembly: GCA_963681545.1. Classification (NCBI taxonomy): domain Eukaryota; kingdom Metazoa; phylum Arthropoda; class Insecta; order Diptera; family Tachinidae; genus Germaria; species Germaria angustata. Next base: position 66,271,724 of record OY812999.1, on the reverse strand, counting down.
CGTTTTTTGATCTATTTTCAGAATTAATAGACAAACAACAGCTTTCGCCAGTACAAAAAATGTGGTATTTGAAGTCAAATTTAGGAGGAGAAGCTGAAAAATTGATCAGCCACCTCTCGGCTACTGCTGAAAACTACGCAACAGCCTGGACGCTTTTACAAGAGCGATACAACAATCGGCGAATTCTTGTTGCATCAATAATCCAGCAGCTACTCGATCAACCGTCTGGCGGATCATCAGCAGCAGCCATCAAACACCTGCATGACACCACTCAGGAATGCTTACACGCATTACAAAACATCGGGATCGACGCAACCTCCTGGGATCCAATTCTGCTGCATTTACTTACCAAAAAGTTGGATCGTAGCACCCATGTTCTATACGAGAGATCGATCACAAATCCAAAGGAGCTCCAGCAAGTGAAAGAATTTTTGGGCTTTCTTGAAACACGCTTTCAGTCCATGGAAGCGATGGGACAAAAGGAAAAACCACCTTCAAAGGTGTGTGCATCTGCTGCTTCATCAAAACAATCCGAAAAGGCATGCAGTCTGTGCAAAAATGGCTCGCATCAACTGTACCGATGTCCAAATTTCCAACAACTAACACCACCACAACGCCTGAATTATGCACAGAAACAGAAATTATGCGTGAACTGCTTAAAATCAGGTCATGCAGCCAAATACTGTACCTTAAGGTCATGCGCCAAATGCAACAAAAACACAATTCACTACTGCATTTGGAAAAAAGGAATCATCCACCAAAGGAAGGACCAACGAGTGAAACAGTCCATAAAAACAGCTCCCACCTGACATCATCGGCGACAATCACTCTTCCTGCAAATGATAAATCGCAAGTCACTTCGCTAACTACAGCCAAAACCCAGTTCGCGGACTCATATGTTTTACTCAGCACAGCAGTAGTTAAGGTAAAAACTGATACAACAGAAGTTGAATGCCGCGCCCTCCTTGACTCCGGATCCCAAGCAAATTTCATTACTGAACGTTTAGTAAAACGACTGGGTATTTCAATGCAGCCTTCATCGTTAAACATTAATGGTATTGGGGCTACTAACACAAAAATACACCACAGAGTAAATGTAGCCTTGACCTCTCGTATTAACAATTTCTCAACACGGTTTGAGGCATATGTTCTTCCTCGCATTATTTCACCACAACCGTCACGATTTATCAACACTGAAGGGTGGTCGCTGCCAAAGAACCTAACATTGGCCGATCCAGGATCAACCGCCCCGAAAAAATCGACATACTATAGGGTGCAGAGCACTATCATCAACTGCTGACAATCGGACAAATAAAATCATCCGATCAACTGCCGATCTTACAAAACACGGTATTCGGCTGGATAGTGTCAGGAAAAATAAATGGAGATTGTCCAACGGATATTTCATGTGGAATCTGTACTACGGATGAAGCCCTAGAAACGTCTATCGCCCGACTGTGGGAATTGGAAGAAATTAAATCAAACGACAAACCGCTCTCGATAGCAGATAAACAATGCGAAGAACACTTTGCACAACATACGACCAAGAACGATCAAAACCGATTCATAGTGAAGATACCCTTTCATCAAAGTCCTGCTGCTCTTGGAGACTCACATGGAATTGCCCTTAACAGATTTCTCGCCCTCGAACGCCGGCTACAGAAAAATCCCGAATTGAAGGCACAATACACAAAATTCATGAACGAATATGAATCGATGGGACACATGACAAAAATATCAGCAAATGAAATCCTCACACCAAACTATTTCATACCACACCACTGCATACTGAGGCCTGAAAGTTCAACCACTAAGCTTCGTGTAGTCTTTGATGCGTCTTGCAAAACATCATCAGGGCAGTCTTTGAATGACCTAATGTACACAGGACCCTCAGTGCAAAGCGAATTATTCTCCATCCTGTTGAGGTTTCGATTACCAAGATTCGTTTTCACTGCTGATGTCGAAAAAATGTATAGGCAAGTCCTAGTTTCTCCTGAAGATCGTCACTTTCAGCTCATTATTTGGAGAAAGGACACCACAAAACCTATAACCTACTATCAACTCAACACAGTTACATATGGTACACGCGCTGCTCCGTATTTAGCAACTAAATGTCTGCAACAACTCGCTAAAGAAAACACTGTTCGTTACCCTCTTGCCTCGAAATTTCTGCAAGAGAATTTTTACGTTGATGATTGGCTTGGTGGAGCAGATAGTTTGGTGACTGCAATAGATTTGCAAAATCAACTAACACAAATGATGAAAGAAAGTGGTTTTAATCTTCGCAAGTGGTCTGCAAATCATCCACAGTTACTCCAGAACATACCACAAGGTGATCTGGAAGTAAATTTGGACTTTGAAAGCGCAAATGCTGACTCTATAAAAACATTAGGACTCATCTGGCTGCCGAAGGAGGACAAGCTTTGTGTTAAAGTTAACATCGAGGCAATTAACAAAATTACCAAACGTACAGTCACATCAGATCTTGCGAGACTTTTCGACCCACTGGGAATCCTCTCTCCAATTGTGGTGACAGCCAAGATGTTCATCCAAGAATTATGGGAATTGAAATTAGATTGGGATCAATCTCTACCTCAATCGTTACATACCAAATGGAGTTCTTTTCGCACCGATCTAAATGAGCTAAAAACCTTGGAAATATCGAGACACATCTTTAAGGGAGAAATCCCAGCTTCAGTCCAACTACATATTTTTACGGATGCGTCAGAAAAGGCGTATGGAGCAGCAGCCTACATACGGTCAGTGTTCAAAAACGGGACCATTATGAATCGACTCCTTTGTGCTAAATCCCGTGTAGCTCCACTCAAGGCAAACAATACCGAAATTGGAGCTATGTGCAGCGGTGTTAGGAGCGCAGTTAGCTACAAAAATTAGATCTGATCTGCAGTGGACCAGCCCGGTTTGGTTTTGGACCGATTCAAAAATTGTGCTGTCATGGATAAATTCATCATCTGCATCATTCAACACCTTTGTGGCCAATCGAATTGCAATCATTCAGGCAGAAACTCAAATAGATCAATGGCGTCACGTCAGCTCAAAATGCAATCCAGCCGACATTTTATCTCGAGGAATATCGCCAAGGGCCCTGAAGGAATGCACACTGTGGTTTTGTGGACCCTTATTTCTGCATGGAGCAGAAGCAGCATGGCCATTGAAATTTAATCCAAGCCTGAGCATTCCGACCACTTTGGAAAGAAAAAGAAAATCAGTGGAATCATATGTGGCAGTAATAGACGGACATGATTTCGTCTACAAGATCAACCACAAAAATTCGTTCTTCCGATTACAGCGAATAATTGGGTACGTCATGCGTTTTATTACTCACACCAGATGCCGAAAGGACAATCGACAGCCTAACAGAACATTAACAACAACTGAGCTGGATCAAGCCCTAATTCCGATCATTAAGCAAATGCAAGCAGCAGATTTCAAGGATGAAATTCTACACTTAAAAAAATACAACGAAGTTCAAAAAACAAGCAGCTTGTGCAACCTGTCTCCTTTTCTAGATCGAAATGGTTTAATTCGTGTTGGAGGCAGGCTTGAGGCATCCTCATTGGCATATGACTCGAAGCATAAACTTGTCATTCCATATAATGATCCCATTTCAAAATTAATCTTCGAAATGGTTCATAAAGACAACAAACACTGCGGAGCGCAAACGCTCCTAGGCATCATCCAACAACGCTACTGGCCAGTAAAAGGAAAAATTATGGCTCGTGCTACAGTTCATCGCTGTACAATATGTAGCAGGGCTAAACCAAAAATGTTTGAACATATAATGGGAGATCTGCCTGCAACACGAGTATTACCAGCTCGGTCATTCGTAAATGTTGGAGTCGACTACTGTGGTCCACTTGAAGTTCACTACAAACTGAGAGGGAAAAGGCCGCACAAGGCTTATATTGCAGTATTTTGTTGTTTCGCAACAAAGGCTGTACATCTGGAGCTAGTGAGCGATCTCACCACAGAGGCATTCATAGGTGCTCTCAAGAGATTTATCAGCCGCCGTGGACACTGCCAAAATTTGTATTGCGATAACGCAACGAATTTCGTTGGAGCGAAAAATAAACTACCCGAACTGGCATCCATAATCTACACATCAGAAGCACAAGAAGCAATGACAAGCGCCTGTGGAAAAAGGGGCATACAATTCAATTTTATACCGCCAAGATCACCACACTTTGGCGCACTATGGGAGGCGGCGGTAAAATCTGCCAAACATCTCCTAGTCAGAAGTGTAGGTAACGCGTCGTTGACTTATGAAGAACTCGAAACCTTAGTCATCGAAGTCGAAGCTATTCTTAACTCCAGACCAATTTCACCGCTATCAAACGACCCAAACGACATCGGTGCCTTGACTCCAGGGCATTTTCTTATTGGAGAGCCTCTCACTGCCCAAATCGATGCGCAAGCCAAGTCAAACAACGTCAAGCTGGTGACAAGATGGAATTTGGTATCTCGTCTCAAACACGAATTCTGGAATAGATGGTCGCGAGATTACCTGAATGAATTACAATATCGTAACAAATGGCAAAAGCAATCAGAAACTCTTAAGCCTGGAGCCATCGTCATACTCAAAGAAAATAATACCCCGGTTATGAAATGGCCTTTGGGACGTGTAATTAAAACCTAGAAGGGAAGCGACGATATCGTCAGAGTTGCAGATGTCAAAACAGCTTCGGGTGTATTTAAACGCGCGATTCGTTATCTGGCACCGCTTCCTACATCTGACGATGAAAGCAACGAGTGCCAGGATCAACCAATTCAACAATTGTCGATGACGTCAAATGATAATCATGCAAAAGAGAGTCAGAGACAGCAACCTTCATTGTCAACCGATGAAATGCCGACTAAGAGAAGTAGAAGGATGTCAGCAGCCAATGCTATGACGACAATATTGATGGCACTGGTTGCTCTTCCCCTTATTTTAGCGAATAAAATTGAGCATAAAGAATTTGACTCCAACATTGGCTTACATTTTGAAGGAATCGGCAGCACACGAATCTCCAGATCGGAATGGAATATCATAGCCTACTATGAACTACAGTCATATTGGACAGAGATGGCTGCCCTCACAAATGGAACATCAACACTGCAACATTTATGCAACATTATAAAGCAAAAGTCAAACTGCCTAAGTGTGCTACGGACTATTGAATTCGGCTTACTAGATCTGAAGGACGAAAATATTCTGTTAAAAGAAAAGAGGGTTAAGCGTAGTGCGATCAATATCATCGGAAACGTTGCCAATTCACTATTTGGAGTTCTCGACTCAACCTATGCAGAACAAATGTCCAATACCATCGATTACATTAAGGCAGATGAAACCAACCTAAGGGAGCTTTTAAAAAATCAAACATCTCTTATTGACGCAACACTCAATATATTCAAACAAGACGAGCTTAAAATAAAGGAAAAGTTTGACAGCCTGGACATCCAACTAACCGAAATCATATCAAGGATACACGAGGAAGAAGAAGAAAACTATCAAACTAAGCTATTTAATATCTTTATATCACTATCGGTTCAGCTTTCTGTGATATCTTCCAGACTACATCGAATACAATCAGCAATAGTTTCATCACTGTCCGACTCGCATCATGGAAAAATCAGTCCAATTTTGTTATCACCCTTACAACTCCAATCTGAACTAATACAAGTGAGAAATCACCTCCCTGCATCTCTACAGTTACCAGTAATCCAAGATAACCTCATGCAACTTTATAGCCTCATGACTGTGAAGGGTGGAGTAACAGAAAATCATGTCATCTTTCACATAGCTATTCCATTATGTAATCCAGAAATTTTCTACCTCTATAGACCACATCATATTCCAGTCCTGATAAACAACACACTGATTGCAATAAAACCGTGCAGTGACCTGTTAGCAATCAATAACCACAGGGATCACTATTTCATGTTAACTGAAAAACAGTGGAGGTCATGTACAACGATAAGGGAAGACGAGTTTCTGTGCCCGAACATACAATCTACATTTGATGCAGACGCTGACAACTGTTGGTGCGAAATGTCACTTTTCAACAACAATTCACGCACTAGCTGTAATTTTGTATCTCTTACAAACAACCCATCGTTCACACAAATGGAGCACAATAATCAATGGATGTACACATTGAAGCATCCTATTCGAATGACAGCAGTATGCGGACAAGACCATTCACAACTCATGCTAAAAGGGTCTGGGCTCATCAAAATAGGTCCAGATTGCACACTTAAGCACAAGACAATTACAATTCAAGGTCATAAAACATACTCATCATCACTGAAGTCATCGTATACAATTAGTGCTAACATAAGCGACATTGCACATCCAAAACAAATGCGCACGCTGTTTCAAGACTTCCATATAAACCACTACTCCGATCATCTCCAAAACATTTCTGATGTTCAAAATAAGTTACATCAACAGGTGCTAACGGAGCTACCATCGCAAATCCAACACATGAGATATCATCACGCAACTGTGGCATACTCTGCGCTTCTTTTAACAATTGTGATCATCATAATAATTATCTACAGAAAAATACAGTGTCGAAAGGTGCAACCAAGTCAACAACCTTGTCCAGCTGTCCGTCAACATGTCACAACGTCCGAGTTTATTACTACGGTTACGTAAGGAAGATTCCGAAGCAATCTGAAAGAATGCACAATTTATCAATCATTATTCAATGCATTTTTATGTACTCGCAATTTGTATTGTCTTCTATTTTTAATTTTTTTTGTTTGTTTCTAAATATTAAGTAAACGTGTTCCATTAGCAAGTAAGTCATTCTGTTTGATAACACTGAAGCGACTCGGTTCTGTCAAATCAGCAGTTTCCTCTTAGTTGATCATAGCTCAACGGCCGGGTGTATGTTCAAACTTTCACATTGAATGCACATGCACATTTATACATGTGTATGTGCATAAGTTTGCATGACATTGTGAGCAGAATTCGATCGTTGAGTTAATATCCAAAGTCAGCATAATTTCATTTGCTGTCTGAGTTCATTGCTTTCTGTATGTAAGAATGACAGACTGCAAATGTGAATGCAATGAACTTCAACAGAATTTGATCGCTTCAGTCAAAATCCAAATTCAGCCTAATTTTATTTATTACCTGAGTTCATTGCTTTTCTTTATACAATGTGAATGCAATGAACTTCAGCAAAATAACTAAATGTAAAAAAAATGTATTCTACCATAAATCGCAAATAAGCATTAATTTAGTATTTAAGCCAATGAATTTTTAATAAACATTGAGAGAAGTAATCAAACAATTAAATCGACTATTTCTTTCCATTTTCTCCGCATCAACCGGGTTTCAAGTGCTCGAGTTGAACTAACTGTTTTCTTGGTGATTCACCTTGAAAACAATCCAAACGACCAAGGCAATTCGGCTCTTGGTAATTCAATTCATCTGATTGGCAAACTAGCCAAATCAAAAAACAGAAGACATAACAATCGAGCATACGAACAAAAAACTAGATGTAAAATTTCAATCCACAAACAAATTAGAAGCAAAACCTCTCGATAAAATCGAATTTAGAGCATTTTTAGGCTTACTAGTTTACTCGTTTGTTTTTAAATGTAATCGTGAAAGCATAGATGTTATGTTTCAGCTGATGGAACTGGAAAAAATAGTTTTAGAGCAAAATGTCTAGGAATGGATTTTTAACCATACTTTGTTGTTTGCAGTTTGATAATTTTTTCAACCCAGCAGAACGATTAGCAAGCGACTCCATTGCTGCAATTTCTGATATTTTCAACAGAATAATAGAAAATTGTAACACGAACTATTCTAAAGGCACTCATGCGTGTATTGATGAAATGCTAGTTCCATTTCATGGCAGGTACAAGTTTAAGGTCTATACGCTCCAGAAACCCGCAAAGTATGGCATCAAGATAATGGCGTTATATGCCTCTATATACTATGGAAGAAAATCTGATGGTGTTAATCTTAGCATTGATAACAAAAAAACTTGATGTGCCAACTCAAGCAGTTTTACGACTTTGTATTCAGATTGAAGGAAGTAATAGAAATATAACGGCAGATAATTAGTTTTCATCAATTCCATTAGCTGAGAAATTGAAAACTCGCCAAATGATTTATTGGGGAACTATGAGGAAAAATAAAAAAGAGATTCCTTTAGAATTTCTGCCCAATAAAAAAGGGAAGTTGGAAGTTCTTAATATGGATTTACAAAATGCATCACACTTTTGTCTTATGTGCCGAAAACAACAGGGTAGTTGTTTTAATTTCTACAATGCATCATCAAAAACGATTGATTCCCAAACTAAACTGCCAGCAATAATAGCATACTTTAATAATACAAAGGTAGGATTAGATGAATTAGACAAAAATGTTCAATTTATTCATGTACTCGCCGTACAGGACGTTGGCCTTTAATTATATTCTACAGATTATTAGATATATGTGGAGTTAATGGATATATTTTAAACCAGTCAGCTCGTAATTACAAAGAAATTTCAAGGGCGAACCTTTTAATTGTGCCCCACTTGCAAAGAAGACAACACAATCAAAGATTAACTCGTTCTCTACGTGATATTATTCGTACAATATTAGGATCTAATTGTCTTCCCCCGACCGTAACTCAAAAACCTACTCAAGCTACAAGCAAATTATGCTACATATGCCCTAATAAATTGAAAAGAAAAATTATACACACCTGTCTAGAGTGTAATAGGTCAATGTGTATGGGCCGTAGCAAGCGGCTATGTATTAACTGTGCGGAGACTGAATTTGAAGAATGATTATTTTTCACTAAATTATTTTTGAAATACTTAATATTGAAATTCATTATTGGGATATTCTCCCCAACTAATCGTTATAAACAATTAGAACTTTTGCAAAATGCATAGAAAAAATCAAAAGTTTGTTGTGGCTTTAACTCTTCATATGCCGACATTTCATTGGTTGCTAAAACCAAATCGTCAGTGAAGTTTAAGCAGTTTGAAAATATTCAACAATATGAGAATTTCAATATTGCATATGAATTACAACTAATACATAATGATAGTAGGTTTAGAATGTTTCTAAAAGAACCAACACAAAGAATGTTGTGTTGGTTTGTATTCATGTTTTTTTAGATAGAAAATGTTTCTTTTGCTTTTTCTTTAAGAAATTTGTTTAAAAGTATTTAATATAGAATAATCTACGCAAAAAATGATCATAAAATGTAAACATTAAAAATTATATTCAAATATTTTGGTGTTAATTTTACTACCACCCCTTGCTAAGTGTCAAAAAAAAAAAAATTCACCTAGTAAGTTAAAGGCTAGGAAAGATTAATATTACATCTAAACAGATTAATTTTTATTATCACTTATTCTTAGAAGTTTTATTCTCTCTCTAAATTGAAGTGAGCCCTTGGCATAATAAATTGAAATCTTCGTTAACTTTTGAAGGATTTTAGTTAGAGATTTGCTTAAACTAAATGCATGAACAAATTGGCCCAAGAGAAAAATTATCTTTATGTACTTTAGGATCACTGAATAATTAAGGTTATTTCCACTTTTGTTTTAAGTTTACCTCTCAAAATTCAAAAGCTTTCCCAATCTAAAAAAACCTCCAACAAAATTGTGTAATATATTGGTTGGATCTTATTTTAATAATCTATACATAACGGTAGTTCCAATAATATTATTCATTCTGTTGTGACTGGATTAAAAAATTGTAGTATTTTTAAAAAAGAAATAAGATGACTTGCTGCTTCGAGATCAAAGATGGGAGAGAGTTCTTTATTGTTAACATGAAATAACATTTGTCTGTCTGTCAAATGAATTACAGCTGACTTACTTGCAGATCTATTACAATATTTAAAACACATTAAAATAGGTTTGTTCCACAAGATCTCGGACAAGTTCGGACTATTGAGAGCAAAATGAAAAATACTCTCTAAATTTGCCAAAGTTACCCAAAATAGCTGGAACGCAAAAAACCATTTTTGTAGTTCGTAAAATACTAATGCTGCTTACTTTTTAAACTAAAATCTATTTAAGTGCTTTTAGACGCTTAAAAGTAATCAAATTATAAAAACAAAGCATTTGCATCATTGTCAATAGCTGTAAAATAATTGAAAAACAAGTGGAAGAAAAACTTAAACAGTGCAATTTTTTTAAATATTTATAAATCATTTAAAATGGAAAGAAAAATTACGATCGATTTAAATATTTTTAATGCAGTTTCTTTTTTCAACTTCTGCTTTTTAATATATTTATTTATAAAAACTAAACTTTTTCTTTTGCTTGCAAAGTTTCCGATAAATCTATCAGTTTCATATGTAAATAAAAAACAGCTGATTGTTAAATTCTTGTCCGAACTTACCCAAAGAAAAAGTTCGTGCAAATTTTTACAGGAAATTAAAAAAATTACTCTCTCAATTTCTCTCTTTTTTGCACAAAAATTGCTATGTGGAACGGTTTTGGGTAACTTTGGGCTAGTTCGGACTGTTTCGTTATGCATGCGGAACAGAGCTATTATCACAATTCATTGCCACTGTTATATTATCTCTATCAGCATATAAATAGTCAAACAACTGAATATTTATTTTCTAGTTGCCTCGAAACCGAAATATTGTAATAACTAATGTTTGAATTCCATTTGTTTGTATAAATAAATAAATAAATAAATAAATAAATATATATATATATATATATATATATATATATATATTTATTTATTTATTTGCAGCTAATATTTACAGCTGAGAAATTAAAACGATAACATACATATATTTTATAATAGTTACAAACAGTTATATATATAATTATTTGAGTTAAGATAGTTAATTAGATTCTTTTTGGTAATATTTACATTCTCAGACAAATCTATTTGACTGTAAAATTTATTAACTTCTGAGCAGATTCTTCTCATTGGATCAAAGTTCAGGAAATTCGTTCTATGGAACTTTAGGTGTAAAGGACTATATAATCTCAGTTGCCTTCCAGGGACGTTAATTTCGATTTGGTTCAGAAGATAGGTTGACTCAAGTTTTCCTTGAAATAAGTTTATGAAAAAAACAACATTGTATACAATTCTTCGACTTTTTAACGTTGGAATATTAATAAGTGCTAATCGACTTCTATATGGCGGCAAATGTTCAGCTGGATTCCATTGAAGAGACCTTAGAGCAAACAAAAGGAATTGCTTTTGAACAGATTCGATTTTCTTTACATATAAATTGTACTGCGGGTCCCATACCACGGATCCGTATTCGAGTATCGGTCTTACCAAGGATATGAAAAGAGCTTTGGTTATATACGGATCATTAAATTCTTTTGACCATCTTTTAATGAAAAATAAAACAGAATTAGCTTTATTTACGGCGTACGTTACATGCGTATTGAACGTTAGTTTCTTTTCGAAGTATATTCCAAGATCTAAGCATGAATCGACAGCAATAAGTCGAGCACCATTAATAAAATATGTCGTTGAAAGCGGAGAGTATCTTGTATATGTCATTAATTTACATTTGCTTATATTAAGATCCATATGGTTAATTTTACACCAATCATAAAAGTTATCTAAATCTGTTTGAAGATTCGTGGAGTCATCTTGTTTTGCAATATTTAAAAACAGTTTAACGTCGTCAGCATAGAGCAGTATATTACTGTATTGTATAACATTAGGAAGATCATTGATAAAGAGCAAAAATAAAATAGGCCCAATGTGACTACCTTGAGGAACACCAGAAGTTACTTCAATATATTGAGATTTTGAGTTGTTAAATATAACACGTTGTTTACGACCTTTTAAGTAGGATTCAATCCACTGCAGGAAATTTCCGTTAAATCCAATAGCATACAACTTTTCGATCAATAGCTCATGGTTCACTTTATCAAAAGCCTTACTGAAATCAGTATAAATAACATCAGTTTGTTGGCTGTTATAAAAGCTTGAGTTTACATATGTTGTGAATTCAATCAAATTTGTCAATGTAGATCTACCACTACAAAATCCGTGTTGCGCTGGAGAAATTATCGACGATATTTCGTGTTTAAGGCAGTCAGTTATTATTTTTTCAAACAGTTTAGGAATAGCATTTAATTTTGATATACCTCTGTAATTTGTTACGCTGTTACGGCTGCCTGATTTGTAAAAGGGAATTATATAAGATTCCTTCCAGCAACTAGGAAATAAACCATATTTCAGCGAGCAGTTGAATAAATACGTCAATGGTTTGACCAGTGATTCAGCACATTTTTTTAATATAACGCTCGGAATACCATCAGGACCAGGCTTATCGCAACTCTTTATTAATTTTATATTACTAAGGACTGTTGCCTCATCTAAGGAAGAGATATATATTGGAGAATTAGACGTAATATCGTATGGGTACGATGATTTTTTATACGTGTTTGATGAAAATGTGGAGGCAAAGAATTCAGCAAAGCTATTAGCAATATCAGTATCATTATAGTATGAAGTACCATTATATTTCATTGTAGTAGGATATGAAGAAACTTTCCGTTTTGATTTTACAAAATTATAAAACGTTTTAGGATTATTTTTAATGTTAGATTTCATTTTACACAAGTAACTCTCATAACATTTCTTGTTTTCAATATTGAAGTGACTACATGCGATTTTATATTGAAAACGGTCAAGAGGACTATTGCTTTTAATAAACTTTTTATGAAGTCTATTTCGCTTATTTTTGAGCCAAGACAACATACTGGTAAACCAGGGAGGGCGGTTACTATTAAATATTTTCATTAGTGGAGTAGTTGCTGCTATGCATTCCTTAAGCAGAGAATAAAATCTCTGAACAGCATGCTCGAAATCACTTCCGTCATTATTGAGTGATAGTGTATCATCCCATTTTATATCACACAATAGCTGATTAAGTAGAATAAAATTTGTACGTTTGAAACAGAAAAATTTACATACGTTTCTTACTGATTTTTTCTTCGGAAACGGTGTGGTAAGAAGCAAAGTTGGGTGATGGCGATCTTCCGGACAGCAAAACGGGTCGGTTCGACAAACATCAAACATAGAAGGAGTATTTACAAAGATCAGATCCAGTAATCTCTTATTATGATTGCATATATTATTTATCTGGTATATATTATACTCTGTAAGGCATATTAAAAAGTCTTGCGTCCAATCATTCGGAGTAACTGGGATCATATATTCAGTATCATCTGATGAAAACCATAAAGCAGACGGAATGTTGAAATCACCCAGAACAATCAGTATATCTGCTGGTTTCAGTTTGTCTGCTACCGATTTGATTACCGTAGCATGCATTTCATAAATTTGAGATCCAGAGTTGGGAGGAATATAACAGCAGGTTACAATTAGCGTTAAATTTAGAACTTGAACTGCAACAACAATAATCTCAATATTAAAGCAACTATCCATTATTACTTCTTCCGCCTGGTAAGAACTGGAGACAGCAATTAAAACTCCTCCACCTTGTTTGCCGATTCTATCACGCCTAAAAATTTGATATTTATCACACATAATTTCGGAATTACTTATATTATCATTAAGCCATGTCTCCGTAAGAGCAGCAATTTGAAATTCAGTATAAAAACTGTTAAGAAACATGTCAGTTAGCTTGGTATTTATTCCATTAACGTTCTGATATAATATGTTAAGAGATTCGGACGATTTTAGTTTTTTGTGGTTTGGGTGTTAGAGGATGGGATACGTGCAAGCTTTTCTTCGTTATATAAAAATTCGCGTACAAAAGTATATTTCGGCCAAAATTTTCTATCTACGATAACATCGAACAATTCGGCGGGTACAATTATTTTAAACGAGGCTCTTGCTGAGTTGATTTTAAATACGTTTACGTGTGAAGACTGGACCAAGTTAGTTTTTGACTGAATGTAACCAATAATATCATCAACTGTGGTGTCGTGACAAAAACGAGTAGCAAAAATGGTTTTTTTAGGTGGAATAGAGCGAAGTTCACGATGTAAAAGGTTTTGCGATGTAGAAGAATCAGAGTTTAAGTTATTAACAGGATCCATTGTTTTTTCAGAAAATATCCTACCGACATTATTATTGGGAGATACTGATGCGGCAACATCTGATTGAGGGAAAATATTATTATGTTCCATTAAATTTCCTGAAGATGGTGTTCCTGATATAGTTATTTGAGGAATTTGTTTAGTCTTATCAAATGGTGTGTTCGGTGTTATGGGAACAGATTGGGTCTTATTGACAAACTTATCTAAGTTAGGGTAACCGTTGAAGAGTTCACCAAGTTCGGAGAGCCTACTCTGTACTTTTAAAAAATCATTTTTTAGCTTGTTAAAGTCTTCGTTGTAGGATTTAAAAAACTTGTAGAATTCGACATTTACCATTTTACAGTTTGGACAAGACCACTGCAATGATTTAATAGGATCAGCAAGGGCATCTGCATCGCGGGCTTTAAGAGCAGTACATTTTAAATGATAGCTTCCAAGACACAACCAGCAAGAAATCATACGTTCATTTCCAGAAATATTGCAGTTTTTATTCTGACAAGCCATAATTGTATATTTTTAACTATTAGGTTATAAAATGTTTGATGGGCAACAAAAATGTACTCCACAAATAGATGGCGGCACTAGAGCTTAGCTAATACACGAACCAATTTAAGACACTGATAGTTGTATTATATCGTAATAAATAGTATTAACTCAAATCACACGGTAGACTAAACAAGTACCAATGATGATTAAAGCTAAAGTGAATGTTTGTGTGTATGATTTAGATTATGAAGTGTGCAATTAAAATGTCTGTATGTATGAATGTGTATGTTTATACTTTTTGCACAATGTAAAAAGTTTATGTCTATTACAAACTGACGAACAACAAAAATTTACATCCAAAAGCACAGATCACCATATAATTGGCTCAAGATTTTATTAATCTATTTACTGGAATTTAATAAGCGAAAATTCACACTTTATTTGATTCACAGAACAGAGCGACGAATAAACACGTATATCACAACCCAACGAACAATATATAAATATATATATATATATATATCCTAAAAATGCACTGTTTCGTGTGTATTATGGACCGGTAGGATCATTGGACCGTACTTTTTCAAAGACGACAGAGGCAGGAACGTTACTGTGATTGGCGATGATTACAAAGATTTATTTTTGCAAAAAATAAAAGAGGTGGACTTGGCTGATATGTGGTTTCAACAAGACGATGCCACACAGCATGCGAAGCAATGGTCAGTGAAGAGATAATTTACCCTTGGGGCCGGTCAATTGGCAATTTAAAGTCTTTAGACTAATTTTGTGGGGTTATGTTAAGGCTCATGTCTATAGGGACAATCTCACAACGGTTGAAATACTGGAAGCCAATATTGAAGAATGTATTCGTGAGATATCAGGGGATATGTTGGAGAAAGTATACTAAAATTAGACCCATGTAGTGCATCTATACTAAGTTAAGGCACTGTAGCAATGTAAGAATTTTATTTACGCTAAGACATTGAACTTGAAATTCAATTCCATTTTTGTTGACGATAAGTATTTTTATGAATTTCATTGTCAAGGCCATTAAGTTAAAATTATAATTTTGTTTTTGTGTTTGGTCAGCATAAATGAGCATTAAACTTTTTGTAGTGGACTGTTGGCTTTGGAAATGTAGTAATATGATTTTTGGTAATTATTTTCCTGTGCCATCAAGTTCTGGTTAGTGAAAGAAGAATTTATCAAGAATTACAAATTCCCGTGGGAACACCAAATTCCCTATTGATTTGTTGTTATGCCACATTAATGCTGACCAAGGAATAAATTAGTATATAAGTTGGAAGTTTTAAGAAATAAAATCAGAATTGAATTAGCAATCAATAAGCCTTTTTCATTTCTCAAAAATCTGCATTTTAATGCGGGACTAAAGCGGCAGCAGTGCTCAGTAAATACTTACCTTTACTTTTTTTTATTATTATTTTTATCAAATGTATTACACCCAACATATGAACCATTTAAAATGTAACCGCGGTCAATATTTACATGAAATCATCTTTAAACATTGAATTTTATAGATTGTTCTATGATTTAAATAAATATTTTATACATATCTTGAATTTAAGTGTTTTTTTAATCAAATCCGAAAGTTTTAAAAAATCATCCCTTATATCCAAATGACTACCATGTTGGCTGATATATGTATACGTATATCCTTAGATAGCAGAAGTATTAAATATCGTCAATACTTGCACCTCATAACTATATAATTGATATGCCTGGCACAGTGGCTGCCAATTTCGGAAACCATTCCTTCAATCTGATGGCTAAAATTGGCAATCTGAATATGGCAAATTTCTTAGCGAATGCTGTGAGAAATTTTTTCTTGCTTACATACCGGGTCGGTTAGGTGATAAGAAATCAACTGCATAAGTAGCCTAGTTTGCTCTCAGCTTCAAGTGCTCTTCGTTAACCTTACCGAAAGAGACGTTTTAAAGCAACAGAGATATTTGATACTCCCAAAAAAGGATATCATCGAAAATGTCTGATTGCAAAATTTAACTACAATGTAAAATGAGTACTGATTTATGGTTAAGAAAATTTCAACCTCACAAAGTTTGAAAACATTTTAAACCGTTGTCTATACGGTATTCTTTGCGCCTTTTGTCTAGCGAGTAGATCTAACAGGGTGTTGTGGTACCGAACTGACCACACTCTTAGAAAGCCAGCAAATCCTTAAGGCAGTATTCCCCTTAGGAACAAAGGAATTACATATGAAGAATAATACATTGTACTATTAGATATATGTTTCATATCATATGTAGAAATAAATAATGGAACAAAAAAAACTCAGTACAGAGTAGATTTGAAGTTAACATAATGATTGTGGAAATTAAGAATTTTTTTGTATATCAAAGTTTTTTTTAATCTATATAAGGGTAGAGTTTATTCCATTCATGAAACATTCTGAAAAATGGATCAAAAACGCAGGTATTAAATATTGATAAAGCTTTAACTTCTTGTTGGACGGCGAGGAAAAGTTGAGAGTTAAGACTGCCATTCACCAATTTTAGCTGAAAAGTAGAATTTAACATTTGTCGTCGACATTACAATGTTGTCAATTTAATGGTTGATGAAACTCAGAACACCACCACCAGGTTTGTTAGCTCTTAATACGACGTAATTTTTAAAGCCCTACTTTCCACCTAGTTGAACTCCTAGATCGTTAAAGGAAACAACTAACACTGATTGAAATTGTAAAAATCTTATATTTGCATTTTTTTATATTTAGTTCCAATAAATTATTACACCGGGATGTTATCTGATTAATTTCTTTTTACAATAGTACTTATTGATCAATATTGCGGCTCTATGCTCCTTATAGGACCGAAATGGTTATGTGTGGTCTGTTCAAAAGAAAAGTTGGATTTTCTTAGCTTATGTGCATTCTATTCACTATTTTTTATATGTTGGCACACTTCTCTAGAACATATGTTCTTAGTTGAATTTTTTGTTTTCTTTTTTTGTTTAGTACATTTTGTTTGTGAGAGTAATAACAGTTAGACGTGTTTCGCTTGTTCTTCGATTTTCTGCTGTGGAAAAAATATATAAAAAATTTTAATCAAATTATATGCTCAAAAGCACTTGAAATGTTCAGTGTGACATATGGTGATTGTACTCTGACTCATAAAAATTTTTAAAAGTGGCACAAGCTTTTCATAGGAGATAGAGAAGATGTGATCATGGTAAACAATTTTTTCACAAATTTTGAAAAAAAAGTTGCTGAATTTTGAACAAAAAATCCCTCAGGAAATGTTGAATGACATTAACGATGATCCAGATTAGCTTAAGAAGATCATCACTGGTGACGAATCAGGGGTACAGTATAATTCGCTTATAATCCACGGTCAAATTTGCACACAAATTTTGGACTATAGCGCCATTTGGACTATAAGCACAATTTTTCTATGAGGTAGTATTTTCTTATAGGTGAGTTCGTATACAATTTTTCTTTTTGACTATAAAAAATATAACAGAATGCTAATATTTACATAATTAAAAAAAAAGTTTCTTCATTTGATAATAAAATTTTATTTACTGAAATTTGTCTGAAAGCATTTATGTAACTACATATGTACATATCTACATACCTATTGCATATATACATTTACACATGCATATGTACATTTGTATGTACATACTTATTGTGTGTATGTAACAGAGAACTTCAAAATCACGATTTTTCTTGATTTTATTCAGCACAAAAATTTTTGTTCATTTTAAAGAATAAAGAAAAATTCAATGATGATTAAAAATCATATTCATTCTGCTGTACACATCAAATTCTGATTATGAGTAGAACTAAGAAAAGCATTTTATGAACAAGTTCGCACAGGCAAGAGAAAAGCTTTCGGTAAATTCATTGTGTCCAAACATTCTTATTCTCATTAATTCATACAACATGTTTGAACCGATCGTCTGTGTGGCCTGAGCAATATGATATATAACATTTGCTTTTTTTTGTTTGCTTGTCTTTGTTTTTTATTGTGAAACATGTGCGGGATTAATGGTTCAAATTTACATACGTGCACTGTTATAACTTAACATACAAGTTTCCGTTAATAAATAAATAAATAAATAAAATAATAGTTAAAAAATGTAATAATTTTAATAAATTGTTGAGTTTTTACTTAAAATAAATATCCCGTTTGTTATTTATTGTACTGTTTTTGTATCATAATGTACATACTACATCAAAAACAACTGTAAGTTAAAATAAAAAAAAGCTTGCCTTTGTTGATAGGAATGAACGTATTCATACACAATGATTTCTTGCTTTTTGTACTGCAATGTTAATCAAAATTTTGTGTGTTGAGTGGAAAAGGCAAGTACACGAGCTGACAAGTTTGATTCGACCTATGATAAAAATAATTGCCTTAAAATGAACAAGGTATATAAAAGTTTGAACAAGTTTGATTAATAAATTCATTCCCAGTTTAAAGAAGATTATTTTTATGAGTCAACCGATGTGTAAACAATCTGAACCAACAGAGAGGCATTTGTTCGGTTGCTTTAAAATGAACACCAAAAGAATGTGTGTTGGCAGGTTTGATCATTTGCAAATAAAAGAACATTAAAAGAAAAATCACTTGATTTTTGTATTAAAGTGTCAGAATAATACTTTTCTTATGTTTTCTTATGTTCTCAAATTTGTCAATTGGACTATATATGAAAAACTTCTCACTAATTTATTTTTTTTCCTCACATATAGATAGCATATAACGGAAAATGGACTATATTGGTAATGGATTGAATAACGACAGTTTTGGTTAACAATTAACTTGGCTATATTCGCATAATTTGAAATACATTCTCTAGATCCGCAATTTAAAGTAATATATACATATATATATATATATATATATATATATATATATATATATATATATATATATATATATATATATATATCCGTGTGGAGTTATGCCAGTCTCCCATCGGACGCGTCCCCAGGTGGCGGATAGGGGAACTCTCGGCTGATTTTCAGATCTGCAGGGAAGGTGGCAATTAAAATACCACCCGCGGACCAAAAATCCTGGACAGCTGTTTCACCACGCCTGGTGCGGCTGACGATGACGGAAAATGGAACGTTTGTGGCTTACGAATATGTCTCACGATCCTGATCCGACTGCCTCGGGCTGACGTCTGCAGTATTCCATCACCTTATTATGTAGGAGTGACATCCGCTGAAACGGCTGGTGGGCTAATGCTGCAGCCGCCCCCGTCCCGTTAAAACTGTGGCGAGGCTCTGAGTACGTTCTACATGCGTCGCCGCCGAGGTGGCTGTACAGGTGCAGTTGAGAATGACTCCTGCTTTTTGCGCCGAGATCCTGGCTCTGAACACAGGACTCATAAGGCCCTATGTCAACCCTTGCGTGGACCTCACTGCTTTCAAAGGGACCCACGGGGATCGTTTGAGGCGACTGTGCAAACGCGTAAGGATAGCGGCTCAGAGCGGGGACCCAACTAAGATGAATAATATTAAATCTAAACAAACAATTGAGAAAATTAATGAAAAGATAAACGAAAAAACAAACGAAGAAAAGACCGTAGAAAAAATTAACGAGCGCGGCACAGCACCGGATGCAGTCTTCCGAAGAAGTAGCCTGTTGTCTAGATCGCCACCTGCGAAAAGCGCAACGCCGACGACACGTGCTATTAGCATGGATGCTGCGATCTCATCCATTGCACCTGCTCGACTCCGGACGAACACCGGCGCCGATAAGGGAAGTACTCCCAGTGCCAACTCCGGAAACCCCAAAAAGACGGTGCAAATCACACCGACTAGCACCTACGCAGCACGAGCGTCTCTAACTGCTGTCACTCCAGTAGGTAAGGACACATTTTGCGCAGCACGCGCAGTCCAAAAAGGGGACGTTACAGACAATACAACAGACGGCTCGCCTCGACTGGAGCTAATCCAGAAGAAGCAAAAAATGGAAGAAAAAGCGATTATGCAATGCAAATCGCTAATAAGCAACATGCAACAGGTTTTCAACCGGCAAAAGAACATCAGCATTGATATCAAGACCGGTGTTGCCAAAATGTCCGAGCTGCTGGATGTCATGCTAAATTATAGGCGCGCGTGGAAGAGGGCGGAAGGTTGTTTTCGAATCGACGCGAGGTGGGCGCTACACGGCAGACTGAACGCGATTCAACCCCGGTGGCGGCGAACCCCAAAAGAACGGCTACTAGCCCTGCAATGCCCGATAAGACCAAGAAGGCTAGATCGAAAGAGCCCAATGAGCACATGAACGAGCTCCCTCATGGGGGAGACGAAAACTGGCGAACCGTCACAAAAAAGGGGAAGAAAAATAAAACGAGAAAGAAACCGGTCGAACCGAACAAAAAGAAGAACGAGCGGCAACAGCGAGCGAAGTCGGAAGCGGTAATAATTAAACCCGCGGCGGATCACAGCTACGCGGAAGTTCTAAAAGATCTGCGCGATAAAATAAAGTCGGACGACTCGGTTAGCATAAAGACGGTTAGGAAAACGCAGACCGGAGCCATCCTCCTCGAACTCGGTAAAGGGCAACAGGTTAGGCCGGATTTCGTTCAACAGTTGAGGAGTACAATAAGAGATACAGCCTCCGTCGCGGAACTAAAGCCAAAGGCGACTATCGAGATAAGAGATCTCGATTCGCTTACACTTAAGGAGGAGGTAGAAACAGCAGCCCAGAAGCTGCTCAGCAACCCAGGGCAGCAGATCCAGATAAAGATCACCGCACCCAATGTGAGAGAGCAGGTACGAGCCTTCCTCACCCTGTCAGCTGAAAGCGCGGCAAAACTCCTTGAGGTTGGCTATATAAAGATTGGGTGGGTCCGAGCGAGGATGCGATTGTGCGAGGACGTTAGGAGATGTTATCGATGTCTTGGAACGGGACACGTACAGGCAAATTGCTCAGGTTTAGACAGGAGGAACACTTGTAATGGGTGGGGGGGGGGGTCGGGACATAAAATGAAGGACTGTAACGAAACCCCCAAATGTGTCCACTGCGCGGATGCAAAAGGCGTCCGGACTGACCATCTTCCGGGATCGAAAAGATGCCCACTGGTCAGGAAACGATGAATGTGCTTCAGGCAAATATGCACAGAAGTCGGACGGCAGACGCTCTGATCGAGCAAATTGCCGCTGAAAATAGGGTAGACGCCGTCATTATTTGCGAACAATATAGACGAATACCCCGAGGGTCCTGGTACGAAGATGAAACAGGCACGGCTGCTCTGTGGCTACCTAGCGGCAGTAAGCTCGCGATCACGCAGCTCGGGGGAGGCCACTGTTACACGTACGTTCGGACGAGACAATACACGCTAATGAGCTGCTACCTTACCCCTAGTGATAGCATAGGCCAGTTCAGGACAAAACTAGACCTGGTCGAGGATAGGGTTAGGGAAATAGGCGGACCGTTTATAGTAGCGGGTGATTTCAATGCCAGGGCTGTAGAATGGGGGGACCGGACAACGAACTCACGCGGAAGAAACATTTTAGACATGGCTGCTAGGTTAGGTTTGATAGTGGCAAATACCGGTAATGCCACTACTTTCAGGAGGCCGGGATGCGAACACACCACCCCAGACATCACTTTGGTGTCCGAGAGCTTGGCTACAAGCGTTGAAGGGTGGAGAGTGTTGGAAGACTTCACTGGTAGCGATCACCAGTATATTACCTTTCGGACCACGGAAAGGACGTCACCAGACGCCAAGAAGGAGAGGCACACGCAAGTGGAATGCAACTAAGCTGAACCACGAAAGATTTCAAAGCAATTTTGACGGGGTCTCAGCTGCGCACACCATGAGTGATGCTGACTCCATGGCAATGACATTGAGGCAGCGCATAGCTCAAAGCTGCGAGGCATCCATGCCACGTGTAACGCAGCAGTCTAGAAGACAGGCTGCGTACTGGTGGACGCCAGATATAGCTGAGCTCAGACGAACCTGCCTTCGTAACAGAAGAAGATACACCAGAGCCAGGCGAAATGGCGAGGCAACCATGGTGGCCGAAGAATTCAGACAAAGCCGAAAAGCATTGAAATGGGCGATTATTAGAAGCAAGAAGTCGAAATGGGAAGAACTTCGGAACGATCTGAACAGCAACCCCTGGGGACTCGGCTATAAGATCGTTACGAGGAAGCCAAACGCTAACCATGCTGCTCCACATATAGGGAACGATATCAACCACATCGTGGATAACTTGTTTCCCATGCACCCTCCACTGCACGATGAACGCGAAGTCCTTGCTGGTGGGATGCCCACGCCCTTCACTGAAGAAGAGCTAAAAATCGCGGCTAGAAGCCTTAAGAGGGGTAAAGCCCCGGGCCTGATGGAATACCAGCGGAGGCACTCATACTTTTAGCCGAAAATCGGCCAGACGCTCTGCTTGAAGTGTACAACGCTTGTATAGCCCAAGGCACTTTTCCCAAAGAGTGGAAAAGACAAAAGCTCATGCTGATTAGCAAGGGAAGAGGCGACCAAACGCAACCATCAGCTTTCCGCCCCCTATGCATGCTAGATAGCACAAGCAAACTATTGGAGAAGCTTCTGCAACGCAGATTAGCAGAATCCATCGAGGTAGCCGGAGGACTATCGGAGAGGCAGCATGGCTTTCGACCCGGAAGATCGACTCTTGGTGCCATTGAGGATGTAGTCAGGAGTTTCGAAAACGCACAGAACGGACGCTCCTACCCGAAACGTATAATTGTTCTCGCAACACTCGATGTACGCAACGCTTTTAATAGCTTACGATGGGCAAATGTTATCAAGGCATTGCGGGAAAGATTCCGCATACCTGTATATCTTATGAGAATTCTCCAGAGTTATCTTAGGGACCGTAAACTCATATACGACACTCCAGATGGACAGAGAGTTAGAACAATCACATCGGGGGCAGCCCAGGGATCCGTCCTTGGTCCTGACCTCTGGAATCTAAGCTATGACGAGATATTAGGAATAGATATGCCAGAAGACACACACCTTGTAGGGTACGCGGACAATATAGCGGCAGTCATTTCGGCACGGGACGCAGACGACGCTAAGAGAAAATTAAACCAAGTTGTGATAAGGACTCGAGCATGGCTCGAGGACCATGGGCTCGAACTTGCAGCAGACAAGACTGAAGTAATTATGATGACACGAGGGCATATACCACTAGAAATTAGCATGCCGGTAGATGACATGCTCCTGGTGACTAAAAGGGCGACAAAATATCTGGGCGTACAAATCGACAGCAGGCTCACTTATTGGGCCCAGATTAAACATGCGGCTGCAAAGGCAGCAAAAGTTTCAGGCATGTTGAGCAGGCTAATGGCAAACATTGGCGGGCCCACACAGAGCAAGAGGAGGCTGATTATGGCAACCACAAATTCTATACTGCTATATGGCAGCGAAATTTGGGGCAATGCACTGAGAGCAAAGTCTAAGCGTAAGGCTCTAGAAAAAGTCCAACGCACAGCGGCACTCAGAATCGTTTCAGCCTACCGTACAGTTTCAGGCGCGGCGGTTTTCGTAATAAGTAGTGAGATTCCGGTTGATCTCCTGGCGCGCGAACGGAAAGAGGCATGGGACTCTAGGGAGGCGGAAATTAATATTAGTGCTGCAGAGCGGAGATCTGGAACCATCCAACGGTGGCAAAGCAGATGGAACGCAGAACAGTCCGGTAGATGGACGAAAAGGCTCATTCCTAACATAGAAAAGTGGACTCAAAGGAAATTTGGGGAGATTAACTACTTCTTGACCCAGTTCCTTTCAGGTCATGGATACTTCCGGAAGTATCTACATCGTATGGGCAAAACAGGTAATTCCAGTTGCATCTACTGCGATGCAACAAACGACGATGCAGAACACACCTTTTTCAACTGCACCAGATGGAATACTGAGCGAATCGCATTAAGAGAGCAGATTGGTGTTTTCACCCCTGCCAACATAGTTGACAGAATGCTCGAATGCGAAAACACATGGAATGCTGTGTGTAAATACATCGAGTATGTCTTAAGAAGAAAGAAAAGAGACCTCGATGCACGGCAAAATGAGTCCCCATCAACGGGGACTCAGCAAGAATGAGCCAGCAGCATGAAAATGACGGACCCAGACGTGGGTGTTACGAGCAAAGTCCTTCTTAGGAGGATGAAGTTTCTGGGCCTTCTTGAAGTAATGTAGAAAACAGTCCCGGGAAGGCATCCCACCAGAAACGGAGGAGGGAGTTTTTTAGTGGAAAACACCACTCAACGCAGTCGACGACGGTCACTGTAAGTGCGAAGGCATTTTCAACCCTACCTCGCCCGTCAAAAAAAAAAAAATATATATATATATATATATATATATATATATATATATATATATATATATATATATATATATATATATATATATATATATTTTATTTTTTTTTTATTTCACGGTTATATTTATTTATTGAATCTTTAAAAATAGAACTTACAATAAGTAATCAAATCTTAAATATAGATATAATAATTAGGCCCAACCAGTGTCAGACATAAACTTAGTGATAGAAATTAAGCACAAAATATTTTCAAAAAGTTTCATCTGGAGTGCGGCGTATTAAAGCCGTAGTGTCCCTCTTTTTCAAGCGGATGTGTCCAGTAAAGTTCAAGATATTACGAGCAAGGGGATTAGGATGGGACTCGAGTTTTGTTAAATATTTGCCTGCATATTTTGCAATTTCTGCAGTCACAAGTGGCATATTTAAATCACGATGTAAAATTGAATTTTTCATGTACCAAGGTGCCGATGTTATTACTTTTAAAATTTTGTTTTGCATTCGTTGTATTCTCTCTACATTGGAAGCTGAAGCAGTGCCCCATAGCTGAATTCCGTAACACCATATGGGTTTCAAAATCGATTATTATATTAAAAGTTTACAATCTAGACTGAGGGTAGAATTTCTACCAATCAGCCAGTGTATCTGGGTTAATTTAAGCTTGTGTCAGCTTAGAGTCAATGTAGTGTTTCCATGTAAGCCGTCGGTCAAGGTGTGTACCAAGGTATTTCACCTGTGAATGTTGAGGAACAACTTGATTGTTGATTCGAATGGGGGAACAAGTGTCTCTTCGTAGGGTAAATGTTAAGTTCAACCACATTTCCAACAGGTCAATATGTTCCTGAAGATAACGCAATGTCTCGTGAGGGTTTTCATGCATACTAAAGCATGCTGTATCATCGACAAATGTAGAAGTGAGTACATTACTGCTCAGAGGCATATCACAGGTATAAATCAAATACAAAACTGGCCCCAGTATACTCCCCTGTGGCACCCCAGATGAGATAGTTTCCTGTCACACTCATGAAGTCTCCTTCCACGACAGTGACCTTCCGGGCAAGAATGTAACTTTCCAATAGATTCACAATGTTCATTGGTAGATATGTCTTCAATTTCAAAATCAGGCCCTCATGCCACACTTTATCAAATGCCTGAGAAACATCAATAAAGAGGGAAGAACAATACTTCTTTTCTTCAAATGTTCTTCCTATGAAATGAACCAATCTATGAGTTTGTTCAATGGTGCTATGCTGACTTCTAAAACCAAACTGATGGTCCGGTATGCACCCGTTATCAGCTACAATTGGGGACAATTTTGTCATGAGCAGTTTTTCGAAGAGTTTTGAAATTGTTGACAGCAAACTTATTGGCCTATATGACTCAGCCTTAGTAAGATCTTTGCCCGCCTTTGCAATCATTTTGACCATGGCAAGTTTCCAGCTGTGTGGATAATACTCCAGTCGTAAAATGCCATTAAAAATAAACAACAGGATTCTAATAGCAATACGAGGCAACTTCATCAGCATCTTGTTACTAATTCCATCAATACCCGGGGCCTTCTTTGGGTTGGTTTCAGCAATTAGTTTATTTACATCACGCATCTTAAACTTTATGGGTCGAGGGGGTAGAGCAACTACGCTCTGCAAATCAACAGCATCAGTACATGTGTTTGGGGTAAATACGTTTTTTAAATGACCAGCAAATATGTTACCTTTTTCAGTATTAGTTCTTGCCCAACCTCCGGTAGAAGTGCGCAGGGGTGGTTTAGACTCAACGGGTGTTTTAAGTTTTTTAGCAGCGCGCCACAAGGAGTAATTAGATGCCGCTGTGACATCGAGACCTTCCAGATAGTTCTTAAGAGAAGCAGATTTTTCAGATGCAACTCTTGGAGTCGTTTAGTGCATTCTCTAAGTCTGATTTTATGTTGGGGCGATCTGTGCTGTTGCCATTCCCTTCTAGCTCTTCTTTTTTCACATACGAGACGTTCAATATCCGCAGAATAAATTCTATTAAACCCAGTCTGCGGATGAGAGGTAGTGGCATGTTTAGCAGCCTGTTTAATATTCTCGGTAAGATTGGCAATGTTAAGTTCAATATCATAAGGAGTTCTTAGCTTGATGTTCTCCGTACAATGACGACTGAGATATTTTTTGAACCCCAGCCAATTAACATTATTTATCATCTTCGCATATGGGTGAGGTAAGTCACTTCTTAGTGGGCCACAAATTGTAATGATCGTAGGAGAGTTATCAGAGGAGAAATCATGGGAAGCTTCAACATGAATTAAATCCCTAGATATATTTTTCATGACGCCAAAGTCAATAACATCCGGAATTTTTTTTATATCAGTAGGCCAGTAAGTGGGCTCCCCACTAGAAATGACATCCAAACTCATTTTTGAAATTGTGTTGAACAATGCTCTACCTCTAGGTGTAATAAGACGCGATCCCCAGAACGTATGTTTTGCATTGTAGTCCCCAGCAGCCCCGAAACAAGGTCCAAGAGTTTTGTAAAAATCCTCGTATTGATGCTCAGTGATTGAAAATCTGGGAGGGGAGTAAACTGATGATATTACGAGATTTGAACAAAAATTTTCGATGCAAATATTTGTTTCTTGTAGATGGTCTTCACAAGTGTTCTCAAGAATATAGTGCTTTAGTCTTGACTTTATTAGAAGTGCTGATCCTCCGCATGCTCTTCCTCTCGGGTCGTTTGTATCGTATAAGGTGTAACCACTCATTTTAAATAGGCTTCTCAAAGTCAAATGAGTCTCAGACACCAACATTATATCAATATTCTTCACCGTGAGGAAGTGCTCAAGTTCGTTTCTATGTTGGCGAATGCCGTTTGCGTTCCAGAAACATAACTTTAACGTGTTCATGGCTTGTTAACTAATGCTAGAAGCAGAGTGTTCTGCATTCGCAGCATTTCTTGCATCATGCTAGTCATGTTTGTTGTAAAGTTGTTTATAGTTTGCACCAAATTGTCAATAGTAGCTTCAAGGCGAGTGAAATTAAAGCTTGGGTTTGCATTTGTTGTATTACTTGGTGGTGACACTTTTTGAACGGGAATAGAGTTGATCTTCACAGCGTCAGCATACGATACATGTGAAGTGATTGGTTGGGCCATTAGGCGATGAGTAGCGGAGAACGTATTTCTTGCTTGAGCTGGAGTTACTTTAGGCTTTTGGTTCATAGCTTGTTTAACAAAAGAGAATACAGGACATCCTCTGTAGTTAGCAGTGTGATTACCTCCACAATTACTGCACTTTTTTTCTTTTTGATCCTTTGACTTATTGCAAATAGCAGTATTTTGTAATTCACCGCACACAACGCAAACAGTAGGTAATTTACAATATGTTTTCGTATGGCCATATTCTTAACAATTATGGCACTGTACGGGTCCTGAGCGTTTGTGTGGTTCTTCGACTATAATTTTCCGGTATAACAGATATTTTAAATTATAAATTGGATGGGTCTCATTTTTCTTCAGTTTTATATCATTTGGCTCTAGTTCAACACGAAATAAAGGTTGGGGATCTTCTCCCTGTTTATTATATTAGAGACATTTTTCACCTTAAATCCTTGGAGGGTGAGAGCATCTTTTATTTTCTCAGGAACAACATAAGAATCTATGCCCTTCAATACGATCTGTAGGCCTTTAGCACTCTTAAGCTGGAAAGTGTAGAAACTTGTTTTATTTTTCTCAAATTCAGTAACCATTTTGCGGAAGTCTTTTTCATCATATATTTGAACTTTTGTTTAATCAATGTTACCACGTTTTATTGGAACAATGTGAAATGCCTTTTCACCAATGACCGAGATTAGTTTTTTGATAAGTGTGTTTGAGTTCTTTTGCCTCAGATAGATTGGTAGTGGTTTTGAAGTTTTTTTCGAAGATTCTTCGGGTTTATCTCTGTCATCTTGCAATATTTTAAACCGGTTTTGACGATTAGCTGAGGCGACGGCGTTGTCCCTGATTATTTTCGGAACAGATGAGATCTTGGATGAATTTGGGCTTCGCCCACGCTTTACCACCGTTACATATCTGTCCATTCCGACAGGCACTTTAGGTTTTTGAATATTATCGTCCATTGTGATAACTGGGTTAAGTGATGAACACGATCCCGGAGCGGATAATGGCGCTGACTTAACTAAAGAAAAACTAGGCAACGGTAATGTTAAAGAATCACTACTTGGCATTGGAGTAAGCGAGGTTGATCGCTCGCGTAAAATTGGCTTTGCCGTTAGAAAAAGACTGTCGTCCGATTTTTTGTTTTTATTGTTTGCATTAAGAGCTTCAGAACTCACAGTAAAATAAGCATTTCTGCCGTTAGAACTCACTTCACAATTTTTTGTTTTTGAGGTACTCATGCAGAGTATTCCTCAGTCACTTTGTTTGTTTTTTTGTTTCAGATTATATGAAAAATATTATTAGTGCAAATAAAGCAAATTTCACAAAACCAATACTTATTACGAATCAGTACTTATTACGAATTTTTTTTCTTTATTTTTGTTTGTTTAGTATGAAAAAAAAAATACTCCGCTAATACGTCTGTTCACTACGAAGGTTCAACAGCTAATGATTGCCATCGATTGAGACTGCAAGCAGCAACCATAGCTTTTTCGTGTTTTTGAGTTTCAAGTTGGTATAAATTGTCAATACATTTTGCAATACCAACTTCATCATTATTCACATCAAGAATCTTACAGTTCGTGTCATAGAACAAAACTTTAAAACCGATAGCAGACATTTTCTTCACAGATAGCAAGTTTCCTCTAAATGAAGGAATAGTCCCCAGCAGCTCCGAAACAAGGTCCAAGAGTTTTGTAAAAATCCTCGTATTGATCCTCAGTGATTGAAAATCTGGGAGGGGAGTAAACTGATGATATTACGAGATTTGAACAAAAATTTTCGATGCAAATATTTGTTGCTTGTAGATGGTCTTCACAAGTGTTCTCAAGAATATAGTGCTTTAGTCTTGACTTTATTAGAATTGCTGATCCTCCGCATGCTCTTCCTCTCGGGTCCTTTGTATCATATAAGGTGTAGCCACTCATTTTAAATAGGCTTCTCGAAGTCAAATGAGTCTCAGATACCAACATTATATCAATATTCTTCAACGTGAGGAATTGATCAAGTTCGTTTCTATGTTGGCGAATGCCGTTTGCGTTCTAGAAACATACTTTTAACGTGTTCACGGCTTGTTAACTAATGCTTGAAGCAGTGTGTTCTGAATTCGCAGCATTTCTTGCATCATGCTAGTCATGTTTGTTGTAAAGTTGTTTATAGTTTGCACAAAATTGTCAATAGTAGCTTCAAGGCGAGTGAAATTAAAGCTTGGGTTTGCACTTGTTGTATTAGTTGGTGGTGACACTTTTTGAACGGGAATAGAGTTGATCTTCACAGCGTCAGCATACGATACATGTGAAGTGATTGGTTGGGCCATTAGGGGATGAGTAGCGGAGAACGCATTTCTTGCTTGAGCTGGAGTTACATCCTCTGTAGTTAGCAGTGTGATTACCTCCACAATTACTGCACTTCTTTTCCTTCTGGTCCTTCGACTTATTGCAAATAGCAGTGTTGTGTAATTCACCACACACAACACAAACAGTAGGTAATTTACAGTACCTTTTGTATGGCCATATTCTTGACAATTATGGCACTGTACGGGTCCTGAACGCTTGTGTAGTTCTTCAACTGTGATTTTCCTATATAAGAGATATTTTAAGTTATAGATGGGATGGGTCTCATTTTTCTTCAATATTACTTCGTTTGGCTCCAGTTCAACGCGAAATAGGGGTTGGGGGATCTTCTCCCTGTTTATTATGTTGGATACATTTTTTACCTTGAATCCTTGGAGGGTGAGAGCATCTTTTATTCCAGCAGGGACAACGTACGAATCTATGCCCTTCAGTACGACCTGTAAGCCTTTAGCGCTCTTAACCTGGAATGTGTAAAAACTTGTATTATTTTTCTCAAATTCAGTAACCAATTTGCGGAAGTCTTTTTCATTATATATTTGAACTTTTGTTTCGTCAATGTTACCACGTTTTATTGGAACAATGTGAAATGCCTTTTCACCAATGACCGAGATTAGTTTTTTTATAAGTGTGTTAGAATTTCTTGCCTAAGATAGATTGGTGGTGGTTTCGGGGTTTTTTTCAAGGATTCTTCGAGTTTGTCGCTGTCATCTTGCAATATTTTGAAACGGTTTTGACGGTTAGCTGCGTCGATATCCCTGGATATCTTGGGAACAGATGATATCTTTGAAGAATTTGGGTTTCGCCCGCGCTTTACCACTGTTATATATCTGTCCATTCCGACAGGCACCTTAGGTATTTGACTACTGTTGTCTGTAGTGATAACGTGGTTAAGTGATGAACACGAGCCCGGAGCGGATAATGGCGCTGACTTAAATAAAGATGAACTAGGCAATGGTAATGTTACCGAATCACCACTTGGATCGCTCGCGTAAAATTGGCTTGGCCGTTAGAAAAAGACTATCATCCGATTTTTTGGTTTTATTGTGTGCATTAAGAATATCAGAGCTCACAGTAAAATAGGCATTTCTGCCGTTAGAACTCACTTCACAATTGTTTGTTTTTGAGGTACTCATGCAGAGTATTCTTCAGTCGCTTTGTTTACGGTTGTTTTTTTTTTGTTTTTGTTGTTTCAGATTATATGAAAAATAATTTTTTGTGCAAATAAAGCAAATTTCACAAAAACCTGTACTTATTACGAATCAGTACTTAATACGAGTAAGTTTTTTTTTGTTTGTTTAGTATGTAAAAAAACTCCGCTAACACGTCTGTTCACTACGAAGGTTCAACAAAACTATATTTATATATATATATATATATATATATATATATATATATATATATATATATATATATATATATATATATATATATATATATATATATATATATATATATATATATATATATATATATATATATATATATATATATATATATATATATATATATATATATATATATATATATATATATATATATATATATATATATATATATATATATATATATATATATATATATATATATATATATATATATATATATATATATATATATATATATTATATATTATATATATACATATATATATTGTGGTGGTTATAGGGAAAATTTGTATTTCCTAATGTTGTGTTTAAGTGTTGGTGCGGGACCTATTGTTTTCCCTATATCCCCTTTTTTATTTTATACAGCTGGTGAGGTCCCAGCTAAAACGCAGGCGTTCAAAGAACTTCTGAAATCGTGAGACTAAAGTTGAAATCAAACAAGGCTAAGCAGCCGAATTATGTCTTTTCCAAATCCAGTCTAATTTTATTTTCATATTTGACTTGCTTATATACTACTTGTGAAAATCATTCTAGTCATCTAGAATGATTAACACATGTTTGTTTACAACACATGTTTACTTACAAAAGAAAGTGTTACAAATAGATATTGGGTTACAAATAAATATTGGGTCATAAGTGTCGTACAACATGAAAGCGGACAATGGTCTTTGGCACACTTCAAAGGTGTAACCCGATCGTATGTCAATTGGTGGTCACTCTACACATTTGAAGGTGGCAAATATACACAGTCATGTTGTATGGCGCTTTGGGTACTCTACACCCTCACCCTTAAGAAAAAATTATTGGGATAATTTTTTTTGTGTATTACACTATTTGTATCATTGTATATAGTTTTAATTTATATGTACATTGTAATAGTTTTAATTAGATATTGAAATAATCATAAATATAGATTTTCTTATGTTATTAAAGTATTGTATTTTTTTAAATTATTGTTGTAAAATTCTTTTTCTAATCCATTGTAATCTATTGTACTATTTACACCGTTTCTACCTATTATTTTGTATGGTCCTTTGTATGGACTTTGATTTTTTCTTCTATTTTCTATTTTTATTAACACTAAATCTCCTATTTCTAAATTTGATTTATTTTGCTGTTTATTCTCTAGCATTCTTTTTTCTTTACTTTTTATTAATAATTCTTTTGCTCTATTTAAGGCAAACTGTAATTTGACTCGCAGCTCTTGTACGTAATCGTCATAATAATAAATTTTTGTTTTCTTGTTTACAATGTCAGATGGTAGGCTTGGTAAGTGTCCATAAACTAATTCAAAAGGCGTGTAACCTGTATCTATATGTGGTGCCGTATTATAGGCAAATGTAAAATATGGAATCCATTTGTCACATTCATAGTCATTCGCTGTAGTTAACAAAAATTCATTAAGAACCCTGTGGTTTCTTTCTATTGAACCTAATGTTTCATGGTGGTATGGTGTTGAAAATGTTTGTTTGATTTGTAATATCGAACATATGTTTTTCATAAGTTCGTTATTAAATTCTCTCCCTCTGTCGGATTTAAGTACCTTAAATTGACCATATCTCAAAATGAATTGCTCGACTAATGTTTTTGCTGTAGTTATTGCATCTTTTGTTGGCATTGGATATGCAACAACAAATTTAGTTAGCTCACATTGCATCGTTAATATGTATCGGTAATCATTTGAAATATGAAGAGGACCAACTGTGTCAATTGAAATCACTTCGAAACTGTTATTTGGTGTGTCTGTTAGTGTTAGTGGTTCTTTTGTGTTTTTTGTTTGTTTATTTTTACTACAAGTGTCACAGTATGATACAAATTTCTTTACCATCTTATTCATGTTTTTCCAAACGTAGCGCTGTTTTAGTTTGATGATTGTTTTTCTAATTCGTAAGTGACCTGAGTGTATGGCATTATGAAATTCGTCAATTAGTTTATATTTCAATATGTCATCTGTTATTCTTTTTGGGGCATTATATATTAATATTTGTAGTTGAGGACTTTTATTATTTATTCTTGTTTTTGCATATGCTTCTTTTGTATATACTTCAAATATTTTATCATTCTTTGCTAGCGCTAATTCTTTAATATTTTCTTTATTCATTTTAGATATCAGTTTCCTCAGAATCGAATCTAGTTTCGCTGAGTTATCGCTGATTCTTGCATGCATATTATTTTCTTGTTTATTTTCGGCATGTAACTTCTTCATAATCGAATCTTGTTTCGATGAATTATCGTTACATCCTATATTCATATTTTCAATTTGGGTACGTGATTTCTTCATAGTCGAAACTGGTTTCGATGAATTTTCATCGCGTCCTATGTGCACAATATTATCTTCAATAATTATATCATTATCTTCTATATTCTCGAGTTTACTAAATTTCAATTTCTTCATATTTTTGACGTCATTAATGGATGTACATTCCCATATTTGAAGTTGATCAGACTTCTGAGAGATGCATGTTTCCATATTATCTTCTTTTACACGTGTTTTATTATGGTTATTATTATTCTTTCCATTATTTATTATATTATTTGCCTCATTTAAATTCTTATTTGCCTCATTTAATTTATTTTTCATTGCCCTTGTTGTTAAAATTGTTGACGCTTAATTTTTCGTCTTCTAAGTGAAAAATATTTTGATATATTTTTTTTTAATATTTTTTTTTATTTTGTTTTTGCGTATTCGTCGTCATGATCTAGATTTAAGTCATTTTGTTAAAACGTTCGTTGCTGTTTTTATTGTTGTAACATAATACGTCATAATTTTTTTTAGTGGGTCAGTTTGGAGTGTAATGGCCTATAAATTTATTTCTTCATTTGCACATTTAAAATTTTTAAATGTGTCATGCCATTTTTAGGGGCTATCGAATTACTTAGAAATAAACCTGGTTTTAATTCATCATTAAAAATTAAGCTGTCTTATGTTAAGTTTAATCTTGTTGTTTGCATTGTTTCTGTTCTTGGTTTTGTATGCATTGGAAAAGCTATTAAAATGTTTCATAATCTATTCGTTAAAAAGTCTATTGAAATAATTTATAATCTTAGTGTTTCGCTAAAAATAAATTTGTGAATATCTTTATATTAATTTCAAACCCTGTTTTAGAATTCTAATATTTTTGTTTAACAATAATATAGTGATATAATGTTCGAAATAATTTATAATCTTGATGTTGATTATGATGATGAGTAATCGTTGGATGAGTTAAGGGTTGCTAGTGCATTTGCTTAATTGAGTTGCAACATGGTGATAAGGAATTTGTTGATGATATTGTTGGTGCTGTAGCTATTGATGGATTTAAGTATTACAGACATTTGTAGTAGATGTCGCAACGCTACTTGAATATTGCTACGCAACTGAAAATGTTTGGTACGGAGTGTGCTGAGTATGATGTTGTAATTGTTGCTGTTGAGCCTGAGCGTGCATTGTTTTGCTATACATCGATTTGCTATATCCATGATGTAAATCGGTATACGGCTGAGATTTTTATTGAAAAGCCAAGTTGTATACTGCTTCAACTTCTTTGAAGGTGTGGTGTGAAAAATATTTGGCTCTACCAGGTTGATCGAATACATTTTCCAATCTTGTTAATGGAAATGTAGGATCGCAAGATATACAATGGTTGCAAATTCAACAATAGTTGCAGGATTAAACTATATATAAATTTTTTTATTTATTTTTTTATGTTTATGGCCCGTAATGGGCAGGATCGCCATGTGGTGGTTATAGGGAAAATTTGTATTTCCTAATGTTGTGTTTAAGTGTTGGTGCGGGACCTATTGTTTTCCCTATGGCCTCTTTTTTATTTTATACAGCTGGTGAGGTTCCAGCTAAAACGCAGGCGTTCAAAGAACTGCCGAAATCGTGAGTTGAAATCAAACAAGGCTAAGCAGCCGAATTATGTCTTTTCCAAATCCAGTCTAATTTTATTTTCATATTTTACTTGCTTATATACTACTTGTGAAAATCATTCTTGTCATCTAGAATGATTAACACATGTTTGTTTACAACACATGTGTACTTACAAAAGAAAGTGTTACAAATAGATAATGGGTTACAAATAAATATTGGGTCATAAGTGTCGTACAACATGAAAACGGACAATGGTCTTTGGCACACTTCAAAGGTGTAACCCGATCGTATGTCAATTGGTGGTCACTCTACACATTTGAAGGTGGCAAATATACACAGTCATGTTGTATGGCGCTTTGGGTACACTACAATATATATATATATATATATATATATATATATATATATATATATATATATATATATATATATATATATATATATATATATATATATATATATATATATATATATATATATATATAAATATATATATATATATATATATATATATATATATATATATATATATATATATATATAAATATAAATATATATATATATATATATATATATAAATATAATATATATATATATATATATATATATATATATATATATATATATATATATATATATATTATATACTGAATTGTTGTTATTCTTAATTATTGAATTGTTGTTATTCTTATTTGCTTTTTGTTTACTAATGGTAAAGGAACACATAACAGCTATACATACATGCATACATAGTTACTTGTTTACTAGCAAAGCGACAACAAATAAGATCATGAATATTGTTGTTGTTGTCTGTCGGCATTGGAACATTGGGTACGTGTATGTGTGTATGGCTTGTGTTTATGTTTAATTTGAGTGTACGATAATGTAAACAACTTTAACAAACATCATGATTATTCGAGAAATGATCATTAAGAGTATAAAAGCTGCGCGAGTTACGTCAGAAGTAACGCCGACTCCAACTAAACTCAATATAAATTGGAAAAAGTAAATAAAAGGTCAATAGCCCAACTCTAAGTTGTGCTATTGACAAAATCAGCAATTTAAAAATAAAAAGATCAATAACCCAAAATATGAAAAGCATTGTTAAGCAATATTAGTAATAAGCATTTTTATTAATTTCAAAATAAAGAGATCAATAACCCAAAATACGAAAAGCATTGTCAAGCATTATTAGTTATAAGCATTTTTATTAATTTCAATAAATAGTCTTAGTAAACATTTTTATAAATATTTTTAGTAAAGCATTTTAACTAGATATAAGAATATTCAATAAATGATTTGGAAGTTCAGTTGTTCATTGACTTTTAAACAGAATAAATAATTAAGAAAAATAAAAACAAAACGTTTTTATTTTTTCGGTAAAAACAAGTTATAAAACTTAACTGGCGCAGTCGGTAGGATCTAGCCCTGAAGGATTAGATTAAAAGAACAATCGCTGAAATAGTGCAGAATTCTAAGTCCAAAAGGATTAGAACGGTCACAAATAAAATATATCCGGTAAAAAGGATCGAAATAATAGTGATATAGTTCCGAAGAATTAGATCTAGTGTGCAATAGTGGAGAGTTTTAAATCCAAAAGGATTAAAGCAGCCAAAAAAAAGAACAAAAAAATTTTTTCAAAGTGGACAATAAACTAAAATAAATTGATAATTAATTAACTTTCAACAAAAAAAGAAAAAAAAAAGTGCAACACAATATCAACAATGGAATCATCATCAAACCTAACTTCATCCGATGCATCACCAATCCCAATATCCGATGTCTTGAAGGAAGCATCTAGAATAAAGGAATACAGAGGGACAAGGGATTACGATTTATCATCATTTATAAGAGAAGTAGAGCTATTTCTCCTGATTTTTTAAAATACAAGCCTAGAGGACTACGTATTTCAAAGGTGCATAGTAAATAAAATACAAGGAGAAGCATTAAACATCATCCCGACCCTGGGAAATAATCCAACATGGGAAGACATCAAAAAAGAGCTTATCAACAACTTTGGCATTCGAGAAACGTATCACCATCTTTACCATCAAGCACTATCATTAAGAAATCATAATGTAAATCACTTTATAACAGTTTAAACAATATTTTAAGTAAGATCAATGAAAAATATACACAAGATTCAGACAAACCCATAGAATTTTCACCCAAAAATAACGAAGCTATGATTTTGAAAACATTTTTAAATAATATACCACCGTTCATGGCAAGCATTATTTAGAGTAGGGACATAACCAACATAAGATCAGCTTATTATACATTAGAAGAAACAGGAATTATAAAACAAGATAGACAAAATAGGGAACAATATAGGCAATTCAGCAACATTAGACACAACACACATTTTAAAAATTCTGGAAAATTTTACAATTCCCAACAAGGAAACCACTCTGGACAGTACAGACAAGGAAATGTTTCAACGCCACCAGTTCAATCAAATCAACGTAGGCTCACACCAAGACAATATGGTCAACCATTTAGACAAAATTTCAATAATAGATCAGAACCAATGGAGTAGATCATATTAACGAAGCAAATTTTCAGTCAACAGCCCAAAGGCAAGTCTACCGTTAGTAGTTCTAACCATAGGTAAAACCAAAATAAAATGTTTAATAGACACAGGTTCTTCAACAACTTTATTAAACAAAAATAGTCTTCCTCAATATAAACGTATTAAATTAAAGAAACCTTTAGTCTTTAGAACATTAAACGGACAGATGAATGTAAATTACGAGATTGTTACGGAAGTACCTAAGGAGTTTAAAGATAATAACTTAATGAGCTGGAAATTGACAAAATTTGTCAACAAAAAATTTGATGGTTTAATAGGGCAAAATATTTTAAAAATTGTAAAAGCAAATATAAATATAGGCGAAGAATACATTGAAGTTAATAATAACAAGATAAAGTTTTGCAACGCTTGCCCATACGAGTACGATAACATTCACACACTAGAAGGTTCTGAAGTTGATTAGGTAATCGATAAACTTTTGAGAGATGATATGAACACTGAAGAGAGTAGGAAATTGAAAATTTTATTAGGAAAGAATAGTGACTTGTTTTTCCAAGAAGGTATGCCACTAAGCCATACCCATGAAATTCAACAGAAAATCATTACAAATACGAATAAACCTGTATATTCCAAAATATACAGATACCGTCAAGTTCATGAGGAGGAAATAAATCGTCAAATGAAAGAGATGCTCCAGCAAAATATTATTAGAGAGAGCAATTCTCCTTACAATTCACCGAAAAAAACGGACTATTCAGGAAAAAAAAAGTGGCGGATAGTTGTTGACTACCGCAAGCTAAATGAAATTACAATCAAGCACAAGTTTCCCATGCCAAATATCGAAAGCATATTGGACAAAATTGGGAAATCGCAATACTTTACACACCCTCGATCTGGCTAAGGGCTTTCACCAGATTAAAATAAAGGATGTAGACATGAAGAAAACGGCATTTTCGACCCCACTGCGTCATTACGAATTTCTTCGTATGCCGTTCGGGTTGAAAAACGCCCCATCTACGTTTCAACGACTAATGAATTCGGTTCTAAGAAACCTCTTAACAAAATCTGTGTCGTATACTTAGACGACATACTAATCTTCAGCACAAGTCTGGAAGAACACATAATAAACATCCAAAAAGTTTTCAATAATCTTAGAGAACATAACTTAAAGATCCAGGTGGACAAGTGCAAATTCTTTGCTAGGGAAACTGAGTATTTAGGACACATACTGACAAAGGACGGTGTTAAGCCAAACCCTTTGAAGATAGAAAGTATACAGAAGCTTAAGCTTCCTGAAAACCAAAAGCAAATAAAATCCTTTCTTGGATCCACCGGCTACTACAGAAAATTTATTAGAGACTATGCAAAAATTGCACATAATATGACCAAATATCTCAAGAAAAACACAAAAGTCAATAAAAGCGACCCTCAATATATCGACGCATTTCAAAAGTTAAAAAGACAATTCATAAGCCCACCTATACTCAAATATCCAGACTTCTCTAAGAAGTTTAAACTGGTAACGGATGCCAGTGATTACGCAATAGGGGCTGTCCTAATGCAAGGGGATCATCCTATCAGCTATGCAAGCCGAACACTTAACGATCATGAGAAAAAATACGCAATCGTTGAAAAGGAGTTACTGGCCATCGTTTGGGCGGTCAAGTATTACAGACCGTACATTTATGGGAAACCATTTGGTCTCGCAACAGATCACCAACCTTTAGTCTGGCTTTACACAAAACACAAAGGCAAGAACATAAACCCAAGGCTTCAGAGATGGTTCATGGAACTGGGTGAATATAATATAGATATGAATCATATTAAAGGCAAAGAAAACAGAATAGCTGATTTCTTGAGCCGGATCAATTCCGAAACAGGCGAAATCCACGAAATAGAAGACGAAACAATTAATGACAACTTAAGCACCGCTGCTACAGTTCATTCACAAGAAGAGGAGTTAAATGACCATTTTTCAATTCTAGAAACAGTAGTGAATAGATTCCCCACTCAAGTAATTTTGACCGAACATAAAGTAAGGGAACTAGAAATAGTTAATGAAAAAAGAAAAATTTTTGTAAGTAAAGGCGACATTGAGAACGATTTTATGACAGAAATTTTCAGAAGATTCTTGAAAAACGGAACAGTAGGCAGTTTTTCTGAATTACCTGATGAGATATACAATAAGGTTCAGCTTAAGCTGATTGAGCTTTTCAATACTAGCATTAAATTTGTCAAATGCAGTTATCACGCAAAAGATGTGCATAACGAGGACGATACTTACAAACAGATCGCAAAATACCATAAACTAGAAACCGGACATGGCGGTATATCAGAAAACTATGAGGGACTGAAAAAGAAAATTTATTTCAAAAATCTCAAAACATTAGTTCACAAATACATAAACAACTGCGATACTTGTAATAAATCGAAGTATGACCGCAACCTAATAAAACAAAAATTTTATCTTACAGAAACATCCTCCGATGTTAATCAAATTATACACTTAGATGTATGAAATATAGTTTTATGACTTTTATAGACAAATTTTCTAAACATGCAGTCGCAATATATTTAGAAGACAGAAAGAGTACCACAATAGTTGAAAAATTAAGACAATTTTTATCCACAAGAAGCAAACCTATTAAAATAATTACGGATAATGAATTTAACTCTACAAATGTTAAGGAATTCCTTAGACGAGAAAGAATTGAGGTACATTTCACAAAACCTAACAACCACACAGGGAATTCAGATATAGAAAGGTTACACAGTACATTATCAGAAAAATTTCGGACACTCGAATCAGAAAGTTCAACTTTATCGACGAAAGAACGATTGTTTAAGTGTGTAGAATGGTACAATAAATCCATACACTCACTAATTAAAGAAAAGCCAATAGACGTTGTGGATGGAAAAGTTGACAAAAATAAAATAGAACAAAATATAAAACAAGCAAAACAACGGATAACAGATAAAAGAAATGAAACCAGGGAAGACTACGTGAGAAGAGATAACGAAGGTTATGTTAAGAATTATAAAGTACTAGCTGACCCGGGCAAACCTTGTTTTGCCTTCAAATTTGCACTAAATCGACATAGCAATTATTGTTCAAATAAAGGTATCGGGCTAATTAACCGCACTACACGCTGGTCAAGGACCAAACGCCTTCAGCAAAACGTTGCATAGGCTTATCGCGCTAATCTCTATTGGGCAAAACACAAAAAACAAAATATTGGGCCATCTGTCGGACGAACTTCAAACTACACAGAAACACTCCTCACGTCCCATAGAACATGTATATAAAGTTTGGTCAAAATCGGTGCAGAAGTTCTTGAGTTACGGTACAAAAACACACACACAAAACTAAGTATTGCGCCATCAGTTGGACGAACTTCAAACTACACAGAAACACTCCTCACGTCCCATAGAACATGTATATAAAGTTTGGTCAGAATCGGTGCAGAAGTTATTGAGTTACGGTACAAAAACACACACACACAAAACTAAGTATTGCGCCATCAGTTGGACGAACTTCAAACTACACAGAAACACTCCTCACGTCCCATAGAACATGTATATAAAGTTTGGTCAAAATCGGTGCAGTAGTTCTTGAGTTACGGTGCAAAAACACACACACAAAACTAAGTATTGCGCCATCTGTCGGACGAACTTCAAACTACACAGAAAAACTCCTCACGTCCCATAGCACATGTATATAAAGTTTGGTCAAAATCGGTGCAGTAGTTCTTGAGTTACGGTGCAAAAACACACACAAAACTAAGTATTGCGCCATCTGCCGGACGAACTTCAAACTACACAGAAACACTCCTCACGTCCCATAGAACATGTATATAAAATTTGGTCAAAATCGGTGCAGTAGTTCTTGAGTTACGGTGCAAAAACACACAG
This sequence comes from Germaria angustata, assembly GCA_963681545.1. Taxonomy (NCBI): domain Eukaryota; kingdom Metazoa; phylum Arthropoda; class Insecta; order Diptera; family Tachinidae; genus Germaria; species Germaria angustata. The sequence continues at coordinate 66,229,747 of OY812999.1, read as the reverse complement.
ACAAAACTAAGTATTGCGCCATCTATTGGACGAACTTCAAACTACACAGAAACACTCCTCACGGCCCATAGAGCATGCACATCAAATTTGGTCAAAATCGGTCCAGTAGTTTTTGAGTTTAGCGATCACGAACATAAACGTAATTTTTATGTACATATAGCTGACACCGTCAGCTCAAAATATCTTCGGAACTACATAACCGATTTAAGAGTTTGATATCTCGTTTAGAAGAACATGACAACGGCTTTCCAAAAAAAGTAAAATAAAATAAAAAAACACAAAAAATAAATATATGTATATGTCATTGGTGGTGCAATATGAAAATTGCATTTTGCCACGCCCCTCCGCCCACAGACTGAAAACAAAAAATCGGACTTCACAGTGTCACCCGCCGGAGTATTCTGAAGGTTCCCTGAAAATTTCGTCAAAATCGGCCCAACCGTTTTGGAGCCATTACGTTACATACATACATACATACATACATACATACATACATACATACATACATACATACATACATACATACATACATACACACATCCAATTTGATATATATAGATTGAGGCACAAATATGAGCCTAGATATAGAAAATTAAAACTAAGTAATATACACCATGCAAATATAAAACGAAGAAATAAATTTTCAGGTCAACTGGACAACACTCGTTACCCTGTTGATTCTAATACCAATAACAATGGCGTCCCTGACAATTCAACCCATCAACAATAATAACGGTTTCGCAGAAATTAAACTCGACGATGTTAGACTAATTACAAACTACAACAAAATTATCCACATTATTGATATGCAAAACATAATGAACATTATTAATGGTTTAGAAAAAGAAATAGAAAACTTCCGTTTAGCCAAAAACAAAATACTTCTTGAACATGAACTGGAAAAAATTAAAGTAAAGGCGCAAACCCTTCTTCTTAACAGACATAAACGTGGGTTAATTAATATTATAGGTTCAGGATTGAAATGGATAGCCGGAACGATGAGTGATGACGATAGAGTAGAAATTGAAGAGCATCTTAAGGTAATAGATGAAAACAACCATAAAGCGATTGACAATCTTAACAAAAATATACATATAAACGACCATTTTAACCGAACAATCAACAAACTGAAACTAACAATAGACACGGACAGAAAAATCGTATTCGAAAGATTGAATTCGATCAGAAAAACGATGATCAAATTCTTGACCAAATAAATTATGTTGACACCTTACTCAAATTGAAAATTTTATCAGATAACTTAGAGCACATCCAAAACAATATAGCATCGGCAAGACTTAATATAATGACCAGCAATATTTTGACCGATAAGGAAATTAACGACTTTAAAATCAACTTTTACGAACTCCAATATATACAGTTAGGAGCAGCAAGATACAGAGATGATCATATAATATTCGTTATAAAATTCCCAAAAGATACCGTTGTAATGAAAAGATCTTTGGTCACACCAATTACAGACACCAACTCCACACAATTAATCTTTAAACCACAAGAAATTATATACTATAATGGAACAGCTTACAACTATAAACAAAATCCCAATTTAAAAGAAATTAAGAAATCCAATCTATGTATTTATACCAATAAATGTAAGAAAATAAGAGAACACAAACAAGAAATAATAGAAATAGAACCAGGACTGGTATTATTAAAAAATTCAAATGGAAGCTATGTTACTAGCAATTGTGATGAAGGAAAATTTTCAATTAATAATAACGTTTTGTTTACATTTCATGATTGTAAAATAATGATTGATAAGGAAACATTTTCAAATTCAAGAAAAATATATAGAGACAATTTTGTTATTCCTTCCAGCAATAAAATTCAGTTTGACACAATAGAACCAACATTTGACGAAATAGTTTTAAGAAATGGAAAACATAAAAGAAATAAAAGAATTGAGATATCATAAAATATTTAGCAGTAATTCTATTGTAATTATATCTATAACAATAATTATAACTATTATATTATCAATAATGTTCTTCGTATATATAATAATAAAACAAAAATCTTCAAAACAGAAAATTCAGGAGAATTTTAACACAAAGGAGGGAGGAGTTACTTCAGAAGTAACGCCGACTCCAACTAAACTCAATATAAATTGGAAAAAGTAAATAAAAGGTCAATAGCCCAACTCTAAGTTGTGCTATTGACAAAATCAGCAATTTAAAAATAAAAAGATCAATAACCCAAAATATGAAAAGCATTGTTAAGCAATATTAGTAATAAGCATTTTTATTAATTTCAAAATAAAGAGATCAATAACCCAAAATACGAAAAGCATTGTCAAGCATTATTAGTAATAAGCATTTTTATTAATTTCAATAAATAGTCTTAGTAAACATTTTTATAAATATTTTTAGTAAAGCATTTTAACTAGATATAAGAATATTCAATAAATGATTTGGAAGTTCAGTTGTTCATTGACTTTTAAACAGAATAAATAATTAAGAAAAAATAAAAACAAAACGTTTTTTATTTTTTCGGTAAAAACAAGTTATAAAACTTAACTCGCGCATCAACGTCAGCAGTCAGTTAAAGTTCAGTTCAGTCAGTGTTCAGTCAGAGTCAGTTGTGTCAGTCAGTAGTTGGATTGAACAGTGACAGCGTAAAGCGTCAGAAGTATAAAAAGTGTATTAAGTGCTTACTATTGCTTTTGAGCATAGTTCAGTGATATTTAATTCAATAAAGTAGAAACTGTTGAGTACTGAAAATCGAAATATCGTGCGTTTAATTTCGTTGCCCATATATATATATATATATATATATATATATATATATATATATATATATATATACTAGCTGACCCGGGCAAACCTTGTTTTGCCTTCAAATTTGCACTAAATCGACATAGCAATTATTGTTCAAATAAAGGTATCGGGCTAATTAACCCCACTACACGCTGTTTAAGGACCCAATGCCTTCAGCAAAACGCAGCATAGGCTTATCGCGCTAATCTCTATTGGGCAAAACACAAAAAACAAAATATTGGGCCATCTGTCGGACGAACTTCAAACTACACAGAAACACTCCTCACGTCCCATAGAACATGTATATAAAGTTTGGTCAAAATCGGTGCAGTAGTTCTTGAGTTACGGTGCAAAAACACACACACAAAACTAAGTATTGCGCCATCTGTTGGACGAACTTCAAACTACACAGAAACACTCCTCACGTCCCATAGAACATGTATATAAAGTTTGGTCAAAATCGGTGCAGTAGTTCTTGAGTTACGGTGCAAAAACACACACAAAACTAAGTATTGCGCCATCTGTCGGATGAACTTCAAACTACACAGAAACACTCCTCACGGCCCGTAGAACATGCATATCAAATTTGGTCAAAATCGGTCCAGTAGTTTTTGAGTTTAGCGATCACGAACATACACGTAATTTTTATGTACATTTATAGCTGACACCGTCAGCTCAAAATATCTTCGGAACTACATAACCGATTTAAGAGTTTGATATCTCGTTTAGAAGAACATAAGAACGGCTTTCCAAAAAAAGTAAAATAAAATAAAAAAAAACACAAAAAATAAATATATGTATTGGTGGTGCAATATGAAAATTGCATTTTGCCACGCCCCTCCGCCCACAGACCGAAAATAAAAAATCGGACTTCACAGTGTCACCCGCCCGAGTATTCTGAAGGTTCCCTGAAAATCTCGTCAAAATCGGCCCAACCGTTTTGGAGCCATTACGTTACATACATACATACATACATACATACATACATACATACATACATACATACATACATACACACATCCAATTTTATATATATATATATATATATATATATATATATATATATATATATATATATATATATATATATATATATATATAGTATATATATATATATATATATATATATATATATACTATATATATATATATATATATATATATATATATATATATATATATATATATATATATATATATATATATATATATATATATATATATATATATATATATAAAATTGGATGTGTGTATGTATGTATGTATGTATGTATGTAACGTAATGGCTCCAAAACGGTTGGACCGATTTTGACGAAATTTTCAGGGAACCTTCAGAATACTCGGGCGGGTGACACTGTGAAGTCCGGTTTTTTATTTTAGGTCCGTGGGCGGAGGGGCGTGGCAAAAAGCAATTTTCATATTGCACCACCAATGACATATACATGTATTTATTTTTTATTTTTTTTTTGTTATTTTACTTTTTTTGGAAAGCCGTTGTCATGTTCTTCTAAACGAGATATCAAACTCTTAAATCGGTTTTGTAGTTCCGAAGATATTTTGAGCTGACGGTGTCAGCTATATGTATGTACATAAAAATTACGTGTATGTTCGTGATCGCTAAACTCAAAAACTACTGGACCGATTTTGACCAAATTTGATATGCATGCTCTATGGGCCGTGAGGAGTGTTTCTGTGTAGTTTGAAGTTCGTCCAACAGATGGCGCAATACTTAGTTTTGTGTGTGTGTTTTTGCACCGTAACTCAAGAACTACTGCACCGATTTTGACCAAACTTTATATACATGTTCTATGGGACGTGATGAGTGTTTCTGTGTAGTTTGAAGTTCGTCCGATAGATGGCGCAATACTTAGTTTTGTGTGTGTGTTTTTGCACCGTAACTCGAGAACTACTGCACCGATTTTGACCAAACTTTATATACATGTTCTATGGGACGTGAGGAGTGTTTCTGTGTAGTTTGAAGTTCGTCCAACTGATGGCGCAATACTTAGTTTTGTGTGTGTGTTTTTGTACCGTAACTCAAGAACTTCTGCACCGATTATGACCAAACTTTATAAACATGTTCTATGGGACATGAGGAGTGTTTCTGTGTAGTTTGAAGTTCGTCCGACAAATGGCCCAAAATTTTGTTTTTTGTGTTTTGCCCAATAGAGATTAGCGCGATAAGCCTATGCTGCGTTTTGCTGAAGGCGTTGGGTCCTTGACCAGCGTGTAGTGGGGTTAATTAGCCCGATACCTTTATTTGAACAATAATTGCTATGTCGATTTAGTGCAAATTTGAAGGCAAAACAAGGTTTGCCCGGGTCAGCTAGTATATATATATATATATATATATATATATATATATATATATATATATATATATATATATATATATATATATATATATATATATATATATATATATATATATATATATATATATATATATATATATATATATATATATATATATATATATATATATATATATATATATATATATATATATATATATATATATATATATATATATATATATATATATATATATATATATACTATATATATATATATATATATATATATATATATATATATACTATATATATATATATATATATATATATATATATATATATATATACTATATATATATATATATATATATATATATATATATATATATATATATATATATATATATATATACTATATATATATATATATATATATATATATATATATATATATATATATATATATATATATATATATATATATTGTTACGTTTTTACCTTTTTAAATACGTTTTCCGTGGGTTTTTTTATTGCAATGAAATTAAACGCACGATTCTTTGATTTTTAGTACTTAACAGCTACTACTTTATTTAATTTAATATCACTGTACTATGCTCAAAAGCAATAGTAACAACTTAATATGCTTTACACGATCACGGTAAAGTCTAACATCTAACTAATCACAGACTCAACACTGTCTGTCTACTGAACTCTGACTCTCACTGAGTTTAACTTTAACTGACTCTTTACTCTTTACTGACTCGCTGACTCGCTTTCATACTCTTAATGATCATTTCTCGAATAATCATCATGTTTGTTTGTTAAAGATGTTTACATTATCGTACACTCAAATTAAACGTAAACACAAGCCATACACGAATGAGAAATAGTAAACAATTCATAACAATTCAGCAAATAATAAACAACTCAGTAATAAGCATCAATAATTCAATAATTAAGAATAACAACAATTCGGTATATTCTAGAGCAATTACAATAGGACTATTCACTCCAAATTCGTAACACTGCCGCCCGCTTAAGCCTGTTCGTCCCGAACAGGCACAGAACCACTGCTTCCATATTTTGCGAGTCGCTCTAAGTGTACCACCTTCATTTTAGATCGGGGGCTATGGTGCTTCTGTATCCCATACACAACATCGTTCAATCTCTTTATCAGCTTGTATGGTCCATCCCATTATGTTTGAAGTTTAGGAGACAGTCCTATCTTCCTCTTTGTGTTAATCAGTAGAACCAGTTGTCCCTCGCAGAATCCATTAGAATCCGCAACTTCATCGCACCTGGCTTCCATTTTCTTCCTCCTCCTCTTCCTCGGAATCAGCTGTCTTGCTCTTTTTCGCCTTCTTTTTGCCAGTCTTTCGTCCATTCTTGCTACTAATAATTGCTGTACTTCCGCAATTGGTTTCAAAATCTTTGACAGCATCCTCATATTCTTCCTTCGCTTTTGCGGCTTTAGCCCCATTCTGTGGATCTGCCCCTTATGCTCTCCACCATACTTGTCTTGCATAGCCGCGATTCTTGCCACGACCGTTCGCTGTACTGCCGCCATTCGCTTCAAATTCTTTGACGGCATTCTCATAGTCTTCCTTGGCTTTTGCGGCTTTAGGTCCATTCTGTGGATCTGCCCCTTATGCTCTCCACCATACTTGCCTTGCAGAGCCGCGATTCGTGCCACCACCGTTCGCTGTACTGTCGCCATTGACTTCAAAATCTTTGATGGCATCCTCGTAATCTTCCTGGGCTTCTGCGGCTTTATCTCCATTCTGTGGATCTGCCCCTTATGCTCTCCACCATACTTGCCTTGCAGAGCCGCGATTCTTGCCACCACCGTTCGCTGTACTGTCGCCTTTGGCTTCCAATTCTTTGGCGACATCCTCATGGTCTTCCTTACCTTTTGCGATTTTAGCTCCATTCTGTGGATCTGCCCCTTATGCTCTCCACCAGACTTACGTTGCATAGCCGCCATAATGTCCTCATCCTGGTTCCTTGCTGTAGCGTCCACAGTTTCCAGGACTTGTGCATCAGAGCCTTTTAATGCCAGGATTAACTCAGTGCATTTCTCCTCCTGCGATTGTAGCTTCTGATCTACACCATTCTCCAGAATATCAAGCTTCTCATGAACATCTTTTTCTGGCCCATTGAATTTCCTATTGACGCTGTGAACTTCTCTCTCCTTGTAATTCCATCTATCTTTAATGATGTTAATCCTCGCATTCACGGCCTCATAGATATCCTCTAGCCTTTTATTTGTTGCTTCCAGCACCTTAGAGTTTTCTTCGATTTTCTGGATCATCCTTTCATTATTGGCCTTAGAGATTTCTTCCATTTTCTGCAACATCATTTCATTATTGGCCTTGGAAATTTTTTCCATTTTCTGCAACAGCGCGGCAAACATGGAATTTACGTCCATGTCGCTTGTAGTTGAACGTGTACCCATCTCCAGTTCTTCCTTCGCTTCGATCGCATGGGTCTTGCTGTCCAGGCCAAGCCGAACAAACTCCTCCGATAGCCTCTTCTGCAGCTCTATTTTACTACCAGCTGTGGACAGGCCCAATTTAGTCAACTCCTTCTTTAGCTGTTCCTCCTTTAGCTCGTCGAACTTCATTTTGCAATCCCACTTCTGACACCAATTGTTACGTTTTTACCTTTTTAAAAACGTTTTCCGTGGGTTCTTTTATTGCAATGAAATTAAACGCACGATCCTTTGATTTTTAGTACTTAACAGCTACTACTTTATTTAATTTAATATCACTGTACTATGCTCAAAAGCAATAGTAACCACTTAATACGCTTTACACGATCACGGTAAAGTCTAACAACTCACTAATCATAGACTCAACACTGTCTGTCTACTGAACTCTGACTCTCACTGAGTTTAACTTTAACTGACTCTTTACTGACTCGCTGACGTTGATGCGCGCAGCTTTTATACTCTTAATGATCATTTCTCTAATAATCATCATGTTTGTTTGTTAAAGTTGTTTACATTATCGTACACTCAAATTAAACGTAAACACAAGCCATACACACATACACACATACACGTTCCCAATATTCAAATGCCGACAGACAACAACAGCAATAATCATGATCTTATTTGTTGTCGCTTTGCTAGTAAACAAGTAACTATGTATGCACGTATGTATAGCTGTTATGTGTTCATTTAAAATGAGTAAACCAAAAGCAAATAAGACTAACAACAACAATGTAGTGAATAAGAAATAGTAAACAATTCATAACAATTCAGCAAATAATAAACAACTCAGTAATAAGCATCAATAATTCAATAATTAAGAATAACAACAATTCGGTATATTCTAGAGCAATTACAATAGGACTATTCACTCCAAATTCGTAACAATATATATATATATATATATATATATATATATATATATATATATATATATATATATATATATATACAAATATACTATATATATATATATATATATATATATATATATATATATATATCTATATATAAATATATATACTATATATATATATATATATATATATATATATATATATATATACTATATATATATATATATATATATATATAAATATATATACTATATATATATATATATATATATATATATATATATATATATATATATATATAAATATATATACTATATATATATATATATATATATATATATATATATATATATATATATATTAATAATTACCTTTTTAATAATGTAATAATGCTTTTCGTTCCTCTCACATTCCTTTTACCGAACACATGAATGAGCTTAAACGGTAGCTTAGCAGTAACCAATGGAGGAAACGCACCAGAAGTCTCACGACACAGTTTTTTTGCCACGACTCCCATTGCCGACGATGTTCGAAAAAAACATTGAGGCGTACTTTTACTCGCTTGACTTCTGGTTTGAGGCTTCACACATTTCAACCGACTCAGAAAAATTCAACATCGTGCTCGGCAGCATTCCTCCGGCAAAACTTATGGAATTGCGCACATTTGCTTATGCTGCGTCTTTAATTGGCAAATACAATTACATCCAGCAAAAATTGGTTGAAAATTTCACGGAGAGCCAACAACGCCGCCTCGACACCCTAGCGACTTGTGCATCGAAATGCGCCGCTTTGCAGGGCCAGCTCTTAGTGATAGTATTCTACACGATCTTTGAATGAGTCGCCTACCATCGTATACACAGGTATCAATAATTGCAACCTATATGTCGATCAGTGAAAACATCAAAAATGCCGATTCCATCACTGAATGTTTGGCTTTAAAAAGCGAAAAATTTTGCGATATTATCAGGGAACCTCAGGCATCATGTGAGATTTACTTTTCAACATTTACACTACTAGAGGCCGGCAACGCTCCAGATCAATATCGTGCAACAGTAGGCCGCATTTCGCATAGCCTGTGCTGGTACCATCTCTAAGTTGGCAACAAGACTACCAAGTGCCGTCAACCGTGCACAACGCGAAACGGCAAGCAGTTCTCAATAGGCGCGCCCAGCTAATTCAGTATTAGATACTGGCGAACACTCGGATACCAAGAAAAATTACCGACTTTTTCTATAAGTATAACACATCCACCAACATGAAATTTCTAATCGATTCAGAAGCAGACGTTTCCATCATACCAAAGTCAAAAAATTAGCTCGAGCATGCGTATCCTCAATGAAATTGTTTACTGCGAATGGTTCCCCGGTTCCTTGTTACGTTGTAGTGCTACTCTAAATTTTCGACGCGAATTCCTTTGGAATTTTATTATAGCAGACTTTTCGCAAGCCATATTATTCGACCGAGAAGTCACTGTCTAATCGTTGAATTACAAGGACAACGATTGCACAACTCTACTTATGGTTCCGAGCTCAATGACACGACAAGAAACTCCAAGCATTTATACAATTAACCTCACGCAGAATTTTTCAAACATTCTTACAGAGTTTGCTGAGATTACATTCCCTACACCACTTGAAGTTCGTACAAACGCATCTGTTGTTCGTCGCACCATCACAACCCGGCAACCTACATACCTCCAACCGCGACGTCTATCACCGGAGAAGCTATCAGCAGCACACGCAGAATTTAAACTACTAATCAAGCTCGGCATTTGCCGCCCATCTGACAGCAACTGGGCGAGCCCCTTTCATTTAGTACGTAAAGCAGACGACAACACAACTCTGGTTTGGACTGAGAGTTCGAAACAGCATTTCGAGGCTTGTAAAATTCAACAAGCTAACTGTGTTATGCTAGCACATCCACTACCTAATTTCGAACTTTCCCTTTGAAGAGATGCCTCCGACTTTGCAGCAGGTGCTGTTTTATATCAAATTGTAGATAACGCGCTCCAACCTCTTGGATTCTTCTCGAGCAAGTTTTCTTCGGCTGAAGCAAGCTATAGCACTTGCGATCGTGAATTAACCGCCTTATATATCGTCATGCGTCATTTTTTTTACAGGTTAAAGGGTCGTACATGCCATGTGTATAGGGATAATAACCCTTCATATTAGCTTTTCGTCAACTTTCACACAAGGCTTCCGATCGACAAGTCAGACAGTTGGACTTCATATCGCAGATGTAGTGCATACATGCATACCCAAACAGAAATGTAAACAACAAACATACATACCCAAACAGAAATGTAAACAATCATGCAATTTCAAGTGACTGGTGTTAACTAAACTGGGTCACTAGTTCAAGTGGCTGGTGTTGATTAAAATGGGTCACTAGAACTGCATTAAATAAAAACTAATGAAATTTGAATATGCCATGTGCACACGATCACAAATAAAACATAAACAAATTAAGTAGGGGAAATTCATATGAAAATTAACATAGAAATAGAATAAGATTATTTTAGAAAACATAGAATAAGAAAGAGTATATAAGATGAAGAAAATTTTAAATAAACCAGAGAAATAATTCTGACTTTAAATATAGAGTTTGTTTTATTTCTTTCAAAAAACTTTGGCAATTGCCTTTGCCAGTAGATAGAGCCGTATGCTACTCTAAGGCTCTAAAATAAAAATAAGAGTACTATAAGGTTTGCTTTATAAACACAAATATAAAATTGATGATTAAAAGAAAACAAAAACTTATTACAAAAAAAATTTATTACACAGATCACAACAAACATTCGTCATGTTAAAAGTGAAAATAATGTGGTTGCCTGCTGCCACGAATCCAATCACTAATAGCTGCTTCCATCAACTATGACGAGCTTGCTGAAGACCAACGTAGCGACAAGAAATATAATTCGTATTTAAAAGGTAATATTTACCAATTACTCCAAATAAAAACCTTTGTATTGGCTTCCAGTTCGAATAAAGTAGTATGTGACATCTCTACAGGCCGCTTACGTCCCTTCGTTTTTTTTTTGTTCACACTAATATTTATTTATTGTATCTTCAAAAACTGAACTAACAATAAGTATTCAAATCTTAACTATAGAAATAATTATTAGTCCCAACTAGTGTCGGACATTAACTTAGTGATAGTAATTAATAATACATAAATATCGTGTTAAGCACAAAAATATTTTTAAAAAGTTTCATCTGGGGTGTTGCGCACTAAAGACGTAGTATCCCTCTTTTTTAAGCGGATGTGTCCAGGAAAGTTCAAGATGTTACGAGCAAGGGGATTAGGATGGGACTCGAGTTTTGTTAAATATTTGCCTGCATATTTTGCAATTTCAGCGGTCACAAGTGGCATATTTAGATGTAAATATGAATTTTTCATCTACCATGGAGCCGATGTTATTAACCTTGAAATTTTGTTTTGCATTCGTTGGATTCTCTCTACATTGGAAGCTGAAGCAGTGCCCCATAGCTGAATTCCGTAACACCATATGGGTTTCAAAAGCGACTTGTATATTAAAAGTTTACAATCTAGACTGAGGGTAGAATTTAAGTTTCAAAAGTTTTAAAAGTTAATTTAAGTTTTAATTGTGTTAACTTAGAATCAATGTGGTGTTTCCATGTAAGCCGTCGGTCGGGGCCTGTTTCACTAAACTACAATTCTACAAGTTTACAAGTTACAATTACAAGTCTCATTCTTACAAGTGCTGATGAATTGTATATCATTAAAAATTTCACAACACTTGTAGCTTTTTTCACTTGTAAACTACAATTTCTACAATTACAAGTCTTTTTATATATTGTGATATTAATTTTACAATTCTTATTTATTATTATTCAAAATGCTCAAATATCATATAAAAACGCAATATAATTAAAAAAATGTGTGAATATGCATATGTATTTTAGAGTACCTATTAACTATATGGAAATTTCAAAAGTTATTTTAAATACTTTTGCAATTATGGGTACTCCAATCTATATCGATAATTTGTTTTGATCGTTATCACACCACTAATCAATCAAAACATATGTAGTTTCTGTTTAATTTAATTTAATTTTTGTTTTGTAATGGCAAATCTACAAAATAAAATTAGTGTGGTGCGGGAGATTCTAGCTGCCAAAGACGTTGTTATTGCAGTAATTAGTGTTATTGCAGTAATTAGTGAGTATCACTTTAGAGGACTACAATGGCACTGTCTCATCGCTGCCAGATACAGAAGTGACTCCTACCAAGAACGGGGAGGAGCTAGTGTCGATGCCTGAGAGCTCTCGAAAAAGAAGTGAGCACCATTAAATACTATTTCAAGTTTTTTCTACTCTTTTTTTTATTTATAACGATGTATGAAAAATGGATCTGTCGCCCACAAGGAAGCCCAAAATAAAAAAAAAATAAAAATGAAGAAAAGGTCGACTGACAAATTGAAAATTATAAGCTGCAGAATGTAAGGGCGTGTACACCCCTTTATTTTTCTAGTTTTTCTGTTAATACCATTTTTGTTTATTAACATTTTTTCTTTTTGTCAAACTTTTTATTTTTTCATTTTTTAAATTTTTTTTCATTTCCAAATCATAAATTAGTTAAAATAATTTAAAATAAATAAATGCTAATTAATATTAAAATTGTTTGATTTTGTGTTTATTTGAACTAATTTTTATTAAAAAATAGTTAAAAATCAAATTTTAATTCAATTTATCATTCACTTGTAACTTGAAAAATTTTTTCTGAGGGTCTCCGTCGCACAGAGGAGTATTTGACCCAAAAAGCTGGCCAAAATTATTAAACGTGTTTTTTGTTTTAAAAGTTTAACTTCTTTGATAGTTTTAGCTTTATTTTGATAGAAAAAATTTATTGGCAGGTTATTATTGGGTTAGTGTTATTTTTGACACCCATCTCCCACCACCCACCACCCACCGACCAACCTCCCACCCACCTTTTATAACTTTGTTAGATTTTTTTCTTTTTGAAGGGAATTTATATATATATATATATATATATATATATATATATTATATATATATATATATATATATATATATATATATATATATATATATATATATATATATATATATATATATATATATATATATATATATATATATATATATATATATATATGCCGCGCTACACGATTGTTGCGTGTTTTTAGAAAAATTATTTATTATTACGTATGCCGGTCTCCCCTCGCATTACACCAAAATTTGGGTTGCAACAGTACTTTATTCTAATAGCAACTCAAATTAAATTTAGATAGTCAAACTATTGTAGTTGTGTAGATACAGGGAAATAAAACATAGCTTTTTACGGATGTTACAATGCTCCCTTGTCAAAATTATAATTTATCCAATATTAAATATTAAAAAAATTTGTCACGTATCTTGGCTTCCTATAAGGGATAAACAACCAAATAAACAAAAACATATTCACTTTTAATATTTATTTTATATTATTAAATACTTATCACATGAAAAAATTAAACTAATTAAAAAGTTCAAATTATGATCATGTCATACGTATTTCATTATGGGCGATATTATCCGTATCAGGAAGAAGTAGTTTAATAGTAGCCGATGAAAAAGGCTTCTTTATCTTTCGTGTTTTTTGTGTATTGCAGCTTGAAAAGGGTCACTGCTCAAAAATAACCTATTTAGAACATCATTTCCATGTTATCTCTCAAAGTTGCAAAACTCTTATAATAAGAATTCGCAATAAGCCATATATGTGTATTTTTCAAACTGCATTTTCCCCTTACTTAGTTAACAACCTGATACTTGGGTGCATTTTTTATATACTTATACCGTTTTTAAATGTAATTTTGATTTGTAACGCTTTTAAATTAGGTATGTAGTACATAGCTAAGAACTGAATTTTAAGAAATTCCTTTTTTTCAGCGCGGTTAATCCATCACATTGGCAGTTGTTAAAAGTGATTTAAATAATATTTCACATCAATAATTCGAAAAACACAAAAGTCTATGACGACAATAAAGTATAAGAAAAAGTGCCTTATGAGCAAAAATAGAAAAAAGATAAAATTTTCAAAAAATCACCAAAAATAGTGGCGCAAACTTGTGCAAACTTTTTTTCTTTTTTCTTAAATTTGAGATTTCATATGTTATTGTGGTATATAACATTATTTGTAGAACAGCTAACCTCACTTTCAAAAAACTTTTCCTTTTTTTTGGTAAGAATTTATATATATATATATATATATATATATATATATATATATATATATATATGTATAATTTTTTTTATAATTAATATTTTTAAAATAAATATTTGAGATAATTTTTTCTTTTTAAATAGTAAAAATAGGTGCTGATGGAGTCTTTTAGGTGAAAAAAAATCAATGTAATACCTCTATTCGTTTAGCCACAAAAAAATATCATATAATTATCTTGAAGTCGAAAAAATTCAATAAAAACGCATGCAATTTTCTTCACTTCCCTGACTTTAACAGTATCCCACATCTACAAGTCTTAACTTACAATCTTTAAAATGCACGATATGATTTAGAATTTTGTTTTCTATCGATCTGCGTAATTACTTCTTAGGATTTCATCAAATTAATTTATGCCTTTTTGGCCAGCTTTTTGGGTCAAATACTCCTCTGTGCGTCGACTCTAACTTTCTTTCCTACAATTCTACAAGTACAAATTTAGTTTAATAAACAAAACCACTTGTAGAAGTATGACTTGTAGACTTGTAACTTGTACAATTCACTTGTAGTTACAAATTTGTAATTGTATTTTCATGAAACACAATTATTCGCAAGTTCACAATTTTACAGGCAAAAACACTTGTAATTGTGAACTTGTAGCTTAGTGAAATAGGCCCTTGGTTGTTGATTCGAATGGGGGAACAAGTGTTTCTTCGTAGAGTAAATGTGACATGAACACACTTTTGTTCATTTACTTTTATTCTCCATAAGTTCAATCACAGTTGCAACAGGCATTAGCCTGTTGATCCTGAAGATATCGGGATGCGTCGTGAGGGTTTTCATGCATACTAAAGCAGGCTATATCATCGGCAAATGTAGAAATGAAGATATTACTGCTAAGAGGCATCTCACAAGTATAAATCAAATACAAAACTGGTCCCAGTATACTCCCCTGTTGCACCCCAGATGACATAGTTTCGGGCACACCCATGAAGTCTCCTTCCACGACAGTGAAATTCCGGACAAGAATTTAACTTTCCAAAAGATTTACAATGTTTATTGGTAGATATGTCTTCAATTTTAAAATTAGGCCTTCATGCCACACTTTATCAAATGCCTGAGAAACATCAATAAAGAGGGAAAAACAATACTTTTTTTCTTCAAATGTTCTTCTTATGAAATGGACCAATCTATGAATTTGTTCAAAGGTGCTATGCTGACTTCTAAAACCAAATTGATGGTCCGGTATGCATCCATTATCAGCTAGAATTGGGGACAATTTTGTCATGAGTAGTTTTTCGAAGAGCTTTGAAATTGTTGACAGTAAACTTATTGGCCTATATGACTCAGCCTTAGTAAGATCTTTACCCGCCTTTGGAATTATTTTAGTACCATGGGTAGTTTCCAGCTGTGTGGATAATACTCCAGTCGTAAAATGCCATTGAAAATAAATAACAGGATTCTAATAGCAACACGAGGCAATTTCATCAGCATCTTGTTACTAATTTCGTCAATACCCGGAGCTTTCTTCGGATTGGTTTCAGCAATTAGTTTTTGTACATCACGCATCTTAAACTTTATGGGTCGACGGGCTGTTGATTTGCCGAGAGTAGTTGCTCTACTACTCTCGGCAAATCAACAGCACCGGTACATGTGTTTGGGGTAAATAAGTATTTTAAATACTCAGCAAATATGATAACTTTTTCAGTATTGTTTCTTGCCCAACCTCCGGTAGAAGTGCGCAGGGGTGGTTTAAACTCAACGGGTGTTTTAAGTTTTTTAGCAGCGCGCAACAAGGAGTAATTAGATGCTGCTGTAACATCAAGACAGAGCAGATTTTTCAGATGCAAGCAACTCTTGGAGTCGTTTAGTGCATTCTCTAAGTCTGATTTTATGTTGGGGTAATCTGTGCTGTTGCAATTCTTTCTAGCTCTTCATTTTTCACATACGAGACGTTCAATACCTGCAGAATAAATTTTATTAAACCCAGTCTGCGGATGAGAAGTAGTGGCATGTTTAGCAGCCTGTTTAATATTTTCGGTGAAATTGGCAATGTTAAATTCAATATCATCGGAAGTTCAAACCTTGATGTTTTCCGTACAATGACTACTGAGATATTTTTTGAACCCCAGCCAATTAACACGAATTATCATATTCACATATGGGTGAGGTAAGTCACTTCTTAGTGGGCTACAAATTGTAACGATCGTTGGAGAGTGATCGGAGGAGAGATCATGAGAAGCTTCAACATGAATTAAATCCCCGCTCGAAATGACGTCTAAGCCAATTTTTGAAATTGGGTTGAACAACGCTCGACCTCTAGGTGTAATAAGACGCAACCCCCAGAACGTATGTTTCGCATTGTAGTCGCCAGCTGCTACGAAACAAGGGCCAAGAGTTTTGTTAAAATTCTCGTATTAATCCTCAGAGATTGAAAATCTTGGAGGGGAGTAAATTGATGATATCACGAGATTTGAGCAAAAATTTTCGATGCAAATATTTGTTGATTGTAGATGGTCTTCACAAATGTTCTCAAGAATATAGTGTTTGAATCTTGACTTTATTAGAACTGCTGATCCTCCGCATGTTCTTCCTCTCGGGTCCTTTGTATCATATAAGATGTAGCCACTCATTTTAAAAAGGCTTCTCGAAGTCAAATGAGTATCAGATACCAACATTATATCAATATCTTTTACCGTGAGGAAGTGCTCAAATTCATTTTTATGATGGCGAATGCCGTTTGCGTTCCAGAAACATACTTTTAACGTGTTCATGTTTTGTTAACTAATGCTTGAAGCAGTGTGTTCTGCATTCGCAGCATTTCTTCCATCATGTTAGTCATATTTGTTGTAAAGTTGTTTATAGTTTGCACCAGATTATCAATAGTAGCTTCAAGGCGAGTGAAATTAAAGCTTGCATTTGCATTTGTTGTATTATTTTTTGGTGACACTTTTTGCACTAGAACAGAGTTGATCTTTACAGCGTCGGCATACGATACTTGTGTAGTGATAGGTTGGGCCATTACAGGATAAGTGGCGGAGTACGTATTTCCTGTTTGCGCTGGGACTACTTTAGGCTTTTGACTCATAGCCTGTTTAACGAAAGAGTATACAGGATATCCTCTGTATTTTGCAGTATGATTACCTCCACAATTACTGCACTTTTTTTCCTCTGATCTTTCGACTTATTGCAAATGGCAGTCTCGTGCAATTCATCGCACACAACGCAAACAGTAGGTAATTTGCAATAAGTTTTCGTATGGCCATATTCTTGACAGTTATGGCACTGTACGGGTCCTGAACGCTTGTGTGGTTCTTCAACTGTGATTTTCCGGTATAAGAGATATTTTAGGCTATAAATTGGATGGGTCTCATTTTTCTTCAATTTTATATTATTTGGCTCCATTTCAACGCGAAATAAAGGTTGGGGGATCTTCTCCCTGTTTATTATGTTAGAGACGTAGAGACTGTAGGCCTTTAGCACTTTTAAGCTGGAAAGGGTAGAAACTTGTTTTATTTTTCTCAAATCCTGTAACCATTTTGCGGAAGTCTTTTTCATCATATATTTAAACTTTTGCTTCATCAATGTTACCACGTTTTATTGGAACAATGTTAAATGCCTTTTCACCAATGACCGAGATTAGTTTTTTAATAAGTGTGTTTGATTTTTTTTGTTTCAGATAGATTGGCGGTGGTTTTGAGGTTTTTTTTCGAAGTTTCTTCGGTTTTGTCGCTGTCGTCTCGCAATATTTTAAAACGGTTTTGACGATTAGCTGAGGCGGCGTCGTTATCCCTGGATATCTTCGGAACAGGTGAGATTTTAGATGAATTTCGGCTTCGCCCACGCTTTACTTCTGTAATATATCTGCCCATTCCGACAGGCACTTTAGGTTTCTGAATATTATTGTCTATAGTGATAACTGGGTTAAGTGATGAACACGAGCCCGGAGCGGATAATGGCGATGACTTAAAGAAAGAAGAACTAGGCAACGGTAATGTTAACGAATCACTATTTGGCATTGGAGTAAGCGAAGTTGATCGCTCGCGTGAAATTGGCTTTGCCGTTAGAATAAGGCTGTCATCCGATTTTTTGTTTGCATTAAGAGCTTAAGAACTCATAGTAAAATAGGCATTTCTGCCGTTAGAACTCACTTCACAATTTTTTGTTTTTGAGGTACTCATGCAGAGTATTCCTCAGTCACTTTGTTTGCGTTTTTTTCTTTTTGTTTTTGTTGTTTCAGATTATACGAAAAATATAATTAATGCAAGCAAATAAAGCAAATTTAACAAAATCAGTACTTATTACGAATATTTTTTGTTTGTGTTTTTGTTTGTTTAGTATGTAAAAAAAACTCCACTAAGACGTCTTGTTAGGTAATAGTTTTTACCCAAGTTCCAGAAATTTCGAATCTTACACTTCCTTAAAAAACACTTGTGTGTTTTCCTTCGTGCGTAAAAATAATAAGACAACTGTACTGGTTAATGGCTTAGTTCAATCTCTTTATTTAAAACACTTAAAATTACTTTACAAGTTAAATATGTATGCTCAAATTCTTTTACAATAACTCTCAAAACACTACAATGAGATTTAAAAAGAGATAATACTCTGCATAAAAAATGAGTATAATGAAATAATATATGTATATAAATGACATATAAGTTGACTAAGTCTAATTGAGTATTTCAAAAAGAAGAGAAACCAGTGTACTCAACTGTATTAAGGCAGAGCTTATTTGTACTATTCGGTATTTATGTTTTAAAAATAAATAAAACTTTTTCATTTAGACCAAATATTCCACCCGGGTTGAATGCTTATGATAGGCATCAAATTTCTTTTGGAATCAATGCCAATTTGTGAATTGCTCACTTCAGTAAACCTGATTTAGTCTGTACTTCGGCAATGCGCACCTTTCCGTCAGCGCCGGTATTGACCTTCGTAATCCGACCTAGCGCCCATTTTAAAGGAGGAAGATTATCTTCGTGAACTAGTACTAACTCACCCACTTGCAAATTGTTTCATGGTGTTGACCATTTCGATCGCTGTTGCAATCCAAGCACGTAGTCACGGCTAAATATTCGCCAGAATTGTGTCTTTAAATGAGAAACAAGTTGATAACGCTTCGACAAGGGCACCACCGAGCTTTCCGAAATCTTTTCAGGTATTGTTTTTAATGTTGAACCAATGAGCAGATGAGCAGGTGTGAGTGCTTCGCCGTCATTTGGGTCTTCAGATAATGGGGTAAGTGGTCGGGAGTTTAGTATGGCTTCTATTTCAACGAGCACAGTTGATAATTCTTCAAACTTAAGATTTGCATTTCTAACCGTGCGTATCATTAAATTTTTTGTAGATTTAACTGCGGCCTCCCAGAGGCCACCAAAATGTGGAGCTCGAGGAGGAATAAATGCAAATTGTATTCCTTGTTCGGCGACGAAATTTAGCAACCTTGCACGATTTTGTTCTTCAAAAAATTGTTGTTTTAGTTCTTGTAGTGCGGAGTTAGCCCCAACAAAATTGGTCGCATTATCTCAATAGAGTTTCTCTGGCACGCCACGTCGTCCTATTAATCTTTTTAAACAAGAAATAAAAGCATTAGTGGTCAGAAGCTGCTTCTATATGAACTGCCGTAGACGAAAAACACACAAAGATGGCAATGTATGTTGTGTATTCTGGTTTGCCGCGTATTCGATAAGTAGTGCAGACTGGACCGCAAAAATCTGCATCAGCAATAAAAAAGGGGCGCATAACTTTGAGTCGATCTGCTGGTAAATTGCCCATGATCTGTGCTGCCAATTTGGCTTGTATTTAAAACAGTGTATGCAGTTACGAACTATTTTACGTGCATGTTCACGTGCGTTGATGATCCATATTCGCTGCCTTAATAAGCCAATTATAAGCTTAGGACCGCAGTGGTAATTCGACAAATGTATGTGTTTTATATAAAGATATACAAATCTGGTGTGTGCTGGCAACAACAGTGGAAACTTGGTGTCAAAACTCAAATCTGCGTTGAGAAGTCGACCGCCAACTCGCAACAAACTTATTTTTCTACCATGTAGGACGACATCTTGTAAAAATGGTGTTAGCTTTTGGTATTTTGAAGCCAGCAGTGTTGAATTTCTTATACATTTTATTTCCTGTGCTAATTCGTGTTGTTGTATTGCCGCTACGATTTTGAAAAACGACCATCCTAATTCTTCTGAACTCAATTGTTCTGGTTTGCTGTTATTGCTATGCATTATATATCTATAAACATAATAGTTCTCAACACCTTTAAATATGACGAACATCGGTTTATTAGTTCGAGAATACAGTGGGTTTGTAATATTGAGGCATTGCAGACGGATTTCAACTGTCTTACTTCAGGCAAATCATCTTTGAATTGTGACGTAAAGTGTGGGTTCATGGGCCAAAATTCTTTTTTTCATAAAGTCTGGACCTTCAAACCAAAATGACGATAACAATTCAGCAACAGTACAACCTCTGGAGACAATATCAGCGGGATTCATATTTGTTGAGACATGACGCCATTCGGCTTTGTTACTCCACTCTTGTATTTGCGAAACACGGTTACCAACGAATGTGTTTAGTGCGGAAGCATGCCTCTTTAACCAATGTAGAACAATTTCTGAATCTGCCCAAAATTCAGCCGCGTAAGGTGAAAGATGAATTTCAATTTGATTCCATACTTTTGCCAGCAAGTATGCAGCACACAGTTCGAGTCGTGGCAGTGTAATCGTTTTGGTAGGTGCTACTTTAGATTTTGCTACTAGTAGACGAGAAAAAGTTTTTTTATTTTCAACAGAAACCACGTAGAAGCAGCAACCATATACGCGAATTGAGGCGTCTGAGAAGCCGTGTATCATTACCTTATTTTTAACTGATGTATGAACATAACGAGAGATAGAGACTGTAGATATTTTTTCAAAATCTGCTTTTAAACAACGCCATTGTATGTCCAAATATTGGGGTATAGATTTATCCCAGGTTAACTTATTTATCCACAACTCTTGCAGTAATATTTCTGATTTTGTAATAACTGGGCAGATAATCCCCAGTGGATCGAAGAGTCGCGCTATTGTCGACAAGATATTACGTTTGGTTGACTTTAAGTTTGCAAAGTCTTTTGGCAACTGAAATTCGAAATTGTCATTGCTTGGAATCCATCTGAGACCCAGCGTTTTTGTCGTTTCATCGTTGTTAAAATCTAAAAGTTTTTCATCTTCAACATGTTGACTATAGAATTTATGGTTTGAGAAGCACTTCGCAAGTTTGAAGCCGGCCGATTGAAGAATATGTGTTGTTTGCATGCGGATATTTTCTAATTGTTCTAAATTTTCGCCACCTGATAATAAATCATCAACGTAGAATTGTTCTTTAATTGCTTTTGCGTCTTCTGGATGCACGTTCTCATATTTCTCAGCTATTTCTTGCAAACACCGGATTGCCAAAAATGGAGCTAGCGATGTTCCGTACGTCACGGTGTTTAACTCAAATATTTTTATTGGCAAGTTTGAATTTTCTCTCCATAATATTAATTGGTATTTCCTATCATCTTTATGGACTAAAACCTGACGGTACTGTAGTAAATAAATCTGGTTGAATGGTTGGACCAATTAATAGCGTGTCATTCAATGATAGCTGAGAAGAAGTTTTTGCAGACGCGTCAAAAATAACTTGGTGAGGAATAAAATAATGTGGATAGGTTGGAATTGTGTTATCCGTAGGTGTCATGTGTTTCAAATTTAAATATTCTTTCATGAACTCATTATACATTTGTCGTATTTCTGGAGACTTTGTAAGCCTTCGTTCAAGAGCTAAAAAACGACGTTTCGCGATATCGAATGACGAGCCTAATTGGGAGGGATCCGTTTTAAAAGGTAAACGTACCTGAAAATTACCCTCTGGCAAGAACACAACATGATCTTTAAAACTATCTTCACACGCTTGGTGCTCTTTCGACAACTTCCGTTCACAATTTGATAAGTCTTCAATTTGCCAAAATTTCCTTAAATTGTAATCGATGCTATGCAATGTATCTTCATCTTGAACTAAATGGCATGTTTTTTGCGCATATTGATTTGATGGTGTAAACCGACCTGAGACTACCCAACCTAAAAGAGTTTTTTGTAACAATGGGATGAATTCACCCAATTTTATTTGTCCAATGCAAAGAAGATTGAAAAATATGTCTGCACCCAATAGTATATCGACCTTTTGTCTCTTGTGGAACTGTGGGTCAGCCAAAACTATATTGTCAGGTAACTTCCAGTTTCGTGTGGCTATATTGACATTAGGTTGAAAAGTTGAAATTGAATTTATAATATAAAAATCAGCAACAAACTCATAATCAGTGACTCTTGACTTTATGACGGTCGAAGTTTGTTGATTTACGTTAGCACTTATTTCACCACCCCAGATATGTGAATATTTGCTCCACAACGTTTGACCTTTAATCTATTTGCGCATTCATCTGTCATGATATTTATTTGCGAACCTGAGTCCAGCATTGCGCGAACATTGTGGAAATTTCCACATTTATCACGTATTTGAACTACCGCAGTTGCGAGCAAAACAACCTTATCAAACGAATTAGTATGCATAGACAATGAAGTGTTTTGCGGATTATTGTTCGAGGTGGATGTCATTTCAGTAACTGAGTTTGTGTTCCGATCTTGTTGTCTATGTAGCAAAGTATAATGTGGACCTTTACAGGTACGGCAACGAGAGCTATTACAATGTGCGACAGAGTGACCCTTTTTCAAGCAATTTAAACAAAGAGCGTTTGATTTTGCGAAATTGTATCTTTGTGTAACAGCAAGTGACACAAACGATTTGCAATTACATATGTAGTGGTCAGATAAACGACAATAAACACATTTAGATGTTTTGGCTTCTTGAGTGCATGTAAATGACGACCTGGGTTTAAATTTTTCGTTATTCCCGATTTTTTTGTAATTCGGATGTGTATTATCGTTTTTGCTAAAATTATCTTCGTTTACTTCTAACGTTTGACATCGCCTAATTAAAACCTTTGCGCAGCTTTTCCATGTGGGCAACGTTGCATAATCAAGTTGATCATTCCATTTAGATCTAGTAGCCGAATCAACTTTTGAAAGCACTAAATGAATCAGCAATGCATTGGTAATGTCCTTTTCACTGCCAAGAGATAATAATGAATGATAAACCGTGGACACAGTGTCTACAGTTTTTCGAAGTAGCGAGGCATTAGGTTTGTTATTTTTCGGAATGTCAAAAATCTGTTCTATGTTGTCAAAGAAAATTAAGAATTTTTTATCATACCGCTCAGCGAGTCTTTGTAATGCCTTTGGTTAATTATCTTCAGTTATTTGGAATGCTTTGATAGTGCGAAGTGCGTCTCCAGAAAGACAAGTGAGTAAATGATTAAACTTTTCAATAGGTGCTAACGTGATTTCATCGTGAACTAAATTGTTCAACGAAGCGATAAAGTTTTTATAATCCGAGTATCTACCATCGAAAGTGGGCAATTTTAAATTTGGTAAGCGGTTCGACGGACGCACTGACAAAGTGTTGTCATGAATCGAGCTTTCGTTAGGTACATGAGAGCCAAGCAACGACATAATTCTAGATTTGGCGCTAATGCATAACTCTTCGATTTCAGGGCGACGATCATCTTGAGGACAAATTTTTTCTATTTCGGTTTGATACGTCATTATTTGTCTAATATAAGAATTCAAAATATCAAGCCTACACTGCAGCTCAATAACCGACCTCTCAGCGCCTATGCTATTTTTTATACGTGTAATATTGCCCTTTGCATTGCTTCTTTGCTGGCGTAATGTTGACAAAGTATCTGGAGTTGCAACAGCCGCTTCAATTTCCTCAGAACCTGTAGACATTTTTGGTTTTTTATCTCCAAGGAATCAAATGATATTTTATAAAAAATTTTAAATTCAAGGCGCAATAATTTTAATTGTTTTTCCTTCTCCTATCTATGTATGTTTCGACGAGTTAGGCCTGTATATAGAACGCATGTAAACAATGCCTTATAAATGTTTCAGAACAATGTTGTTTAGATTCAA
Source organism: Germaria angustata (assembly GCA_963681545.1). NCBI lineage: Eukaryota > Metazoa > Arthropoda > Insecta > Diptera > Tachinidae > Germaria > Germaria angustata. Next base: position 66,205,081 of record OY812999.1, on the reverse strand, counting down.
ATACAAAGATGCATAACTCTTCGATTTCTGGGCGACGATCATCTTGAGGACAAATTTTTTCTATTTCGGTTTGATACGTCATTATTTGTCTAATATAAGAATTCAAAATATCAAGCCTACACTGCAGCTCAATAACCGACCTCTCAGCGCCTATGCTATTTTTATACGTGTAATATTGCCCTTTGCATTGCTTCTTTGCTGGCGTAATGTTGACAAAGTATCTGGAGTTGCAACAGCCGCTTCAATTTGCTCAGAACCTGTAGACATTTTTGGTTTTTTATCTCCAAGGAATCAAATGATATTTTATAAAAAATTTTAAATTCAAGGCGCAATAATTTTAATTGTTTTTCCTTCTATCTATGTATGTTTCGACGAGTTAGGCCTGTATATAGAACGCATGTAAACAATGCCTTATAAATGTTTCAGAACAACGTTGTTTAGATTCAAATACAAAGATGTGTTGATAAAATATACAATATGCTTGTTTATAATAGATGTTGCGCAACAAAAGTAAAAATTTTTGCAGGGATACATACATATGTTTGTATTGTTGCTACATATGTACATATTTTGCGTGAAACAACAATTTTTAAGTGTTTAAATTTATGTTCATATATGCTTTCGACGACAAAAAATGTTTTTACAGCTACGACAGTATTTATGTATATCTGTATGTATGTTCGTAAATGTATGTATTAGGGAGCGCGCACCAATATGTGTAACATATAACATATATATAAGTATGTATAACAGCGAGAGACGATCAACTGCTTGACGTAGGATAAGCCCCTGTACTGATGATTTCGTGAGAACAGCCTATGAAGAATACAACAACAAATGCCCTTCTCAGCGACAACGACAACAACGAATCAGTAACGGTTTTTCTTTTTTAAATGATTAGGTATTATTTAATAAAAAACTTCTGTGTGCTTTAGCAGTTTTTCCATTGTATGTACTTATAATAAACATGTACCGTCATACATATGTTTGATTGCGAGTGCAGTCGATGAAGCTTTTTTTCAATTTGTGAGTCGTATGTATGTATGCATACGACAGACTTTTACTTTTATTATTATTATTTTTTTTAATGCACGTGAACAATTAACACAGTTTGATCTATCGATTGCACTTTCAATGGTGGGTAGATTACCTTGATTTCTTTATATTTCCCAGTCTGCTCGATGAGCTGCTTCGAATTTTCCAATGACCACCACTCCAGGCTGACCCAACAACGCAATGCCCCTCCAATTTAACACAAGTCAATTGAGATGTACAACTGGTGCAGCCAAATAAATATACGACGACGAACATCAATCCGTGCCCACAAGTGTTTCACTATACCGATGCGGTCCCTGCTCGGCCGCCAAAAATGTTAGGTAATAGTTTTTACCCAAGTTCCAGAAATTTCGAATTTTACACTTCCTTAAAAAACACTTGTGTTTTTTCCTTCGTGCGTAAAAATAATAAGACAACTGCACTGGTTGATGGCTTAGTTCAATCTCTTTATTTAAAACACTTAAAATTACTTTACAAGTTAAATATGTATGCTCAAATTCTTTTACAATAACTCTCAAGACACTACAATGAGATTTAAAAAGAGTTAATACTCTGCATAAAAAATGAGTATAATGAAATAATATATGTATATAAATGACATATAAGTTGACTAAAGCTTTGTACACACGGTTGTCAGATCTTACAATATTGTAAGACCTGGCAACATACTAACAATGTAGTGACAATGAAAAATTGTCACCCAGAAGTAAATTGTGTGTTCAGACGATCGTAAGAAAATCTTACAATTTCATTGTCAGTTAATTGTCTGACAATGAATTTATGTGCCAACAAAAATTGTCAGTTCACACGATTGTCAGATTATTGGATGACAAAAATTGCCAGATCTGTTGTTAGGCATTGTCAGAAAATTCAAAGCATATGTATGTCAGAAAATATTATCTGAATTTATGTATACATAACACAAAAAAAAGTTAAATTATTAAAGTGTGATACATTATGGAAAAGAATATAGCAATTACGACAATTTTAAGTGCATATTTGTTTGAAAGTAGTGAGGATGAAGATCCAATAGTAAAAAAACGTCGCAAAGTTTGGGTAACAGATTGGGTTCGTTACCGCCAGGAGGCGGGATTTTATTCCAAATTGCTCATCCAATTAAGAACTGACGAGCCGGATTTATATCACAACTTTCTACGAATGGATTCCGAGCAGTTTGATTATTTCCTTAGCTTAGTAACTCCACATATTAAAAGCGTACTTTTGTTGTTTCCAAAAACAGCATTGGTTTAAAGTAGCGCCAAGCAATTTGAAAATTGTCATCAGTGCCCTGGCCTGATTTTTTTTACGAAGCATTTCGAGATTGCAATTGAAAGAGGTACGCAGATTTGCCCATTTCGCTTTGCAATCATTTACACTAACAGATATGGTATCTGCCACTTCCTGCCACAAAATATCTTTTGGAAGTTTATATTCGGCGCAACCGGCGCCCCATAAACTTTGCCGTACCTCAACTTCCGAGATCAACTTTAGTTGATCTTCATGAGACCAAACGGTTTCAACTTTTTTACGATAGGATTTTTGTTTCGGCCTTGTTTTCTGGACTCCGTTTGTGGCTGAACTGAACATGGCAGTTCAATTGGCTGGAAACTTCTGACAATCATGTCTGTGCTATCATCAGAAGCCATATTCATTTTTATTTTTGGTATTTTACTGCCTGTTTCACGATGTCGAACGATATCGTTCGTTCGCATAAATACGTTTGAAACAGCAACAAATGTTGTTTTTGGTTTTAATGTATTTATGCGAACGAACGATGTCGTTCGACATTGTGAAACAGGCAGTTATTTTTTTAGCTTTTTTAATTTTTATTTCTATAATTATTTCACAAATTTCACTTTTCACATATGCTTTTACAGCTTTGCCAATAGAAATATTTTTCTGACAATGGTGTTATTGTCAGGTGCATAAATTTTCTACATCTGCCAATAAAAAATTACCTTACAATGTCTGCCAATTATCTGACAATGCCTGCGATAGGTGTTCTCACGGTTGTCAGATGCCTGACAATATTGTCGTCTTACAATGGACTGACAATGGTTTTTCTGACAACGTTGTAAGTAAAAAATTGGCAGTTCACACGATTGTAATACATTTTCAGACAATTTTACTGACAATATTGTAAGATCTGCCAACCGTGTGTACGTAGCTTAAGTCTAATTGAGTATTTCAAAAAGAAGAGAAACCAACGTACTCAACTGTATTAAAGCAGAGCTTATTTGTACTATTCGGTATTTATGTTTTAAAAATAAATAAAACTTTTTCATTTAGACCAAACACGTCTGTTCACTACGAAGGTTCAACAAAGAATGTGAAGAAAATTGCATTCGTTTTTATTGAATTTTTTCGATTTCAAGATATTTATATGATATTTTTTGTGGCTAAATGTATAGAGGTATTACATTGATTTTTTTACCTGAAAGATTTCGTCAGCAGCTATTTTCAACATTTAAAAAGAAAAAATTATCTCAAACTTCTTAAACTTCACTGACGATTTGGTTTTAGCAACCAATGAAATGTCGGAATATGAAGAGCTAAAGCCACCACAAACTTTTGATATTATCACAAATATTTCTTTTAAAAATATTAATTATAAAAAAAACTATTTATATCTATATATTTATAAATTCTTACCAAAAAAAAGGAAAAGTTTCTTGAAACTAAAGGTAGCTGTTCTATAAATAATGTTATATACCACAATAAAATATGAGATCTCTAATTTAAGAAGAAATAAAAAAGTTTGCGCCATTATTTTTGGTGATTTTTTGAAAATTTTATCTTTTTTCTATTTTTGCTCATAAGGCACTTTTTCTTATACTTTATTGTCGTCATAAACTTTTGTGTTTTTGGAATTATTGATGTGAAATATTATTTACATCACTTTTAACAACTACCAATGTGATAGATTGCCTGCCCTTAAAAAAGGAATTTCTTAAAATTCAGTTCTTAGTTCATAAATTCAAATTTACTAACTGTTTTATTATCAGGAATAATTATGAGTCCACACGCATACATATCCAGGACACTTTATTTCTTATGAAAATATACATAGGTAGATATGTACATACTTAATTTAAAAGCATTACAAATCAAAATTACATTTAAAAATTGTATAGGTATATACAAAATGCACCTAAGTATCAGATTGTGAAATAAGTAACGGGAAAATGCACTTTGAAAGTACACATATATGGCTTATTGTACAGAATTCTTATTATAAGATTTTTGCAACTTTAAGAGATAACATGGAAATGATGTTCTAAATATATTATTTTTGAGCAGTGACCCTTTTTTAAGCTGCAATACACAAAAAACACGAGAGATAAAAAAGCCTTTTTCATCAGATATTATTAAACTACTTCTTCCTGATACGGATGATGCCGCCCATTATGAAATACGTATGACATGATCATAATTTGAACTTTTAATTAGTATAATTTTTTCATGTGATGAGTATTTAATAATATAAAATAAATATTAAAAGTGAATATGTTTTTGTTTATTTGGTTGTTTATCCCTTATAGGAAGCCAAGCTACGAGACCAATTTGTCAAAATAACACTAACCCAATAATAATCTGCCACAAAATTTTTTCTATCAAAGTAAAGCTAAAACTGTCAAAAAAGTTAAGCGTTTAAAACAAAAAACACGCTTAATAATTTTGGCAGGTTTTTGGGTCAAATACTCCTCTGTGCACCGTTTTATATCTGTCCATACCTGCTTGTGGTCTGAATAGTTCTATTTTCGTCATATTGGTATTTCCCCCCTGGCTATAGACGTTGTCTTTTTTCGTAAATATATTGAATTGCAAAGCACACACCGCAGCAATTAAATCTCTAAACTCAGAACTTCTCTTTTGGAAAATAACCAGCTGTGTATTAATATTATTATTTATTTATTTATTATTTATTTATCATTTACCCTTCTCTTGTTGTCGTTTGTACTTAATTGATATTTGTTTCTTTCATTACTCATTAATGTATGTTTCTTGATTTTAGTTTGGTTCGCGCTGTGGTATGTACATATGTATGTATTTAAAATACAGCACAGGCGAAGATAAAAATTAATATTTTTTTAAGATAACTCTATGTACTTATTACGATTTTTTGTTTATTTTATTATTATTTTGTAAAGATATCACGATATCATAAAAAGTTAATGATAATTTCATCTATTATTATTAGTCTTCTTTGAAAGCATCTGTAATTTTTTAGCATCATTATCGGTATCTTATTTATTTATTATATTTTGTAAAGATGAATTAATGATTTGTAGCATTTCTGACATATAGTATCATCTCATGTGATTATTTTGATGTATTTAACGTGTTATGTTTGATATATTTTGTCTTTTGATACGATCTATGTGCTGAAATCGTAGTCTTTAATTTATTTTTAGATATACCTACTTATATACTTTATTACATTTTTCATTATCCTTATCCTTACATATGCAAGGAATGTTATACACTAAAATCGAGTTATCTAACTTTTCTATTTTATATTTCATTTTACTAAATAATTTACCTAATGTATTGTAAGTTTTTTATGGATTTCTATCATATATAATATATATTTGCTTTTTCTAATCTTTCTTACATAACGTAATGATTTGTATATTCTTGGCTCAGAAGTAATGTTAATATCATTAACTTAATTTCGTCGGTATTGGACTATTCAATCAATATTTTTATAATTCCATTCTCATTGTTCTTATGGCATTCCTTATCACTTATATCCAATACTCTTATAAGATTATTGGCAGTGTTAATATTAATTCTTTTTGGATGCTTTGAATAATTATTAATTAACCTTATAAAGATGTATTTTTCTGATACTAATCTATTTGCTTTTCTTATCACTAAAATAGGACGTCTTACATTTTCTTCTTTTCAATAGTACACTTATGTTTGAGTCAAAAGAGTTGAACACTATTAATACATTTTCTATTTCAGATACTGAAATTTTGCAAAATAAGTTGTCAACAGATTAGTAGTCCATTTTGTTGTGAAAATATCTTATTACTGTTTTTGAAATACCTATTATTTATAATACAAAATTTGAGGTTACGTATACGCAGAACATTTTTCATATTAATACCTTCCTTTATCTTATTGCAATTTTCTTTAATAACATTAATTGCCTTTAACTTTATTTTCTCATATAACTCATATAATTATTAGTATTGTTTTGTTCGTTTCATTAAATAGAGTTTACGGAGGTTTTTGGGTGTTGGTGTAAAATTTACTACACGTCATCAGTATCAGTGTTATTAGTAATTATCTAATAGAAAATATTTTTCTACCACATACAAGTCAACTTTAATAACCCATATAAACATTTTTACCACATGTCTGTGTAAGAGTAAGTTTTAGTTCATTTTTACATTCTATTTAAAGTAAAAAGTTTTCATAATCTTTATATTTTGATATAACTCAATAGAAAAAATGGCACATTCAAAAAACATGAAAATAGAAGACATCACTAGACTCTTAGAAGAAGAGGATGAAAATGTTTACGAAGATGATCTCGATGATATGGTAAGCGACGTTGCTGAAGAAGTCGTAGATGCAGATAGTGATAACGATTCAGAAATACTGGAAACAGGAAGCGAAGAGGAAATGGACGCAAGTAATAATATCGATAACGTACAAGATTTTGAAGACTGCGAAGTGAAAACAATGTTGAACCAAACAACAATACTTCTCAAAATTCGTACTATTATGGAAGAAACCGTTTTAAATGGTCGGCACAACAACCAAAGCGTTTTACCAGTGCTCAAATCATCACATCCGTGACCTTAAATAAACGTACTATAATTCACAGTAATTGATATTATAACAACAGTTATCGTAGAAGTGAACGTACAATTTTTACGTACAATCATCCGTGAAAAAAAATTGTTTTCGATTGCATACAAAAACTTTATAAAATATGTAAAGTGATATTTTAGAGAAAATTGTTATATGCTTTAGAAGTAATTATAATAAATTAAATCCACGGCAAAAAGAAGTAATGACGGAGTTTATGAACGAACACCAAAACTTGGCCAAAAACTTGCTCCCTAATTGCGCGCAAGGAAAATCTACATCTAATCGGCTATGTGATGAGTTAGCGAAACGTCTTAGTTCTGTCGGGCCACCAGTAAGGGTGTGAAGCTATATATTTAATATCATAAAAAATTCTTATTGAAGCTTATGTTTAAGGCCTACGTTGACCAGAGGTATCAAGCAAAGAAGAAACTTTCTTTCAACAAATTTTCTAAAAAGCAGACTGGTGGCGGTCCTTATGAGGAGAAGTTTTTGACGCTGAACGAAGAATTTGTAATTGAAGCAGCTGGTCTGGAAGCTACCGTTGAAGGCAAACAATCCGTGCCGACATTTGGCAGCAACGAAACTTCAAGTACTGAGCAGCAGCCTGAGCATCTTAGGGACATCAATTTAGATAGGCCAGTTGTAGTAAAAGTCTCATAGAAAAAAGTTTTGAAAAACCGAAAACGCTAAGAAATCGACCGAGCCACGATGAAAAATTATTGTTGCTGGAAAAAAACATTAAAGCCCTAACAGATTTTCAAACTAATATACATTCCAAGAATTACTACGATGCCCTAGCTGTTTCCGTATTATTTTTTTATCTTCCTCGCTATCACTGGAACTTAAATAAAATAATAATGCCGATTCCATTTTTATGTAAATTCAAATTATATTATTTTATAACTTTGACAATTCCACATCTATTTTGAATTAAATATGCCATTCAAAGTATTGTAGAACTTAAAACCAATTGTGAACTTAAAATAAAATTACGTTCCGTTTATTATCGTGTGCTATGCTCCCACTTCGTTCATTCGATTGACGTAGCACGTAATTATCTTTTGTACGATTGTCGATGCCGATGTGACAATTTGAGCCCAGAACTCCCTTACATAACATTGTATGTTTACCACGTTCAGCGGGTTCCCAAAATAGTGAAGATGATTCGGAAGGTATAATATATCGATACTGTTCAAAGCTTCTTGATGAACCTATTGAAGACATAACAATCGAGCATACGAACAAAAAACTAGATGTAAAATTTCAATCCACAAACAAATTAGAAACAAAACCTCTCGATAAAATCGAATTTAGAACATTTTTAGGCTTACTAGTTTACTCGTTTGTTTTTAAATGTAATCGTGAAAGCATAGATGTTATGTTTCAGCTGATGGAACTGGAAAAAATAGTTTTAGAGCAAAATGTCTAGGAATGGATTTTTAACCATACTTTGTTGTTTGCAGTTTGATAATTTTTTCAACCCAGCAGAAGGATTAGCGAGCGACTCCATTGCTGCAATTTCTGATATTTTCAACAGAATAATAGAAAATTGTAACACGAACTATTCTAAAGGCACTCATGCGTGTATTGACGAAATGCTAGTTCCATTTCATGGCAGGTACAAGTTTAAGGTCTATACGCTCCAGAAACCCGCAAAGTATGGCATCAAGATAATGGCGTTATATGCCTCTATATACCATGGAAGAAAATCTGATGGTGTTAATCTTAGCATTGATAACAAAAAAACTTGATGTGCAAACTCAAGCAGTTTTACGACTTTGTATTCAGATTGAAGGAAGTAATAGAAATATAACGGCAGATAATTAGTTTTCATCAATTCCATTAGCTGAGAAATTGAAAACTCGCCAAATGATTTATTGGGGAACTATGAGGAAAAATAAAAAAGAGATTCCTTTAGAATTTCTGCCCAATAAAAAAGGGAAGTTGGAAGTTCTTAATATGGATTTACAAAATGCATCACACTTTTGTCTTATGTGCCGAAAACAACAGGGTAGTTGTTTTAATTTCTACAATGCATCATCAAAAACGATTGATTCCCAAACTAAACTGCCAGCAATAATAGCATACTTTAATAATACAAAGGTAGGATTAGATGAATTAGACAAAAATGTTCAATTTATTCATGTACTCGCCGTACAGGACGTTGGCCTTTAATTATATTCTACAGATTATTAGATATATGTGGAGTTAATGGATATATTTTAAACCAGTCAGCTCGTAATTACAAAGAAATTTCAAGGGCGAACCTTTTAATTGTGCCCCACTTGCAAAGAAGACAACACAATCAAAGATTAACTCGTTCTCTACGTGATATTATTCGTACAATATTAGGATCTAATTGTCTTCCCCCGACCGTAACTCAAAAACCTACTCAAGCTACAAGCAAATTATGCTACATATGCCCTAATAAATTGAAAAGAAAAATTATACACACCTGTCTAGAGTGTAATAGGTCAATGTGTATGGGCCGTAGCAAGCGGCTATGTATTAACTGTGCGGAGACTGAATTTGAAGAATGATTATTTTTCACTAAATTATTTTTTAAATACTTAATATTGAAATTCATTATTGGGATATTCTCCCCAACTAATCGTTATAAACAATTAGAACTTTTGCAAAATGCATAGAAAAAATCAAAAGTTTGTTGTGGCTTTAGCTCTTCATATGCCGACATTTCATTGGTTGCTAAAACCAAATCGTCAGTGAAGTTTAAGCAGTTTGAAAATATTCAACAATATGAGAATTTCAATATTGCATATGAATTAGAACTAATACATAATCATAGTAGGTTTAGAATGTTTCTAAAAGAACCAACACAATGAATGTTGTGTTGGTTTTGTATTCATGTTTTTTTATATAGAAAATGTTTCTTTTGCTTTTTCTTTAAGAAATTTGTTTAAAAGTATTTAATATAGAATAATCTACGCAAAAAATGATCATAAAATGTAAACATTAAAAATTATATTTAAATATTTTGGTGTTAATTTTACTACCACCCCTTGCTAAGTGTCAAAAAAAAAAAAATTCACCTAGTAAGTTAAAGGCTAGGAAAGATTAATATTACATCTAAACAGATTAATTTTTATTATTACTTATTCTTAGAAGTTTTATTCTCTCTCTAAATTGAAGTGAGCCCTTGGCATAATAAATTGAAATCTTCGTTAACTTTTGAAGGATTTTAGTTAGAGATTTGCTTAAACTAAATGCATGAACAAATTGGCCCAAGAGAAAAATTATCTTTATGTACTTTAGGATCACTGAATAATTAAGGTTATTTCCACTTTTGTTTTAAGTTTACCTCTCAAAATTCAAAAGCTTTCCCAATCTAAAAAAACCTCCAACAAAATTGTGTAATATATTGGTTGGATCTTATTTTAATAATCTATACATAACGGTAGTTCCAATAATATTATTCATTCTGTTGTGACTGGATTAAAAAATTGTAGTATTTTTAAAAAAGAAATAAGATGACTTGCTGCTTCGAGATCAAAGATGGGAGAGAGTTCTTTATTGTTAACATGAAATAACATTTGTCTGTCTGTCAAATGAATTACAGCTGACTTACTTGCAGATCTATTACAATATTTAAAACACATTAAAATAGGTTTGTTCCACAAGATCTCGGACAAGTTCGGACTATTGAGAGCAAAATGAAAAATACTCTCTAAATTTGCCAAAGTTACCCAAAATAGCTGGAACGCAAAAAACCATTTTTGTAGTTCGTAAAATACTAATGCTGCTTACTTTTTAAACTAAAATATATTTAAGTGCTTTTAGACGCTTAAAAGTAATCAAATTATAAAAACAAAGCATTTGCATCATTGTCAATAGCTGTAAAATAATTGAAAAACAAGTGGAAGAAAAACTTAAACAGTGCAATTTTTTTAAATATTTATAAATCATTTAAAATGGAAAGAAAAATTACGATCGGTTTAAATATTTTTAATGCAGTTTCTTTTTTCAACTTCTGCTTTTTAATATATTTATTTATAAAAACTAAACTTTTTCTTTTGCTTGCAAAGTTTCCGATAAATCTATCAGTTTCATATGTAAATAAAAAACAGCTGATTGTTAAATTCTTGTCCGAACTTACCCAAAGAAAAAGTTCGTGCAAATTTTTACAGGAAATTAAAAAAATTACTCTCTCAATTTCTCTCTTTTTTGCACAAAAATTGTTATGTGGAACGGTTTTGGGTAACTTTGGGCTAGTTCGGACTGTTTCGTTATGCATGCGGAACAGAGCTATTATCACAATTCATTGCCACTGTTATATTATCTCTATCAGCATATAAATAGTCAAACAACTGAATATTTATTTTCCAGTTGCCTCGAAACCGAAATATTGTAATAACTAATGTTTGAATTCCATTTGTTTGTATAAATAAATAAATAAATAAATAAATATATATATATATATATATATATATATATATATATATATATATATATATATATCCTAAAAATGCACTGTTTCGTGTGTATTATGGACCGGTAGGATCATTGGACCGTACTTTTTCAAAGACGACAGAGGCAGGAACGTTACTGTGATTGGCGATGATTACAAAGATTTATTTTTGCAAAAAATAAAAGAGGTGGACTTGGCTGATATGTGGTTTCAACAAGACGATGCCACACAGCATGCGAAGCAATGGTCAGTGAAGAGATAATTTACCCTTGGGGCCGGTCAATTGGCAATTTAAAGTCTTTAGACTAATTTTGTGGGTTTATGTTAAGGCTCATGTCTATAGGGACAATCTCACAACGGTTGAAGTACTGGAAGCCAATATTGAAGAATGTATTCGTGAGATATCAGGGGATATGTTGGAGAAAGTATACTAAAATTAGACCCATGTAGTGCATCTATACTAAGTTAAGGCACTGTAGCAATGTAAGAATTTTATTTACGCTAAGACATTGAACTTGAAATTCAATTCCATTTTTGTTGACGATAAGTATTTTTATGAATTTCATTGTCAAGTTAAAATTATAATTTTGTTTTTGTGTTTGGTCAGCATAAATGAGCATTAAACTTTTTGCAGTAGACTGTTGGCTTTGGAAATGTTGTAATATGATTTTTGGTAATTATTTTCCTGTGCCATCAAGTTCTGGTTAGTGAAAGAAGAATTTATCAAGAATTACAAATTCCCGTGGGAACACCAAATTCCCTATTGATTTGTTGTTATGCCACATTAATGCTGACCAAGGAATAAATTAGTATATAAGTTGGAAGTTTTAAGAAATAAAATCAGAATTGAATTAGCAATCAATAAGCCTTTTTCATTTCTCAAAAATCTGCATTTTAATGCGAGACTAAAGCGGCAGCAGTGCTCAGTAAATACTTACCTTTACTTTTTTTATTATTATTTTTATCAAATGTATTACACCCAACATATGAACCATTTAAAATGTAACCGCGGTCAATATTTACATGAAATCATCTTTAAACATTGAATTTTATAGATTGTTCTATGATTTAAATAAATATTTTATACATATCTTGAATTTAAGTGTTTTTTTAATCAAATCCGAAAGTTTTAAAAAATCATCCCTTATATCCAAATGACTACCATGTTGGCTGATATATGTATACGTATATCCTTAGATAGCAGAAGTATTAAATATCGTCAATACTTGCACCTCATAACTATATAATTGATATGCCTGGCACAGTGGCTGCCAACTTCGGAAACCATTCCTTCAATCTGATGGCTAAAATTGGCAATCTGAATATGGCAAATTTCTTAGCGAATGCTGTGAGAAATTTTTTTTTGCTTACATACCGGGTCGGTTAGGTGATAAGAAATCAACTGCATAAGTAGCCTAGTTTGCTCTCAGCTTCAAGTGCTCTTCGTTAACCTTACCGAAAGAGACGTTTTAAAGCAACAGAGATATTTGATACTCCCAAAAAAGGATATCATCGAAAATGTCTGATTGCAAAATTTAACTACAATGTAAAATGAGTACTGATTTATGGTTAAGAAAATTTCAACCTCACAAAGTTTGAAAACATTTTAAACCGTTGTCTATACGGTATTCTTTGCGCCTTTTGTCTAGCGAGTAGATCTAACAGGGAGTTGTGGTACCGAACCGACCACACTCTTAGAAAGCCAGCAAATCCTTAAGGCAGTATTCCGCTTAGGAACAAAGGAATTACATATGAAGAATAATACATTGCACTATTAGATATATGTTTCATATCATATGTAGAAATAAATAATGGAACAAAATAAAACTCAGTACAGAGTACATTTGAAGTTAATATAATGATTGTGGAAATTAAGAATTTTTTTGTATATCAAAGTTTTTTTTTTTAATCTATATAAGGGTAGAGTTTATTCCATTCATGAAACATTCTGAAAAATGGATCAAAAACGCAGGTATTAAATATTGATAAAGCTTTAACTTCTTGTTGGACGGCGAGGAAAAGTTGAGAGTTAAGACTGCCATTCACCAATTTTAGCTGAAAAGTAGAATTTAACATTTGTCGTCGACATTACAATGTTGTCAATTTAATGGTTGATGAAACTCAGAACACCACCACCAGGTTTGTTAGCTCTTAATACGACGTAATTTTTAAAGCCCTACTTTCCACCTAGTTGAACTCCTAGATCGTTAAAGGAAACAACTAACACTGATTGAAATTGTAAAAATCTTATATTTGCATTTTTTTATATTTAGTTCCAATAAATTATTACACCGGGATGTTATCTGATTAAATTTCTTTTTACAATAGTACTTATTGATCAATATTGCGGCTCTATGCTCCTTATAGGACCGAAATGATTATGTGTGGTCTGTTCAAAAGAAAAGTTGAATTTTCTTAGCTTATGTGCATTCTATTCACTATTTTCTTATATGTTGGCACACTTCTCTAGAACATATGTTCTTAGTTGAATTTTTTGTTTTCTTTTTTTGTTTAGTACAGTTTGTTTGTGAGAGTAATAACAGTTAGACGTGTTTCGCTTGTTCTTCGATTTTCTGCTGTGGAAAAAATATATAAAAAATTTTAATCAAATTATATGCTCAAAAGCACTTGAAATGTTCAGTGTGACATATGGTGATTGTACTCTGACTCATAAAAATTTTTAAAAGTGGCACAAGCTTTTCAAAGGAGATAGAGAAGATGTGATCATGGTAAACAATTTTTTCACAAATTTTGGAAAAAAAAGTTGCTGAATTTTGAACAAAAAATCCCTCAGGAAATGTTGAATGACATTAACGACGATCCAGATTAGCTTAAGAAGATCATCACTGGTGACGAATCAGGGGTACAGTATAATTCGCTTATAATCCACGGTCAAATGTGCACACAAATTTTGGACTATAGCGCCATTTGGACTATAAGCACAATTTTTCTATGAGGTAGTATTTTCTTATAGGTGAGTTCGTATACAATTTTTCTTTTTGACTATAAATGCAGTCTCTAGTTTTTCGTCTTCTGTTCCTGATTTGTACTTTTTTGTATATATGAGTTTCATATGTCTGGGTTACCAATTGCTAGTATAAGAATATTACACGGATGCAATTTAAGTGAACAACTTTTCTCAAAACAAATAATAAATTTATATTGCAAATCAATAATAGGTATATTTGATTACATGTTTATAATTTTTATATTATTTTTTCGGTGTATAAGCTGTGGACAGGCACAGATTGCGCATCAGGTCCTAATATTTGGAGAATTTCGTCGAGCGTTATATAAATGATTCCGTATCATTTAGTCTATCATCTCTGTGACCAATGAGCAAAAGTACCCCAACTCTTCCTTTCTTTCAGAAGCTTCCACATTGCAATTCTCTAATTTCTTAGCTTTTTTCTTATATATATATATATATATATATATATCTATATATATATATATATATATATATATATATATATATATATATGTATAATTGTATCATCTTGCACTGTGTTGCCTGCTTGTAAAGGTTTTTTTCACTAATAGTTATTTATTGTATCTTCAAAACTGAACTAACAGTAAGTATTCAAATCTTAAGTATAGATATAATTATTAGGCCCAACCAGTGTCGGACATAAACTTAGTGATAGTAGTTAATAATACATAAATATCGTGTTAAGCACAAAAATACTATCTGCAGTGTGGCGTATTAAAGCCGTAGTGTCCCTCTTTTTTAAGCGGATGTGTCCAGTAAAGTTCAAGATATTACGAGCAAGGCGATCAGGATGGGAGTCCTGTTTTGTTAAATATTTGCCTGCATATTTTGTAATTTCAGCGATCACAAGTGGCATATTTAGATCACGATGTAAATTTTAATATTTCATGTACCATAACACCATATGGGTTTCAAAAGCGAATTGTATATTAAAAGTTTACAATCTAGACTCAGGGTTTAATTTGTACCAATCAGCCAAGGTATCTGAGTTAATTTAAATTTTATTTGTGTTAGCTTAAAATCAATGTAGTGTTTCCATGTAAGCCGTCGGTGAAGGTGTATACCAAGGTATGTCACCTGTGAATGTTGAGAAACAACTTGATTGTTGATTCGAATGGGGTCTCTTCGTAGGGTAAATGTAGGGTTTTTTTCCCGGGATTTCCCGTCCCGAGAATTTCCGGGAATTCTACTTTTAAAATGTTTCGCTTTCCCGGGATTTTTCGTGCGGGATACCGGGAAATAAAAAAAAATAATTGACAACTTAACGTTTAGAAAACGGCTGCTTTTATTGTGGTATTTGTGCCAAATAATAAAAAAATAATTGACAACTTTACGTTCACAAAGCAAAGTTTTAGATTTAAAACTCAATTGTATGGACGTTTTTTAAGAAAAAATCTACTGAAACTGCAATATGCTCCTTATGTGCTAAAATAATCTCATGTAAAGGACGAAGTTCCAGCGGATTATTGCGTCATTTGAAATCTTTACACAAGATATTAAAGAAAGAATTGAAATTTTTGGAAGGAAGTGGTCAAAAGACCCAAAATGTTGAATTTTTGTTTAATGCACATCTAACCATTCGTCCAACTTCGGTAGAAAGTGAGCGGGCGTTTTCGGTAGCAGGGCAATTTGCTAACAAAATTAGAAATAGGCTTTCTGACGGGTCTATAAACGCTTTAAGCGTTTTAAAGAATTATTTCCTAAACCAAAAAATATGAATTGAGATTATTAAAATATTTTCTTATTTTAAGAATTTAATTTTTATGTTTTGGACTTGAAATTATTATTTTTTATATTATTTTATATGTATTTGTTTTAATTAACTGAATTGTTATGTTTTTGTTTATGTTCACCTATATTTGTAATTCTACTTTTTTGATCTCACATAGCAAGAGTACGTTCTTCGTGTTGGAAAAAAGCTTTAAGAAGTTTAAAAAATTAAAGTTGCTTAAAGGGTTTAATACCCAATATAAATTAACGTATTTATGTATTATTAAAACATAAGGTATGTTTTAGTAGGTGTTTTAAGCTTTCTAATAAAATTTTTGCTAATTCCTGGCGAATTTAGGTTTTATTATTTCTATGGAGCGGGATCCCGGGATCCCGGGAAACTTAAAAAAATTTCCCGCTTTCCCGGGAAATGAAAAATTGCGGGAAAAAGAAAACTCTAGGTAAATGTGACGTGAACACACTTTTGTTCATTTACTTTTATTCTCCATAAGTTCAACCACAGTTCCAATAAGTTAATATATTTCTGAAGATATGGGGATGCCTCGTAAGGGTTTTCATGCATGTATAGAATTGTTTGTAAAACAGGCAAACTCGGTGCTGCCACATCCACTCCCTCTCCAGTGAAAGAGTCAGGATCTGGTTGGAACGATAATCTTGTAAGCGGTGTTCCATGTACTGGAGATGATGGTCGACTTTGAGTTGTATGTTGGGATTAGTTAGACAAGGTTAACGTTGTACCTTGTGGTTGATTATTATCAGGTTGAGTATAATTTATAATGAAAGCTGGTTTAAGTCGATCAGCAGAAATATTTACATCTTTCTCTTTGATCCGTATGGTGTACAATCTATCGGAATGCCTTTGTACTATTTCGTAAGGCGCTGTATAGGGCGGTTCGAGAGGCTCTCTGACTGCATTTGTACGTAGGAAGACATGGGTGCAGTCATCAAGATTCTTTAAAATAAACATTTTGTTTTTGTTCTGATGAGCTGCTGGTGTAGGCCGAAGTATATTGAAATATTCTCGAAGTTTCTCTAAAAATTCGATCGAGTCAGCAGGTCTGTCAGATTCGGAAAAAAATTCATTAGGTAAACGTAATTGCCATCTCTCGATCATACCGTTTGATTGATGGTGATATGCTGTTGTTCGCGTGCGTTTAGAACCAGTTAATTTTACAAGGGCTTTGAAAAGAGCAGATTCAAATTGGGTGCCTTGATCTGTTGTAATAGTCTTTGGACGACCAAATCGAGAAATCCAATGGGACCAAAATGCTATTGCAACCGTTTGAGCTGTCATGTCCTTTAGTGGAACGGCTTCTGGCCAACGTGAGAAACGGTCGATCATTGTGAGGCAGTACCTAAAACCCTGAATCAGAGAAACGGTTGTCTGGAATATCAATTTTGTTCGGAGTAAAACGATTGTGTCTAGTAATCTTCGCTCTATGGCATAATAAACAGTTGCGTGACCAATTGGTGATTTGCTTTTTCATTCCTGGCCACACGTATTTGTTCCGAATCTGTTGAAGATTGGATTTCCCACTTGAATGAGAAAGGTTGTGTATTGAATTGAAAATTTGTTCACGTAGTGATTATGGAACGTAGGGAGGAATATAACCTGTAGATACGTCGCAATATACCAACGTAGAATCGAAACGTACAGCTTGAAGTTTTAAAGAGTTATTGCCTTCCAAAAGGGTTTTCAACTCTTCATCTAGTTCCTAAGCTGACTGAAGTTCAGCCATAGAAATTGTTGTTGGAAATTGAATTGATACGAGACAGTGCATCAGCCACTGTGTTTTCAGTTCCTGATAAATGAAGTATTTCAGTAGTGAACTGCGAAATGAAATCGAGGTGTCTCAACTGACGAGGCGATGCTTTTTCTGTATTTTGAAAAAAAGCATAAACGAGGGATTTATGGTCCGTTCTAATTATAAAATGACGTGCCTCTAGCATATGATGTCATATGTGCTATAATTTTTTTCAGCCTTCGATAATTTTCTGGAAAAGAAACCGAGTTGTCTCACGTATCACCAAATTTTGTTCGAGAACAGCTCCAATGGCTGTATCAGAAGCGTCCGTAACAAGAGCCAAATCTAAATTTGTGGTTGGGTGAGCTAACATTGTGGCTTCACTAAGGATTCGTTTACAGGCCAAAAATGCATCATCGGCTTCAGGAACTAATGGAATTTTTCATTTGTCGTTCTTTTTTGAGTTGCTCAGAAATTCGTTCAGCAGCATGGGGAATACATCGGCGGTAGTAATTGAGAACACCCAGGAATCTTCGAAGTTCGCAAATTGTTTCAGGCTTGGTATAGTTCTCGATAGCAGTAATACGATCTGTTGGAGGTTGACAACCACTACTATTAATAATATAACCAAGAAACTGAACTTCAGCTTTACCAAAATTATATTTGACGAAGACGATCAAAAACTTGACGTAAGTGTACTTCGTGTTCCTCAACACATTCAGACATGATAATAATATCATCGATGTAGCAGTAAACAAAATCAAGACCCTTTAAAACGGAATCCATAAATCTTTGAAGGTCTGGGTAGCGTTCCGTAACCCAAGAGGAATGTATAAAAATTCCACAAGACCAAAAGGTGTACACACTGCTGTTTTTGGATATCTTCATCAGCCACTGGTATATGGTAATAAGCTCTTACGAGATCAAGAGTAGTAAAAATTGACTTACCATGTAAAATTTCTGAAAAATCGTTAATGTTGGCTATAGGTCCGGAACAGTTTGAGAATTCAATTTCCGATAATCCCCACATGCTCCACATCCACCCGTTTTTTTGCAACCATGTTAATTGGACTGTCCTAAGGACTCTTCGAAAGTCGGCAGATGCCCTGGTCCAACAAAAAATCAATTTCACCTTTAGCAGCTACAAGTTTATCACCAGATAGTCTACGAGGACGATCAGCAACAGGTTTACCTGTGGTTTCGATGTGGTGAATCACATTTGCATCGATAGAACGTTTGCGGGTTAAGGTTGTTGTTGTTATATCAATAAATTCCCGAAGTAACTTTGAAAAAGGTGTTGTTGTCGCTATGGTTGAAATACTAAAATCTTCAATTTTTTAAATTTCACCATAACTGGATAAATTAGTTGTTTTATCAATAATAAATTTTCGTTTGAGATCGATGAGTAAATTGTAATGTATTAAAAAATCGGGCGATGAGACATCAGCAATAATAAAAAGCCATTTGAGTTCGTGACGGACACCTAGGTCTAGCTTAAAAATACAATGACCATAAGTTTGTATATCACCGCGATTAGCAGCGAGAGGCCTTACTGTTGGTGTGAGCGTTGCCTTGATTAGAGATGGTGGTACCACAGATGCCACTGATCCGGAATCAATTAAAAAACTAGATTTAGTTGATTTATCATAAATATGTAAACGATTCTCCTCTAACAGATTATTATTGCCGCTGTCGCCAGGTTTTTTGATTGACGACAGCCCCACTAGTTTTCTGAATTGGCTTTGTAGCGAGTACACGAGTAAGGTTTACAATGTGGAACTGCGTCTCCAAATTTTTGATGATACCAGCACAGCTGTGTGTCAGTTGAGTTTTCATTACCTCGCGAACGACTACGAGATCTGGAACGTTGACGATTATGACTAATATTTTTATTTGTTTGTAGTTGAATTTTATCCACTTTTTCTGATAAAACCTTAATCGCTTTGCAAACGTCGTCAATGACTTATGAGGTGCAACTGCTTCCACAGAGAATGTTGCAACCTTAAGTGTAGTAACAGGTGATACGGAACTTATAATGTTGTTGTTGTTTGCATCGAACATCTTGTCCGCCATCTTGGCAAGTTTGTTCAAATCCTCTTCTTCACAAATTGTCAAAAGTGGACGGATCGTTTCTGGCATTTGACCCAAAAATATCGTTCGGATAATAGCTTCATTGCTAGGAGCTAGTCATTTCATGCGAGCTAAAATCTCAGAAGGTCTTATACCGGCGGTTTTACTACCTTGCAACAAACGACGTAGTTTAGACTCTGACGATTCTGAGAAGTTTGAAATTAGACGGTCCTTTAATATGGAAAATTTATAATTTTGTGGAGGATTTGTGATGAGGTCTTCAATTGATAAAAGTATGTTATCTTCAAGACGTACAGAAACCAAATCAAACTTGTCAGCATCAGATGTGACGTCACACAATGCAAACGATCTTTCAATTTGAGCAAACCAAAGTTGAGGATTTTGTTTGTTGAATTTTGGAATGTGCAGCCTTTGCATCTTTGATCGTTCCTCGTTTATATTTCCATGAGATTCACGAAGAGTATTTACTTCTTGTTGAAGTGCCACCATTTGTGTTATAATATTTTGTAATTCTGCCATATTTGCGTGGTTTGCATTAAAAATTTCTTCCTCGTCACTTGAAGAATCTTCTTTATCATTCGTTGTTCTCCGTTGTCTCAGATTATAACGTTGTATATTCAACGCAAAAAATGTCTTGCTCGTGCAAAATCAGCTTTTTAGAAAACAGACGTTGAAATTTTCAAATACGCTGCTGCCGCTCTGCTTCCAAGAAACGAATTTTCTACGGCGTTGTGATGACTTTGTATTTCAAGCTTTACGTGTTAAAACAGGGGTCACCAATATAGAATTATTGTGTAATAAAAGACATTGCTTCTACTTTAATCACTATTTAATAACTATTTATTCTTTAACAAAACGATTTTACAATTACTTTTGCTTATTACTTTAATCCCACAGCTGTAGCAGCGAACACTTGACGAGGTAATAAGATTTGTTTTCTCTTGGTTTTTCTATTTAGCATCTTGCCAGATTGTTCATTTTGTAAATCAGGCAAACTTGGTGCTGCCACACATACTACGGCAGGCTGTATCATCGGCAAATATAGAAGTGAGGATATTACTGCTTACAGACATATCAGAGGTATAAATAAATTACAAAACTGGCCCCAGTATACTCCCCTGTGGCATACCGGATAAGATAGTTTCGGGCACACTCATGAAGTCTCCTTCCACAACAGTGAACTTCCGGGCAAGAAACTTTCCAAAAGAGTTACAATGTTTATTGGCAGATATGTCTTCAATTTTAAAATTAGGCCTTCATGCCACACTTTATCAAATGCCTGAGAAATATCAATAAATAGGAAAGAACAATACTTCTTTTCCTAAAATGAACCAATCTATGAGTTTGTTCAATGGTGCTATGCTGATTTCTAAAACCAAATTGATGGTCTGGTATTCACCCATTATAAGTTGGAATTTGGGGAAAATTTTGTCATGAGCAGCTTTTCGAAGAGCTTTGAAATTGATGACAGTAAACTTGTTGGCCTATATGACTCAGCCTTAGTAAGATCTTTGCCCGCCTTTGGAATCATTTTGATCATGGCAAGTTTCCAGCTGTGTGGATAATAATCCAGTCGTAAAATGCCATTAAAAATAAACAACAGGATTGTAATAGCAACACGAGGTAACTTCATCAGCATCTTGTTACTAATTCCATTAATACCCGGGGCTTTCTTCGGGTTGGTTTCAGCAATTAGTTTTTGTACGTCACGCATCTTAAATATCATGGGTCGAGGGGGTAGAGCAACTACACCCGGCAAATCAGCAGCACCAGTACACGTGTTTGAGGTAAATAAATTTTTTTAAATGACCAGCAAATATGTTACGTTTTTCAGTATTGGTTCTTGCCCAACCTCCGGTAGAAGTGCGCAGGTGTGGTTTAGACTCAACGTGTGTTTTAATTTTTTTAGCAGCGCGCCACAAGGAGTAATGAGATGCTGCTGTGACATCGAGACCTTCCAGATAGTTCTTAAAAGAAGCAGATTTTCCAGATGCAAGTAATTCTTGGAGTCGTTTAGTGCATTCTCTAAGTCTGATTTTATGTTGGGGTGATCTGTGCTGTTTCCATTCCCTTCTAGCTCTTCTTTTCTCACATACGAGACGATCAATATCCGCAGAATAAATTCTATTAAACCCAGTCTGCGGATGGGAGGTAGTGGCATTTTAGCAGCCTGTTTAATATTTTCAGTAAGATTGCCAATGTTAAATTCAATATCATCGGGAGTTCTTAGCTTGATGTTCTCCGTACAATGACTACTGAGATATTTTTTGAACCCCAGCCAATTAACATGATTTATCGTCTTATCATATGGGTGAGGTAAGTCACTTCTTAGTGGGGTACAAATTGTAACGATCGTTGGCGAGTGATCGGAGGAGAGATCATGAGAAGCTTCAACATGAATTAAATCCCTAGAGTTATTTTTCATGACGCCAAAATCTATAACATCTGGAATTTTTTGTATGTCAGTAGGCCAGTAAGTGGGCTCTCCGCTCGAAATGACGCCCATTTTTGAAATTGTGCTGAACAACGCTCGACCTCTAGGTGTAATAAGACGCGATCCCCAGAAAGTATGTTTCGCATTGTAGTCCCCAGGGAATAAATCGATGATATCACGAGATTTGAAAAAAATTTTCGATGCAAATATTTGTTGTTTGTAGATGGTCTTCACAAATGTTCTAAAGAATATAGTGCTTGAGTCTTGACTTTATTAGAACTGCTGATCCTCCGCATGCTCTTCCTCTCGGGTCCTTTGTATCATATAAGGTGTAACCACTCATTTTAAAAAGGCTTCTCGAAGTCAAATGAGTCTTAGATACCAAGATTATATCAATATTATTTGCCGTGAGGAAGTGCTCAAGTTCATTTTTATGTTGGCGAATGCCGTTTGCGTTCCAGAAACATACTTTTAACGTGTTCATGGCTTGTTAACTAATGCTAGAAGCAGTGTGTTCTGCACTCGCAGCATTTCCTGCATCATTTATTTTATTTATTTATTTATTTATTTATTTAAATTTTGAGGCACAACAAGATATGTACATAATCTTATAAATGAGAGTGCTAGTGATTGAACAGATAATAGAATACATGGATTACAAAAATTAACATTAACTTTAATATGACTTAATAACTTGTTAATAAATTATCAGTAAATATGAGTCAAAAAAAGCATCTAATAGAGTTATAAAAATAGGACGATTAAGAAAAATTAAGAAGAGAAAAATTACATAGTTACATTATTTAATGCAAATAATTTACACAACTCCTTTTTAAAAATAACTGCGTTGCTTGTTCTTTTGTATAAAATTGGGTAAAGCATTCCAAAGACTGACGGTATAAATGAAAAGTTGGCGTTGCGATAAGAGACTTCTATGTTTTTGTTGAATTATTTTCTTTCCGCAGCTGGATCTGGCAAAAATTATTCTATTGTAAAGATAAGTCGGTTGTTGCGATGTAATGATTTTGTGCAGTAAAATAAGACATTTGAGTTTGAGAAGATTAACAAATTGCATCTTGAAGATTTGGTATGAGTAATATGAAATGTGGTCACGGCGACTTTTCTGGAAAACAAATCTTGCTATGTTATTATATGCAACGTTTAATCTACGTAGATCATCGCTATCACAATTCGCAAATAGCTCGCAACCATACAAAAGCGTTGGGATAAGAAACGTTTTTGGCAGTAACATTCGAATGGCAAAAGGAGTGGAATCTTTAACAGACCATAGATTGCGTAGCATACCGTATACTCTTCCCACTACGACTTTGATATGGTTGGACCAGTTAAGTTTATTATTGAATGTAACTCCTAGATTAGTCGCCGTGTCAACAGAAACTATGCATTCACCATTTATTTTTATTTCAAAGTTGTGAGTGATATTTGCAGACCTTGACATAAATAAACATTTCGATTTTGATGGATTTATGCATAAACCATTGGCCCTAGCCCAAGTGTTAATTTTGTTGAGGTCTTGATTTATCTTGCTTACACATGTTGCAAGATCAGTTATAGTGGAGCTATTGTAGATTTGAACATCATCTGCATACATTTGGATTTTACTATAGACCAGAGTGTCAGGTAAATCATTTATAAATAAGCAGAACAAAAGAGGACCAAGAATTGAGCCCTGTGGTACTCCCCTGGTGACATTAAGCGCTTTAGAGTACGCACCATTATAATTTACCCTTTGAAATCTGGAGCTTAAGTAGGATGAGACCAAATTGCAAGCTGTGTCAGAAAAATTAAACAATTTTCTAAGTTTCATTATAAGAATTTGATGATCCACAGTATCGAACGCCTTGCTGTGGTCTAAAAGGACTAATAATGCTACCATGTTATCGTCAAGTTTTGATCGGATATCTTCTACAACGTCCACTAATGCTGTTATGCAGCTTCTGGTTTTTATGAAACCCGATTGCCTATCGGATATTAAATTGTTTCTAGCTAAATAATTACTCATCTGTTTACCCATAATTTTCTCAATAACTTTGGATAAGAATGGTAAGATGGCGATTGGTCGAAATTCATTGTTCGTCTTTGGGATTGGTATGATTTTTGATAAATTCCATTTTTCTGGGAATGTAGACTTCGTCAGAACCGTGTTAAATAGATAAGTCAAGTAGGACAATAGCCTAGGAACTAATATTCTTAAAAAAAATGGGACTTAAATCGTCCATCCCAGTGGCATTCGATTTTACTGCAGTAAGACAAGCAAGAACATCCAGCTGGTCAACGCAATGAAAACTAAATGGGTTTGATATTGGAACATGGCATAGATTATCATAAATATTACTGTCTGGTGATGGAATAGCTAAATTTAAGAATTTTTCATTTAGTTGATCAGCATCAGCATCAGGGTTAGGTGAAGGAGCACTTTTCTGGCCGATTCCGATTTTTCGTATTTCACTCCATTTAGATTTGCAATCAATTGCGGACGAGAACCTTCGCTGATAAAACAGGGATTTTGCAGCCTTAATGCGGTTAGTTACTTCTCTACGAGCAGCTTGATGCATGGCCTTAAGATCATCTGTTTTGAACCTCTTCCACCGAGAGTAAGCATCATCACGTGTTTTTATCAAACGTTTTATGTCAGGACTAAACCAAGGCTGTTGTTTGGCTTTTATAAGTTTAGTTTTCCTAGGAACACAAGAATCAAACAGATTATTAACATTGTTTTGAATGAAATCAACTTGATCGTTCACACTTTCAATTGAATAAATTTGATCCCAGTTTATATTTTCAAAAGATCGATTGAGTGCTATATAATCAATGTTACGAAAATCCCGATATGAAATGTAAGTATTTTGATTTGCAACTGGTAAATCATAAGTTAAAAAAAGTATATCATGCTTTGAAAAAGCAGAGGCAGATAGCTGGTCATAGAGAAGCACTTTAGCATTATGGTTCACAAATACAATATCAATTAAACTATTTGATGTCGCATGAAAATGTGTCGGTATAATAGTGTTTACAGGGCTTAAATCAAGAGCTTGCATTGGTTCAACTAGTGTTTTCTCACTCAGTAGGTTATTATTAAAATCACCAACAATTATAATATCGTTATATTGAATCGAAACGTTTTCGAGAGTGCTAATAAAAGGTTTAAAATTTATGTTGTTGTTAGCTCTATATACACTACCTAACAGCATTTTTCTTCTGTCCGAAGTACAGATCTCAATAAACAGATATTCAATCTCACTGCCGGAGTCAGACCGCAATATCTGGTTACATCGAATGCCATTACGAATGTAGACTGCGACTCCACCACCACGAGCGCTAGTTTCAGTATCATTAATCAAAATTCTCCTGTCAGAACGAAAAAGCCTGAAACCCGACAGATTGAATATAGAGTCTGAAACTCCAACTGGAAACCAAGTTTCGGACACACATATAATATCTATTCCTGATCCCGCAAAAATGTATCTAAATTCATCTATTTTGTTGTTCAGACTTTGAGCATTTAAGTGAACGATTTTTAGGCCATTTTTCTGTTTAGAAAGAATTCTTATCATATTGTACACGCAGTCTTTAGAGCGATAATTATCTGAGTAGAACATGGTAAAATTGTGAAGATTCAACGCAATTAAAGAAATAACAATTTGGATATGTATTAAAAATAAAGTTGTGTAGTACAAATTCAATAAACAGTTTTTGTAAACAAACTAAGTTAAGGATACAATTTATGACAAAATTTATTAGAAAACACAGTGTTAAAAAATTTATTAGATTGTTTTTTAGTTTAAAAAATAGACGTATTTTAAGCAGGTTGGCCATCACGGTTGTTTTCGACGATATCCATATCGGCAGCACAGGGAAACAAATCATACAGGAGTTTAATTTCATCAATTTGTAATAATTCGTCATCTGCTGTTTTTTAATGTATACAAATCCACGCATGGTAAAAGCACTATGTATGAGTCTTCTCTTTTTAAGCCTAACCGCAGTACGAAAAATTTGAAAGTTCGTTTTAGTTAATCATATTTGTTGTAAAGTTGTTTATAGTTTGCACCAGATTATCAATAGTAGCATCAAGTCGAGTGAAATTAAAGCTTGCATTTGCATTTGTTGAATTATTTTTTGGTGACACTTTTTGCACTAGAACAGAGTTGATCTTTACAGCGTCAGCATACGATACTTGTGTAGTGATAGGTTGGGCCATTACAGGATAAGTGGCGGAGTACGTATTTCCTGTTTGCGCTGGGACTACTTTAGGCTTTTGACTCATAGCCTGTTTAACAAAAGAGTATACAGGACATCCCCTGTAGTTAGCAGTGTGATTACCTCCATAATTACTGCACTTTTTCCTTCCTGCACTGGTCCTTCGACTTATTGCAAATAGCAATATTGTGTATTTCACCGCACACAACACAAACAGTAGGTAATTTGCAATAAGTTTTTGTATGGCCATATTCTTGACAATTATGAAACTGTACGGGTCCTGAATGCTTGTGTGGTTCTTCAACTGTGATTTTCCGGTATAAGAGATATTTTAGGTTATAAATTGGATGGGTCTCATTTTTCTTCAATTTTATATCATTTGGCTGCAGTTCAACGCGAAATAAATCTTCTCCCTGTTTGTTATTTTAGACACGTTTTTTACCTTAAATCCTTGGAGGGTGAGAGCATCTTTTATTTCCTCAGGAACAACATAAGAATCTATGCCCTTCAATACAGTCTGTAGGCCTTTAGCACTCTTAAGGTGGAAAGTGTAGAAACTTGTCTTATTTTTCTCAAATTCTGTAACCATTTTGCGGAAGTCTTTTTCATCATATATTTGAACTTTTGTTTCATCAATGTTACCACGTTTTTTTTGGAACAATGTGAAATGCCTTCTCACCAATGGCCGAGATCAGTTTTTTAATAAGTGTGTTTGAGTTTCTTGTCTCAGATAGATTGGTGGTGTTTTTGAGGTTTTTTTCGAGGATTCTTCGGGTTTGTCGCTGTTATCTTGCAATATTTTAAAACGATTTTGATGATTAGCTGAAGCGCGTCGTTATCCCTGGATATCTTCGGAACAGATGAGATTTTAGGTGAATTTGGGCTTCGTCCGCGCTTTACTACTGTGATATATCTATCCATTCCGACAGGCACTTTAGGTTTCTGAATATTATTGTCTATAGTGATAACTGGGATAAGTGATGAACACGAACCCGGAGCGGATAATGGCGCTGACGTAAATAAAGATGAACTAGGCAATGGCAATGTTACCGAATCACTACTTGGCATTGGAGTAAGCCAAGTTGATCGCTCGCGAAAAATTGGCTTTGCCGTTAGAAAAAGACTATCATCCGATTTTTTAATGTTTATTGTGTGAATTAAGAGTATTAGAACTCACAGTAAAATAGGCATTTCTGCCGTTAGAATTTACTTCACAATTTTTTGTTTTTGAGGCACTTATGCAGAGTATTCCTCAGGCACTTTGTTTGTGTTTTTTTTTGTTTTTGTTGTTTCAGATTATATGAAAAATATTATTAGTGCAAATAAAGCAAATTTTACAAAATCAGTACTTATTATGAATCAGTACTTATTACGAAAATATTTTTTTGTATTTTTGTTTGTTTAGTATGTAAGAAAAAACTCCACTGATACGTCCGTTCACTACGAAGGTTCAACTTGAATGACGTCCCTTCGTGACATCAAAGTTTCGTCCAGCCTTCTTGCAAGGAACAAACAACTTATCACACCCGGCATGCGTGTCACCGGTAAGATGATGGTCGAACGATTTGTGTGACCAGGTATCCGACGTGATAGTAAAATTTTCGCCAGGAACTGTATTCAGTGCCAACGCAGCAAAATCAACCGACACAACACTAGTCCATTGCATCGTTGAGAGTGTTCGTAACCACCGATGGTGACCTTTATCGCTTAATATCTATTTTTCAAGTGAAGTTTTAACCTTTAGTTGACTAAGCCGAAGCACAAGCATAATGCGAGCTGCATACCCATGCGTTGTTGTTGGTAGGAGTTGTGTCGCTATTGCGCATGTGCCATCTAATTCAGCTTAACAATTTGTTCGTAGCTATGTGGGTAACATGGTAACAAAAATTATGCGAGTGCGTAATGTGTAGAGCGTTGTTACAAAAGTTAAATCTTCCCATGTTACTATGCGTTTTATATGTCCCAAGGACTTGGAGAGCGGTAGGGGTCATATTCATACCCAAGGATGGAAACAGACCCCCCGAATCTCCCAAGTCCTACAGACCAATTAGTCTATCATCTTTTATGTTTTTTATGTTGAAGACGATTGAAAAACTATTGGACCAATACCTCAGGATGGAGGTACTTTCCATGAGACCTCTGCATAGGCTTCAATTTGCCTACAAGAAGGGCAAATAAACTACCACGGCACTGCACAATATTGCTCGGGATATTTAAAAGTCCATGGAATCGAAGGAAATAGCCCTGTTTGCATTTATGGACATTGAGGGTGCCCTCGACAATGCGAACTTCCTCGCAGCATCAGCTCCTCTATTAGAGGAGCCAACCATACTGTACGGGGCTCTGGTATGGTGGAGGAAGACTAAGCAACGTACAGGCTACAAAGACTTGCATGCCTATGCGTCACAGGGGCCATGAAATTTGGGTATGGAAGCTGATCTGAACCTTGCACTGCTCCTTTTGGCCATACAAGAGCAGGCAGCTATAAGGGCAGTTTCTATCCACGGGAAAGAGAACCTTAGGGCGGTCAACCTTACTGATCATCTTTCCATTGTCAGGGGAATCGGTGAAATACTTGATATGTCTTAGGCGGCAACCATATGGACCCAGTATACTGTTTCGACAGGAAATACAGGGTCCTCTTCTCCACAAGGGAAGAATGGTGCACAAACCCACGATGGCTAAGAGATGGATCGCAAATATGGTATACGGACGACTCCAAAACGCTCCAATGAGTTGGGGCGGGAATAGTGGGGCCTACAGCTCACATGTCTATAACTTTGAGCAGGGATACGACAATTTTCCAGTAGGAACTTTACGCGACACTGGAAACTGTGGGGATCCTATCTGAGAAAGGACACAGGGGAATACGGGTTAAGATATCCTCGGACAGCCATTCGGTTGTTTAGACCCTGAGAGGCTGTATGTACATGTCCAGGTTATTACTGGAATGCCACAAGAGGCTCAATTACCTGGCGACTCATAATCAGATTACTCTGATATGGGTACCAGGGCATCAGGGGCATGCCGGGAATGAGATGGCGGACATCTGTGCGAGAAGAGGGGCTGAGGGGAACTTCATTGGACCCACCCCTTCTTTTGGGTTCAACAAAAGTCTCCTTAAGAGGGAGATTTCGAAATGGACATCGTCCAGGATTGCACAACATTGGAATAACATCAATGGATTAAGTCACTGCACGAAATTCCTACGCTTTGACGCTGGGAGAGCGGATCTGGCTCTAAGGCTAGACAGGAAAAGCCTACGGACGCTGGTAGGGGCTCTCACAGGTCATTACACCTGCAAAGCCCACCTATACAGAATAGGCTTATCTGACACGGACATCTGCAGATTTTGCGGTGAAGATGAGGAGTCGATCGAACACATGATAGCAAATTGTGGGGCATTGTGCCACAGAAGACACAGAACTCTATATGCATATACGCTGACTGAAGAGGATCTGCTAATGCTACCATTGAAGGAGCTGATCCTATTTGCGAACGTATTGGACTACTAGGGTCAGGGGAAGCACAATAGATCCACAATGGTCGCAGTGCAAAGGGCCATCCTGGGCCAAACCCCCCATTACATTAATTACATTACTTACTATGCGCTTTTGTCGAAGATAATGATGATGGTATGCAGATGTAAGTACATATGTATGTTTATAGCACAGCATTCCAGCATAGACAACCCAAGGGAAACTGCAAAGAGCAGCTTACATTAATAGAGCATCGCAGCATAGTAAACCACGAAACAATATTTGGTGATGTTAACTGCAATGCTAACTTATATATATATATATATATATTGTTATATACTTATTTATCAACTGAATTAATGTATAAGAACAAGTAATAATCTGGCAGCGCTTTTCGCATGTCAACTAATAGAATAAGTAGAGATTAAGCAAGAATGAAATAAAGATTCATTCGGTGATAAACTGCATTCAATAAACGTTGTTCTGATTCTTCTCTCCCACCTCACTACATTACAGTGGCGACGAGCAAAAAAAAAAAAAAAAAAAACAAAAAACCGCGTGCATAACCTAATTTCATTATTCATCGTCAAAAACTACTATACATAAAAAAAAAGAAAAACTTAATTGCAAAAATATTTAATTGCACTAAAGAAGTAAAATTTTTACTCTGTGTTCAAAATAATTGACTGAATAGGAATTTAATATTTAAACACACAGCACTGTGTTCAAAGTCATCAATATGACAGAAAGTGCTTCTAAAACACGTGGCACAAACGATGGACACAACCCAACGTCAATGACAGCTCCGAACCAATATTATACAACGTTGTTGCCGGAGTTCTCACCATCAAGAGAGAAATGGACGGTTTGGAAGCAAAAGCTTGACATACATTTCATGGAATTAAACATCACCGAAGAAAATGCCAAAAAGGTAACATTGCTAAAGTTGGTAGGTACTGAGGCATACGATACACTACACAGCGTATGCAGTCCACAAGCGCCAATTTCTCTGGCTTACAAAGAATTGTGTAAGCTTTTAGACACACATTATATGCCTCCCGCAATTATATTTCATGAGAGAAAAAAATTTCATGAATCAACAAAAGACTCTAGTGAAAGCATAGCGGAGTGGTACGCCAGAGTCAAAAAGCTTGCTTTAAGTTGCAAATTTGAAAACAACTTAGATGCTTTCATTCTTAATCAATTTGTGATGGGGCTTCCCGAGAAAATTTTTGAAAGAATATGCGAGGAGGATGAACGGCTGACGTTAGACGAAGCTTTGCGTAAAGCCATAATACTTGAGACAAAACTAGCAGTAAAGAACAACGTTGTCGACGCCAGCGCTGTAAATTATATCAAGCAGCGAGGAATCAAGGGAGAAAGCAGAAGCAACAACAACTTTAAGCCAAACAACAATTGCAACAAAAACAACAATAAGAAAGGCAAAGAAAGAAAACGTATTCCGTGTTCCCATTGCGGTTGGAAAAATCATTCATCCAATGAATGCCGATACAAAAACAGTACATGCAATTATTGCAACAAAATTGGGCATTTGTCATCAGTATGCAGAACTAAATCTAATAGAATAAATTATGTATCGAACAATAACAACAAGCATGATGATAATGTTAATAACATATTTAACTCTATTTTTAGCATTAACACAAATGGTAATGGTAATGTGTGTGAGATGTACTCGCTTTCAGTAATCATTGACGGGGCCAAGGTTGAAGCAACGTGTGACACTGGTGCGCCATGCATAATGGTTGCTGATTCATTTTTCAAAAATCAAAAAGGCAAAACTTTGTTGAAATGTTCCACACCTTACGTCAATTACAGTGGTAACAAAATAGAGATATTGGGTGAGTACGACGCTTTGGTTTCATATTTAGGGATCACAAAAAAATTAAAAGTTGTTGTTTCGAAATCAAACAATCCACCTTTACTTGGTAGAACTTTTCTACGTGCTTTTGGTTTCGAACTATTGCAAGTGAACTCGATAAATACCGAGGGCGATTGTGATAAAATTATTACACAATTGAAACAAAAATATTCGAATGTGTTTACTAATGCACTAGGCAAATATCGCTTCAGTGAAGTGTCCTTGTCTTTAAAAGAGAATGTAACTCCCATTTTCTGCAAACCGCGATCGCTTCCACTCGCTTGGAAAGACAAAATTGAAACAAAATTACGCGACATGATTAAAATGGATATTTTAGAAGTCGTAGATAATTCCGACTGGGGAACGCCTTTGGTGCCAGTTCTTAAGCCAAATGGCGATTTAAGAATATGCGCCGACTACAAAGTCACTGTTAACAAATATTTAAACGATGTAAAGTACCCCTTGCCGCGCATAGAAGAAATTTTCGCATCGCTAGAAGGAGGTCAGCTCTTCACAAAGCTAGACATGTCAAATGCCTACAACCAGTTGGTTCTAGACTCTAACTCTCAGCAACTTTGCACGTGGAGTACCCACATTGGCACATTGAAAGTCAAACGTCTGCCTTTTGGCGTCAAAACGGCTGCATCAATTTTTCAAAAGACTATTGAAAATCTTTTTCGTGGGATTCCACATGTAGTAGTCTACCAAGACGATATCACAATCACTGGCAGAAATCTCCAGGAACATTTACAAACATTAGATTCGGTCTTGTCAAAGCTGAGTTCAGCAGGTCTGACTTTAAATGAGACAAAATGCATTTTTTTTAAATCTGAGGTAACTTATTTAGGTTTTCAAATCGATAAATTTGGTCTTCGAAAAACACCAGAGCGAATTTCATGCATCAAAAACGCACCGGCACCAACTAATGTGACCGAACTTAAAGCCTTTTCCGGCATGGTGAATTATTATTAAAAATTTGTAAGCAATTTTGCTGAAAAAATGAAACCTTTATACAATCTACTAGCAAAAAATGTAAAATTTAACTGGTCAAGAGATTGCCAGAAGGCTTATGAACAAATAAAAAAAGATCTTGTATCAGATCAAGTTTTAATTCATTTTAACGCAACTTTGCCTATCATTCTGACCACCGATGCCAGTAACAATGCCGTTGC
Organism: Germaria angustata; assembly: GCA_963681545.1. Taxonomy (NCBI): domain Eukaryota; kingdom Metazoa; phylum Arthropoda; class Insecta; order Diptera; family Tachinidae; genus Germaria; species Germaria angustata. The sequence continues at coordinate 66,172,023 of OY812999.1, read as the reverse complement.
TGCAGTGCTAAGCCACAAGCTTCCTGATGGCTCTATAAAACCAGTAGCATTTGTTTCTCGTGCTTTAACCAAAAGTGAATTAAACTACGCGCCCATTGAAAAGGAAGGTTTAGCCATTGTTTTCAGTGTTTCAAAATTGCGTCAATATCTTTTGGGAAACAAGTTTACGATACGCACTGATCATAAACCATTGTTATCGTTATTTGGTCAAACAAAAGGGATACCCGTCATGGCAGCAGCGCGTATCCAGCGATGGGCAGTAATACTGTCAGGATTCGATTATGTTATCGAATATGTGAAAGGTGAGCGTAATCACGCCGATGGTTTGTCTAGAATGCCGCAATCGGTCATTGTTGAAGACTATCATGAAAATAGTTACGTAAATTTTATCGATTCAGTAAATTGCATGCACATAAACTTTCAAGACATTGCTAAAGAAACACGGCGCGATCCGGTGTTATCGAAGGTTTGTGAGGCAATTCAATCAGGCACTCTTCACAATATGAAAAATTCAATTTTTGAACCATTTCGAAACAAAGTCAATGAATTGAGCGTAGAATATGGTTGTATAATGTGGGGATATAGGTCTGTCATTCCACCAAAATGTAGACCGGAGTTATTGCAACAATTGCATCTCTCTCACTTGGGCATTGTCAAAACCAAGGCTTTGGCAAGATCGTACATGTGGTGGCCTGGCCTTGATAATGACATTGAAAGGTTAATTAGAAACTGCGCTCCTTGCCAAGAGCTTCAGGCTAGCCCTGAAAAAAGCAAATTAATTTCTTGGAAGCCCACTGATTCTGTGTGGAGTCGAGTACATGCCGACTTTGCAGGCCCCATAAAAAACCATTATTTATTTATAGTCATCGACTCATTCTCAAAATGGGTAGAAGTTTTTCCCACTAAAGACATAACTTCTAATTTTATCATTGGCAAAATGAGAAATTTATTTGCACGATATGGTATCGTAGACACGTTTGTGTCTGATAACGGTCGACAATTCGTATCAGAAAATTTTCAAAAATTTTTAGAAATCAATGGTGTCAGACATATTTTAACAGCTCCTGGTCATCCTGCGACCAATGGCCAGGCTGAGAATTTTGTAAAAACGTTAAAAAAGTCTATTTATGCCAATCTTAAATCTGACAACCACGCCAATTTGGATACTGTAATATGTAGATTTTTAGCAGACTATCGTAATGCAAAGCATTGTACAACAAATGAGACACCTTCATATCTTTTTCTCAAAAGAACGCCAAAAACAAGATTCAGTTTGATTAAACCACCATTAGTTCAAGATGCAATAATTCAAAGCCAGCACAAAAGTGTTACAAATTATAGGGGGACGCGAAACGTAGAATTTCATAAGGGCGAAAAAGTTTGGGTTCGCAACTACTCAGACCCTAATAAAGCCAGTTGGTCTTCTGCAACAATTAATAAGCAACTTGGCCCAAGAACATACCTTTGCGTTTTAAATAACAACAATCGGGAAATTAAACGACATCTTAATCAGATACGAAGTCCAAAACAAAATGTTACAAACAACAACAATTCCACCGAGCATGATGCAGCAGTCACACGTAATGATATTGCAGCTTCTACAAACAACGAAACCCCAGCTGAAAGTGACGTGGCCCAAGCCGAATCCAACCCCAACTCACACACACATTACCAACCCGAATTAAGTACTGCCATGCGTGAATTAAGACCGCGTCAAGGTGGTAAGGTAGTTAAGCCTTAAATAAAACAATCTACACTATTCATATTCAAATATGCATGTATATACATAACTGAGTAGCAAGGCGTAGCAATAACGCGTAATGCTACCAACGTAATTTCTTATCGATATAATTGTCAAAATGTTTAACACCAAATGTAATAAAAACTTGAAATATTATTATTAGCTTTAAGCCATACATCTCCACAAAAAGGGGGTGCATGTTATATACTTATTTATCAACTGAATTAATGTATAAGAACAAGTAATAATCTGGCAGCGCTTTTCGCATGTCAACTAATAGAATAAGTAGAGATTAAGCAAGAATGAAATAAAGATTCATTCGGTGATAAACTGCATTCAATAAACGTTGTTCTGATTCTTCTCTCCCACCTCACTACATTACATATATATATATATATATATATATATATATATATATATATATATATATATATATATATATATATATGTATCATTGCGAATCTAGAGATTATAAAAAATTATTCCGATTCCAAGCAATTATCTGCAGATACAGTAGAGAAATATCGCCCAATAGCAAGTTAATCAGTGCTGGATAAAATTTTTGAAAAACTAATTGCTAAGCAACTGGCAATATGCTTAGGTAAAGAGTATCTTCTATCAGATAACCAATGTGGATTCCAGAATGAATGTGGCACTGATAAGCCAGTGTTCAATGCTATCAACTATATTTGTGATTGTTTGGACAGAGGCTCTGATGGTGTTGGAGGTTTATTTTGTGATTTCTCTAAGGTATTAATTTTGATAGAAAAACTGGCATTTTATGGGTTAACTCGGGAAGAGCCTGCATACTTAAAAAGCAATCTTACTAACAGAAAATATTAAGTTTCGGTAAATTCAAAAAGTAGACTAATGGAATATGCAAAAATGGGGTACCAACAGGCAGTGTGCTAGGACCGTCGTATTTAAAATTTACATCAACAAGCTAGATAATACCGTGTTGCAAAGGAAGATTTTTATGTATGCTGACTATTTATGCACTGTTTAGCCATACAAGCACAAGTAGCACTTCAAACGATGATTACACATCGCTCCTTTATTGGAACGTAGTCATATCTCGAAAAATCCAAATTTTTAAGTTACTTAAAAAAAATGTTCCTTCATAACTTCTGTATATGTAAAAAAAAAATTAGCATTATATCTTAAGCTGAACCCAAGTTAAAGCAAAAAGTGTCTATATGACCTTTCATAAATTACACATTATTTACGTGTCATAAAGACATAACTTGTGGTATGTCATGATGCTTCTTATTAAAACACTATCAGCTTAAAAGTAACGGTGCATTATTTCTCTTAGCGACATTGTGTCTGCAATAAAAAATCCAATAAAAACAACAAGTGTGTTTTTTACAGAGCATTAATTGCTCTTATGTCGCTTTTGGTACAATATGATTGCTTTTCTTATGTGTTGTTATTAACAATGTGACGATGTAACACTAAAATATCCCTTTCTCTTTGTCTTTTCTCTACTTGTGGCTTTGTAGCAAATAAAATAACTGTTTGGTCTCTTTTTTTATCTGTGCACTAATTGAAATTGTGACGCTGTTGTTAGAAATATTTTAGATGCAGAGCAAATACGTAGGTTTTATTGTGATTTCAACCGTTTTTACAAATATTTTTTTGTTTTATTCCCTTTTGGTGAGCATAATATTAATAACTTTTTGTGTGAAATTACATATTAAATTATTAAATTGTTTATCAAAAATTCAAAATTATTACAATAATTATTTAAATTTATTAAAATGAAAAATAAATTTTTTAAATATTATTTTAAAGTTGTTGATATAAAGTGTTGAAAGACCGGGTTTTTTTAATATGGAAGATCATTCTGAAATGATGGATATTCAAATGGAAAATTTGCTTGCTGAAGGAGTTGATGCAGGCAGCGAAGTTCTTCCGGTTGGAATTACAGAAAGTCCAAAGCACACATTAAAACGTAAAAGAAATGCTGACAACTGGTACCGTGCAAGAATGAAGAAGGCAAGAAATAGTGGTCAAGAATACCGGTCTCGCACAGGACGAATATGCCCAAAAAAAGAAATGAAGCCAACATGCAAAGAAACTTGTAAGCTAAAATGCACCGAAAGTTTTGCCGAGGAAGAACGAAAGCAAATGTTTTCTTCGTATTGGAAATTGGCGAGTTTAGAAAAACAGAGAGAGTTTATTTCTCGTTCCATGTTGGCTGTTGAACCAAAATATCGATACCTTCGTGTTGGTGGAATAAGACCGCCAAGAAAACTTAATAATGCTTTTTACTTTAAGAAAAATAATGAGGACATACGTGTTTGTAAAGTATTTTTTATAAATACTTTAGGTATAAATGATCGAGTGATTCGCACAGTGACAAATTAGCCGGTTCTTTAATGCAACCTGATAAACGTGGTAAACATAGCAACCACTCATCAGTGAATTCGGCTATTAAGCAACGTATAAAATCATTTATTGAAAACATACCTCAGGTGGAAAGCCATTATACGAGAGCAAAAACTTCCAAGCGTTATATTGAGGGAGGTGCTACTATTTCAAGCATATATAAGTATTACGTCCAGACCTGTGAACAACAAAAAGAACAATATGCATCTTACCACACTTTTTACAAAATTTTCACTGAAGATTTCAACATTTCTTTTTTTTCGCCCAAGAAAGACTTGTGTGAACTGTGTACTGCATATCAAAATAGCAATGACGAACAAAAAAACGATTTGAAAACGCGTTTTGACCAGCACTTAGAGGAAAAACAGCTAAGCAGAGAAGAAAAACATAACGATAAGTATAATTTCGAAGGTTTCGTCAATGTATACGATCTGCAGGCAGTGATACCATTACCAAAAGGTAATACATCTGCATTCTACTATAAATCTAAATTAAACGTCTACAATTTCACAATTTACGATTTGAAAACCAATAAGTGCACTTGTTTTGTCTGGGATGAGTCTAACGGTAATCGAGGTGTAACAGAATTGGGAACATGCATACTTCGTTACCTAAAAGGTTACCCAAAAGGCTCAGATGTTGTCTTTTATTCAGATAATTGTGCCGGACAACAGAAAAATAAATACATGCTTGCATTATATTTTTATGCGGTTCAAAAGTATGGATTGAACTCTATTACCCACAAGTATCTTATTAAAGGTCACACCCAAAATGAAGGCGATAGTGCACATTCATTAATTGAAAGAGAAGTTAAGCGGATGCTGAAAAGTGGCCCCATATATACGCCTGAAGCTTTTGTCTCCATTATCAGATCAGCAAAAAAGAAAGGTGATCCATATCATGTAATTGAATTGTGCTATGAAGACTTTTTGGATATAAAATCAATTTCACCGGCTTTCCAACTAACCATCTCTAAGCAGTTCAAGCTTTCCGATGTTAAAATTTTGAAAGTCATAGCAGGCGAAACAAAATCAGTTTTTTACAAACTGTCTTATTCAGAAAATGTTTTCCAAGAGGCCAGAATAATGAACAAAAAGAATTATCCTCATAATGTTCAACTAGAGCGTGCATATCAGTCAAAGCTGGGAATTTCTGAAAAGAAAAAGGCTGATCTAATGGATTTAATTAATAAAAACTTGATACCATCATTTTATAAACCTTTTTTTGAAAAACTGTGAAAAATTTTAAAAATTAAAAGATAATTTAATTTTGTTTAAAGTTATATTGAGATATGTTTTAAGTAGTTTAGTAAATGAAAAATGTGTTTTATTTTTTTCTTAAGTTATCTTAATATTCGTATGAACAAATCAATGTTTCAAGTGAATTAATAAAAAAAAAAAACAAAAAATATTGCGCATAACATTGAAGAAATTTGTGTGCTTATTATGGTAGTTTGGATTTTTAAACTATAAGTTACGACGCTGTTACAAAACATAAAACCGTTGTTTCATTTGCCACATAGGCATATGTATTTTTAAATACGACCAACAATATTTGTTTTTGTTGGTTTAGTGTCACATCGCAAAACCATTTTTTTCTATCGATTGAAAAGTGCAACAAATTCGAGTTTTTTTCAAATTCAGTATTTTTTACAGTTAGAGAAGACTTTTTGTAAGAAAATTGTGTCTACATAAATATATTTTATATAATCAGTTCATGGAACCAACATCTTCAAATCTTTAATCGCACTTTGCCAAGTTTGATTTTTTTTGAAATATGACTACGTTGCAATAAAGGAGCGACATGATGCAGAATTAATTTCCAAGTTCATAAGAATTAATAAACTAGTTTTAAACACAAATAAAACTAAGTTTATACAATTAAGGACACATCAGACTTGGAGTAATGATTGAGGTAAACGTTGTAAAGTACTTAGGAGTACACCTATAAAGTAATCTTGCTTGGCAGTCTCACATACAAACATATAAGATCTAAAATATCTCTAGTGGATACAAGTACAAAGCTGATGATTTTTGAGTCGCAGATACAGAACAATATCAACTACTTGTCTTTCATTCGCGCCTAAAAAACAGCTTCCGATTTGAATTTTTTACAGGTTTTGAAAAACAAAGCCTTAACATTTTTTAAGCTTTCAAGTTTGTATCATTATACAGACATGTAGCAAGTACTGTTTTGCCTTTTTCTGGTTTGCACGAAATGCAATTTCTTATGTGTGAATATGTTTACAAAGTTTTGCATAGTACTGGATTTCATACAATTACGTCAATACAAGGCTTACTTCCAAAAAATTTTAAAAATATTGAATACATATATTGCTATTCTTATAATTTTTAATTATTTAATTTTATTACAGTTATTTATTTTAATATGTTTTTTTTTTTCTTAATCAAAACATTTATTTTCCACCTGAATTCTAAGTAAACATTATGAATATTTATATACATATTTACATAACATAGATGAATTTTATTCTTATATACAACTACTTACATAATTGGGTGATTCAAACGGTGTGCTATTAAGTCATATTGTCATAATGGGTCTCATGCATAAAACGTGAGCTTGAGCTCGGACTGGATTTTTTGAGTAAAAGGTGCTTGCCGCATGCATAATAATTTGACCTAAGTTAGATGAGCTTGTGCTGATTTTCGTATGCATAAAAACAAGCTTTTGCTTTCTTTTGTGAGCTCTTGCTCAAATTTTGTTGAGCCTGCCTTATAGTTGACTCGCGTATACTAAAAAGGAATTTCGGCTGAATACTTTGTGTCACTAAGAAATACAAAATGTTATCAACAGCGTAAAACAAATTTAGCAAGTGAGGATAAAAAATTATACAGGTTTGTATTCTGAATTATTATTTTTTTTTATATAATTAATAATAAAATGATAAATACATAATTTTGATGATAGTAGCATCTGCTGGTTGGTTAATTATTTTTTTGAGCAGTCAGAAAAAACACGTGGTGGTGCCCTCAGCAAAATTGATAAAATTTGACTGTATTTAAGATTTTGTGCAGGTCCTGGATTTCAAAATGGTATATCCACAGATATTGGAGTCCATCAATCAACTGTGTCGCGAACTGTTGCGGAAGTTGCGAAACTTATATCTGCCAAAGCACGCGGGTGGATAAAATTCCCGAAAGATGCAGATGGAATAAAAGATGCTCCAATGGAATGAGAAGCAAATTATTGCTTTCCATTTGCAATTGGAATGACTGATTGTACTCATATAAAAATTAAAAAACCCACAAATCAAAGCGATGAGTATATTTGTGGAAAAGGCTTCCACTCTATAAATATCCAGGCAACTTGTGATGGAAAAGAATTTTTTACAAGCGTTGACATATCCTGGCCTGTTTCAGTTCATGACTCATGCATCTTACGAAACAGCGAGGTATTTAGAATAATGAAAATGCAACAAACGATGAATTACTTCTCGGGGATGCGGGCTATGTAATATGCCAATGGCTAATGACACCATTCCGGAACCCAACAACTGACATAGAAAAAACATTCAACAAAGTGTTTACAAGGGAATGTGTCACTATAGAACGGTGTTTTGGGCCATTGAAGCAAAGATTTTCGATAGTTCAATACAAAATTCGTGTATCGACAGAGTTAGTGCCCCACGTAATAGCCAGTTGTTTCATTTAGCATAACATAGCTAAATTATTAAAAGACGATTATATATCTATCAATGACGATTACAACAATAATGTTGTGTGGCAATTAGGAAATGATATCAAACAACAAGCAGCAAGAAATTGACCCTTTTCTAGTAAATATTTATTTTGTTTTAGTTTTTCTACTAAAAATTTAAAAATGTCGTCAGTTTCTATTTTGTTATTATTATTTGATTCTACTTCTATTTCACTTTCTCTTGACGACATGTTTGCACTTCAATAACAATTAGACGTTTGACCTCCCATTGCTCAAGTTATTGCCATGGGTTTGAACTCATTTTTATGCATACCAAATTGAGCAAAAACTGTTACTGTTTGATTGAACTCGACTTACGAGCAATTGCTCACATGCCTCAACTCAGCTCTTTTACTAGTTTTTATGCATGAGACCCAATGTCTTAATATTTTAGTATGGTTTAAAAAATTGTTTTTGTGCTGCAAACAAAAAAATCATAAAATAATAAGACTCTTTGAGGTATGTTTATATTTTTGTCATAAAATAATGGAAAAAATTTGAGCCAAAGGCTAAACGTGTGCGCACAAATCCAACTAAAATATGGAATCTGCTGGAAGAAGAGTCACTAATAGAGATTTTGGAACCCCAAGGTGGATACTTCTGCGGCTAGTGAGCAAAGTAGCAACATTTATTAGAAACCCTTCCTCAGTTTGTTGTTTCTCGTCTTCATCACCTACAAGGAGATGAACTAAAATTTTAATGGATACTTACTTGGTCCACCCAATATGATGTCCAATATGTAATTTTCACACATTTTAGTTTTTTAGCTTGTTGTTGGCATTTTCAAACAAAATTTTTATAAAGGTTTTAATTTCTTTTCTTTGATGTCAAATATTTATAAAGGTTTTATGTTCATATCAGTTGACCGAGTTCTGAAATAGCATACTAAGTTATGACGGGTTGTTTATAGCAGTCATATATTTTCGTGCTATTATTTTATGACATATGACTTTATGACTACAATTTGAATCCCCAAATAATTTTTTCTGTATTGTAAGCAACTGTTGCCAGATAGTCTCAAAAATGCCATAATGGCGCAGAGGCCCTTAGTGTAAATTGGAAATAATTCATATAAATAAATTAATAATTTCTAAACTTTGAAAAAATTGTATTTACTTTATATGAAGGCAGTCATACAGAATAGCTAAGAATATTAAAAAATTGCATTAATAGATTCATTATTTACAAGATTTCATGATTTGTACCAACGACGTTTTCAGTTTTAGCATAAGGTGGATTCACCCATTCGTACGGAAGGAAATTTTTGTTGTGATACAAATTTAGTTTACTGCACACTAACGATTCACCCACTTCGTACAAATGTTCTGGAGAAACAATGTTACCATACGAAACAACTCTGTAAATGATGTGTATTATTTTTACAAGCAGGCAGCACAATGGCAGATGATTGAAATTTGCTGTGTTCTATTATTAAACAAATTTTTATAAAATAAAAATACACAAATGAATAAAAGTCGAGTGCATGTTCTAATAGCTATTAAGTTAAATAAATATAAATATAATAGCTATTAAGTTAAATAAATATAAAAAATTTTAGTAGTGTTTTGTCTCCTAATGTGAACTGTCGTGTTTGCTGTTTTCCGCTTGTCTGTTTTTATTTTTACGTACTAGCACATATCTGTACATGTTTTTAAAATTAAGTGAAGTAGTCCCGTTTTTTAAACAAACAAACAAATAACAAAATAACCATAAGAAACTAACCACAAAGAGAGCAAAAAACAAAAAAAAAATTTAACATTCAATAAAAATGAAAATGGAAAAGAAAAACAAAGATAAAATCAAACAAACAAACATAAACATATATTCAAATGATATAAAAAAATACTAATAACAATAAACCAAGAAAACAAAAAAAAAAAAACAACAGTGAAAATTACTCAGAGATAGCTGTGCTGGCACTCTAGATAAGTGTTGGTACTTCGGGCCACAATGACCAGATCAGCGCTTTTATGTCCCCGTTCGAGAGTGTCATTATGTACTTCCATCCTAGTGCCACTGTGTTGATTGTTGTCTGACTGTTAGGTGATGAAGGTATAACAGTGGCCACATATTTTGCACTTCAGCTTTCTTTACAGAAGCCCAAACACGGAAAGGGAAAAAACCATATATACAGCTTCGACGCTCTACATGGTTCCATATCAAAGATCCTCGAGAGTTGTCCGCACAGTGAAATCGTTGTTGCTGGTGATTTTAATGTTCTCAACATATCGTGGCTTCACCATTCAATTCAAACAACTCCAGAAGGCCGTTATGTTGAGTTGTTCGCCGCGCACAACCACCTCGTGCAATTACTGAATGAACCAACACATATCTCATGTGTTGAAGGGCACCAAAACAATATTCTCGATCTTTTCCTCACTTCGCACCCCCAAAAGTATGAAGTAGCGTAAATGCACCTCTCGGCAACTCGGATCATTTGTAGTGAATTTGTATAATAAAAAAAGGTTTTAGTATTTTCTTATCACTTCTGCCGTTTTGCTTGCGAGCATCAAAATGCCCTTTTTGAGAATTAATTAAAAGATAAGTGTTACTTAGTACTTCTAGATCAATTCTGATTTTTATTAAGTAAAAGGCCAGCTTATATACTAAATTATTCCTTGCGTCATCATAAAACATTTGTTCAATTTTTATTCTTTAACATTGACATTGAAACTGTAAACTTCAACAAATATTTTTGGAGAATCATTGAACTTATAATTTTCGCTGATCAAACAAATTTCTTTGATTTAAATTTTATTAAACAATATTTTGATTACAGTGATGTGCATAACTGTGCATACACTACACATTGTACCATATCTGCCTCCTTTTCGTTCTCAGCAATTCATAATGCTTCGCGACCGGCTACGAGACGATTAAAAAACATATATCTACAAAAAGGCTCGTTGGGCAGAGCTCAACAATTTCTTTCGGCATTTTAATTGGATACTTTGCTTCGAAGACAGTGACGTAAATGCCATGGCAAAAATTGTAGAAAATATAATTTTGCTAGGAATGAAAGCTTTCATTCCAAAAAAGCAAATTGTGATTAAATAGAGATAAAAATCTTTGTTTAATCAGACGTGCAAAGATGCAGTCAGATCCAGAGAGTAAGCTTTCAATATATGGCGTAAAGATTAAATCCAGATACTGACTCGCTGCGAAAAAGGAGAGATCTTCATGTGCCAGAGTAATAAGACGCGAAAAAGCTCACTACGAGCAGCGCCTTCGTGCTTTAGCTCTTGCTGCTAGGGGCAGCAAAAGCTTCTGGTCACTCGTTAAAAGAATCAAGGATAAGGCTAGTTCTTCAATTCCAACTCTTTTAAAGGATGACCAAATATTCACTGAACCGGTTGATAAAGCTAACCTACTGGCCGAATCGTTTTCAAGTAACTCCCACTTGCCGGAAAGCAATCAACCACTGCCCGTTCTCGAAAGAGTATCTGTAACTATGCCAAAAATATTCTTTCGAGTACGTGCAGTTAAAAAGGTATTGGCTGATCTCAATGTGAATAAATCTTCTGGAACGGATGTTATCCCAGCACTGGTCAAGACCAGTGCTTTTTGACACTAGCTCGTCCATTAGCAAAACTTTTCAGTACGTTTTACCATGCTGGAGAATTTCCATTGTGCTGGAAGGTTGCTAATGTAAAGCCAATCACCAAAAAACGAGAGGCTAATAACCCTGAAAATTACCGCCCAATAGCGATATGTTCCGCACTTTCTAAAGTGATGGAAAGTATGATTAACTTTCCTCTTGTGAGGTATTTAGAGTCCAACAATTTACTAAATGACCGACAGTATGGTTTTCGTAGGGGCCGCTGTACTGGTGGCCTACTGACATTCCTCTCGGAGAAGTGGTGTCATTCCATTCACCATTTTGGCGAAAGTAAGGTGGTGGCTCTAGACATCTCTAAGGCGTTTGACAGAGTCTGGCATAGAGCACTTCTAGCAAAACTAGTTGCTTTTGGCCAGTTAACCATAGAACTTAATATGTTACTACCCAATCCCTGAAATAACATGGTAACGGGCGTGCATATAAGTAATTAAGGTAGTAGCTTTGCTTATCCTTGTCTGAGTAGAGGTGCTACCGATACCTCAGGTTTGCATGGGACCTAAAGTCGGAGGTGTTTTTAACACAAGGCCGACCAGAGATCCCATCTGGTACCACGGGAACCAGTAGCATCTAGGACTTGTCCTAAACTGGTTATTTGTGAGGCCCGTTCGGTGATCACGTGGTGGCTGTGGTTAAAACCCAAAGATACGCGGGAAGAGTTATGGGTCAGGTGAGTGTGTCTGCAATATAGTGCTAGTGACCGATTGTAGGTGCTCTCTTCAGGCCATATATCTCTATGTGCTGTTGCTATTCGACAGAGCTGCTCTGGTGGTTGCGGTCGGTGAGTGCCTATTAAGATAGAGGGCATCTTACTGCTTGGCCATTGGGGTGGTAGGAGGTTAGATAGCTCCAGCACTTTAGCAAGGTGTCTTTACATGGTTGTGCAGCCTGCACAGAATTTGCTACCATGTCGTCCCTATTAGGGGCATATGTAGAACCACACCCTGTATGTGCCTCTGGAAGGGACGACGGGGACGGTGGTGAACGGCTTTATTCACCCAGTGTGAAAAGCACCGTCAGGTTAAGTTTATGAGAGGTACTGACGTAAAAATCTTTGGCATATACGTTGTTATAGATGGGATCTCATCTGACGAGTTCAAGATAAATTCAGGGGTACCGCAATGCTCCGTTATTTCTCCTACCCTGTTTCTTATTTGTTTTAATGACTATGTAAAACTTCCAACAGCGAATCGCACTATGCATTACAGAAATAATTCGTTCTTTCATCGAAGGGCTCGTATGTGGAACGAACTCCCGGCAGATATTTTTCCTGCCATACCAAGCGTTGAGAGATTCAAATCGAATGTCCACAAGCACTACTCCCGCTATCCTCCTTCCCCTACCCTATTTTCTTAGTTCCAGCACAATGCACTGCATATATAGGGGTCATCCTCTGAGTACTGTTCCAGTTGCAAAAAAATATATATACTTGGCAGCTCAGTGCAATTTTCGCATAAAAATTGTATGTAGCTGGCAGCACAGTTCAATTCGTTCGGCACGAAAATTAAAATTAAACCAATTCAAGCTAAAATTGTTCCGTACAAAATTTACTCTCTTTCTCTCCTTCTCTCTCTCAAAAATAGAGACGTCAAACTGCATATAAATAACAGCGATCGGAACGAAAATTTCGTTGTTAACGAATGGGTGAATCGACCTTTATAGCTTTTGGCAACTTTTTTGATTCATCCAAACGTATTGCTACCTAAATTAAACACCTCGGTTCTAGAGTAATCAAAAATATAAATTGATAAACGAGCTAGGAAACTATTGAAGATAGTTCAGAACAATTTTACAAGCTGTATACTGGTGGATGCTGAATTGTATGTCAAAGAGTATTTTAAACAAATTCCCGAATCCCAATATTATGCAGCATTTATGAAGGGAGGTGGAAAGAAAATTTTAATATATAAAAAGTTTGACATGTTTGCAAAAAAGTCTGGCAAGCATTTTGCAATTGTTGGGTCTTCAATATACCTTGTACGAAAATTCTCAAATGTGCGTAAGAGCGTGGAAAAGATTTTATTGCTTTTATGTAAACTTCCCTCTACGACAAAAATCGTATTCCGGTCTTATACCCCTGATAGACTTGTGGTATCTATACTAATGGTTTTGCTATTGTGTTTGATCATATGTTTACAAATATGGAACGAGAAAAACTGTTGACTGTTATTATAAATAATAACAAAATTTTTTATTATATGCGAGAAAAAAAATTTGCTTACGTTATACATTATATTATTATGCAGAATAAAAAGAATAAAATAAAGAAAAAATACAGGCATTTTCGGACATGCGTGAGTATTGTTGTTGGAAAGAATTATAATGAATTATAAATGGCAAATATCAACAGACTTGCAGCTGACTTTGTTACTAGGGTTGCCCAAATGTTTATTTAACACAGTTAAAAAGATGTGATGAATGAGATACTACATTTATACCACGTTCATGTTCGTAGTATAGAAACCAGCTATATACTGGATTGTTTCGTGGTTTAATTGTGGTTTACATTGGCACACATGTAGTATACCACACTGTTTAAGTATACAAATCCTATTTTCTGGATAGACTGCATAATCACGGTAAACATAGAGTTTAAGTCCGTGTTGCTTGTAGCTGAACGTGTACGTAGGTATTGGTGTCCAGGCCACATCGTATAAACTCCCCGCTAGCCTCTTCTGCAGTACTACTTTTTTACCAGCTGTGGGCAGGTCCATTGTGGTAACTCTTGTTATAGCTATTCCACCTTAAGGTCGTAGAACTTCATTTTGCAATCCCACTTCTGACACCAATTGTTACGTTTTTACCTCTTTAAAAACGCTTTCCGTAGATTCTTTGATTGCAATGAAATTAAACGCGCCATAATTCGATTTACAGTACTTAACAGCTACTACTTTATTGAATTAAATACCACTGTACTGTACTTAAAAGCATAGTAGCCACTCTTTATACTTAAGACACTTTACACTGTTACGGTTAAATCCAAATTAACTCTGTCAATATTGATGTGTGCCGAATATATACTCTTAATGGTAATTTCTCGAACAATCACCATGTTTATAGAAGCTGAGTACATCATCGTACACTTGAATTAAACGTAGCGTTAATTAACGCTGCGAAGAATAATGAATATCTAGCAGAATCTTTAAACTTAGAAGACCTAAAGGAAATATTAGAACACGAACTAATCTCAATACCAATAATAAACATACTAGAATATGCATACATACACATAGCAGGGACAGGAGACTTCTTTATAGCTATATATAAATATCCTACACTTCACAAACATTGTACCTTTTTTAAAATCACACCCATAAGCTTTAAACATGGAAAAATCCAGACAGATGAGTTAATTGCTCAATGCAAAAACTATCTGGGCAGAAACATATGCCAAATAAACAAAGAGACAGACTCATGCATACGCCCACTACTCAATAACAGAAATAGTAAGTGTACAATTATACAAGAATATAATAAAAAATTAGTAGAAATTGACGAAGGTTCCATATTATTGGACGGAGATCACAAGGTAAAAATATCACTACCACAGGTATAACTTTAGTTACATTTACAAACCAAGTCACAATAGATAACAAAACATATAGAAATATTCACGACAAAATAACCTAGGCAATACACACAAAATATGACGAAAACTTTGAAATCGCAAAAATACTCAGCTCTGACTGAGACACCGCATTTAACAACATCGACTCATTAAAATTTTTTTTATTCCATATGAAGAACACCCCACACGTTCAATTATTTACACATTACTCCTTCTTACTATAATTTTTAGCATAATATATATAGGACTCAAAATATTTAAGTATATATTAATTTATAAAAGAAAAAATGCGGAACAAAATTTTTTAAATTATTATAGTCACGAAGTTGAAAAGATCGGGACGCTCTCGTTTAACCGTTAAGAGTTAACGACAGTAAGTACAAAACGCACACAGACACACAATAGTTAGCAAAGATCAAGCATTGACACGATAACCATAACACAACAAGACGGTAAAATATTCAGATAACAAAAATACCATTTCTCTTGTTTGTAATCGTAACAAAGACACTTTCCCTAAAATAAAATATGACCTTTCATAATGTAAGCAAGATAATAAAAAGTAAGTATTTCTTTGTTCTTATACAGAATTAAGGAAGAAATGAACAGTTTGTTAAAACAATCTTTAAGAACCAAAACAAACCTTATCATGCCAGCCTAGACTAAGAAAACTATTGATAAGAGTATTTAAGAGATATATTTTTTAATTATTATTCAGTTAAGATTTAGCATATGTACTGAGCAGGGAAGCCAGTTTTTTTCGAACTTCATCGCCAAATGGCTTGTAGAATGTCGCCAAAATTGCTAAAATATCGCCAAAATCAATGTTGTCATAATTTTTTTTTACAAAAACTGGCAATTACAAAAAAATCTGTTTTTTACGAAAAAAATCTGCACCTTCAAAACAAAACTAACTAAGTGTCTGTACCTAATAAAATTGTGTTATGACAAGAGTCAAAATTTGCATAAAAAAATCCAGGAAAATTTTTTTAGTTTTCTTCATATGCATTAAACACATTCGAGACAGCAGGCTACCCACTACAACCTGTTAAAAATAAAATACATGTGTGTATATGAAGATGATTATTTTCACAACTGCACGGCTACACGACTGCAGGTTGGTGTCCATGCTACTTTTGTCGTGTAGTCAAATTAAACTAATTTCTATTTTTGTTGGCTACAAAACAAAAATAGTGTTGACAATATAACAAAATATGTAAAGCTAATTACCGACATACATATGTACATATGTATTAGTTGTATGTACATATTCTTATTAAATTTGGTTTCCATTTCTTTTGTTTATACAAAATTTGTGCAATTAATATCATTTTTTTAAGTCTTTGGTCAGCAAAATTCCACATAGAGTAGGAATATCTAATTTATTTCTTGTTTTGGTTTTATTTAAATTAATTTGAGAAAATATCCTCTCAACGTTGGCTGTCGACACTGGTATTGACAAAATCGCGTAAACAATTTTTTTTTTAAATTCGGAAATGGTTCTGAACCATTGCAACATTTTGTACTAAAGATTACCTGCCAAAAGCGTTCAATACTTCTTTCTTCTAACAAATCATAATATTCAAAATTAAAGTGTAATAATTCGCGCCATTCATCGTCAATATCTTGGATACGATTTAAGTTCACGACATTTGGTACAAAATTAAATGCATCTTATTTTTCCTTTTATTTCATTAGCAGGCGCTAAACCTTCAACATACTTTAGAAAATCATTGCAAAATCTAATTTGTCTAGTAACCCATTACATAAATCCACATAAAATTTGGAACAGTGTTCTCTAAAGTCGTTTTCGCGATCCTCAGATAATTTATGTGTGGACTTTAATGCTATAGATATCTCTGCTCCTAAGTAAACGTCTTTGAGGTCTTTTAAATGCATGGGATTATTTGAGTTAATTTTATGAAGCATTTCGTTATTAATAAATTCGTCTTTTACGACATATTCAAATATTTTGAGATAACAACGTCTTATTTCAATATTTTACAAGTGAATTTGAGGGGCTTCACTTTGGAATAAACAATTAAACTTATTTATATCGTGCAATATAAATTTCAAAAATAATAAATAGAGCTCAAACTCTAAGTTTTGTAAGTACTTTATGATTCTCTGTGTCGAATCAAATTTTTCCAAATTAACAATAGAGGAAAAAAATAAAGTATGTGTTACTACGTTTATACGCACGTCTTATTTGCAAATAGAACTATTTGCAAATAACTAATTCACTGTTTATACGAGAAATTGCATACAGAACTTGTATTATTGTTAGTGATGCCATGTGACGAAAATATGATTGTTTGGTAAGTAAAACACAAAAAACGTTCATGAAGTGGCAACGTCTTACTTTTTATTTCCAAATAGTGTCGTTATTCACGACTTATTTAAGTGAGTTAATAAGTTACAATAAAAAAGTTATACGGCAACATTCTTCTTTTTTATTTACAAATAAGACGTGCGTATAAACCAGCGATAGGCAAAAATACATATAAACATTTTGTTTGCCCTCACAAACACACATAAAGAATCACTATTGCCAGATCTGACATTTTCATGTCATACCTAAATTTGAAATCTTAAATCTCCATTTTCTCATAAAAATTTTGTTCATAAGAACTAGTATTTCCTCAGGTTAATTTCATATGAATTTCTGGGGATCTCACTTTTTGCATATGGCAACGCTAATTTCTAACAAGAAGCGTAAAGGCCCAACTATAATGTTCTTAACCAAACTTAAGCTAGTGTCAAAATTCAACGAAAAGCATGTCAAATGCTTAAGTAAATTACTGAAGACTTTTAGGTGGCTATATTGTACTTATTAAACTTAAAAACTTTTTACACTTAGTTGCAAACATTTGTACTTTTAGAAAACTATTTTCGTTTTTATTTCTTTAAAATGTAATATTTTTGACGAAATCTCATTAAATTTGTAAAAGTTATAAATATATTACCATAAGCAAGTAAATCCATGTTTATCTTTTATTTATTTATAAAGTAAACGAAAACTAAAATAAAAAAGTACAAAAAAAAGCAACAGTGGTTGCATCTTTTAATTGTAAACAATTATTTATTTTATTATTGGAAAATTATTATTTATTTATTTATTGCAAAATTTTTAAAAATGGATAGAAAACTGAAATTTCTGAAGACCGTGAAGTTAATGAATTGTGCATTTGATGGAATATGTGTTCTTCAAGAAATAAGAGAGACGATGAAGAAAAGAAAACGCTCCTGCTCAGTACGGGAAATAAATAGAGACAGAAAAAATAATGTTTTCTTCACGAGTCATTTGCTTAAGCAAGAGCGAAATTGAACGCACTTTCCTCAAGCAAATGACACTTGACGAAACTTGACGAAAAGTTACTTAAGTACATTATAGTTGTATACATTTGATTGTGTGTATTCGCACATTTGCTTAAGTTGCATTAAGCAAATTATAGTTAGGCCTTAACACCACAGAATATACACAGAATACCCAACTTTGGCGTTTAAAAAGGGTCCAAATCAGACATTTACCACTTTGTGAAGAGTGAGATAGGAAATAAAATTAATAAGGGTGATGCAATGTACTTAAGGCAACAGATATACATCACAATTGCGAACATATGTTTGAAAAATTAGGATTTTGTTTTGTTTTATTTTCTGTGTTTTGTGTTGTGAAATTTTATAAAATTACATTAAAAATGTAATTAAATAAATAATAGAACATATATGTGCAAAAAAATTTATGTGCAAAGTGGTGTAAATATGTTTCCAACTATAGCAGTAGTGTACAATTTTAATGCAATAGTTGGAAACAATAAATTCAGGAATAAAACAATAGGCAGTGAAAAACTGCAATAGTGAAAATGAAAATGTTTCCAACTATAGCAATAGTGTACAATGTTAATGCAATAGTTGGAAACAATAAATTCAGGAATAAAACAATAGGCAGTGAAAAACTGCAATAGTGAAAATGAAAATGTTTCCAACTATAGCAATAGTGTACAATGTTAATGCAATAGTTGGAAACAATAAATTCAGGAATATCTGTTTGCGTAAAACAATAGGCAGTGAAAAACTGCAATAATTAAAATTAAAATGTACACGAAGTTAAATTAGTCTTATAAACTTAATACATATATGTATAATAAAACTTAATATTAATTTATGTTTCGTTGATTGCCATTCTATAATTACAGCAATTACGGCGGTGTTGAAAAAACGAAGATGCTTTACATGGAAACTCGCTGCACCGGATGTGGACATTTGCAGCTATTACTCTGTGACTGGCACAAAGATGGCAAATTATTTAACGAGGTAAGACAAATATGAATTGATATATTGATAACTTCGTTAACCATAATTTTTCTTATCTCATTGTAGTATTGTAAGGTGCATTTTCTTGATCGCCAACAGCTAGAGCAAACTGTGGCAAGGGCTGAAAAATGTTTATAATAAGTCCTATTTATTCCATATCAAATAAAAGTCTTAAGAGAAATTTATGTTAATGCATTTATTTAAAATAATTAGTGTATAGTGTATAATACAAAAATATTGTTTATTTTTATTAAAGACTAATTGAATTTTATTTTTAAATTTTCATTTCCATATCAAATAAATCTTAAAGAATGCATTTATTTTAGTGTATAATACAAAAATATTGTTTATTTTTATTAATTTTGTTAATTTATATATTATCTATACATTGTAAAGGTAAAAAGAAAATATGAAAAATTAAAAAGAAACAATAATTATATTAACTTGCAATGTGTTTGTAATTTATTGGAAAAATATAGTTATAATATACTGTGTTATTAGATTGCTACCAGTTGTTGTTGTTTTACATGGATGAATTAATTACCTAAAGGACGAAAAACAAAACCTGTAAGGAAAGAAATATATTTATATTATTACATATTTTATGTATGTAAGCTGCAGTACAATACGAACAAACATATAAAATGTAATAGGAACAAACGTAAAACAATAGGGGAAAAATTTTACAATGCAACTTACTTCTGTGAAATTAGGCACAACAAAAAAACTGAAATTTATATATATACCTAATAAGTGAAACCATTCGGAGCGTCTATAATGAAAAAGCAATAATATATATTATCGCATTTTCAATTCCATAAAATTAAACAAATTATCAACAAAATTAAAAACAAATATAATTTCAAAAAACAATCAAATCAATTATGTAATATTGAAATTTATTATTTGGGATATTCTTCCCAACTAATCATTTTTTTTTTTTTTTTTTTTTTTTTTCACGCTAATATATGTTTATTGTATCTTCAAATAATTGAACTAACAATAAGTGTTCAAATCTTAAATATATAAATAATTATTAGGCCCAACCAGTGTCGGACATAAACTTAGTGATAATAATTAATAATACATAAAATTCATGTTACGCACAAAAAATATTTTCAAGGAATTTCATCTGGAGAGTTGCGTATTAATGCTGTAGTGTCCTTCTTTTTTAAGCGGATGTGTCCAGGAAAGTTCAAGATGTTACGAGCAAGGGGATTAGGATGGAACTCGAGTTTTGTTAAATATTTTCCAGCATATTTTGCAATTTCAGCGGTCACAAGTGGCATATTTAAATCACGATGTAAAATAGAATTTTTCAAGTACCATGGAGCCGTAGTTATTAACCTTAATATTTTGTTTTGCATTCGTTGGATTCTCTCTACATTGGAAGCTGAAGCAGTGCCCCATAGCTGAATTCCGTAACACCATATCGGCTTCAAAAGCGACTTGTATATTAAAAGTTTACAATCTAGACTGAGGGTAGAATTTCTACCAATCAGCCAATGTATCTGGGTTAATTTAAGCTTCATTTGTGTCAGCTTAGAGTCAATGTGGTGTTTCCATGTAAGCCGTCGGTCGAGGTGAATACCAAGATATTTCACATGTGAATGTTGAGGAACAACTTGATTGTTGATTTGAATGGGGGAACAAGTGTCTATTCGTAGGGTAAATGTAACATGAACACACTTTTGTTCATTTACTTTTATTCTCCATAAGTTCAACCACAATTCCAACAGGTTAATATGTTGCTGAAGATAACGGGATGCCTCGTGAGGGTTTTCATGCATACTAAGGCAGGCTGTATCATCGGCAAATGTAGAGGTGAGGATATTACTGCTCAAAGGCATATCACAGGTATAAATCAAATACAAAACTGGCCCCAGTATACTCCCCTGAGGCACCCCAGATGAAATGGTTTCGGGCACACTCATGAAGTCTCCTTCCACGACAGTGAACTTCCGGGCAATAATGTAACTTTCCAAAAGATTTACAATGTTTATTGGTAGATATGTCTTCAATTTTAGAATTAGGCCTTCATGCCACACTTTATCAAATGCCTGAGAGACATCAATAAATAGGGAAGAACAATACTTTCTTTCTTCAAATGTTCTTCTTATGAAATGAACCAATCTATGACATTGTTCAATGGTGCTGTGCTGACTTCTAAAACCAAATTGATGGTCCGGTATGCATCCATTATCAGCTAGAATTGGGGACAATTTTGTCATGAGAAGTTTTTCAAAGAGCTTCGAAATTGTTGACAGCAAACTTATTGGCCTATATGACTCAGCCTTAGTAAGATCTTTACCCGCCTTTGGAATCATTTTGACCATGGCAAGTTTCCAGCTGTGTGGGTAATACTCCAGTCGTAAAATGCCATTAAAAATAAATAACAGGATTCTAATAGCAATACGAGGCAACTGCATCAGCATCTTGTTACTAATTCCATCAATACCCGGGGCCTTCTTTGGATTGGTTTCAGCAATTAGTTTTTGTACATCAAGCATCTTAAACTTTATGGGTCGAGGGGGTAGAGCTACTACGCTCGGCAAATCAACAGCACCAGTACATGTGTTTGGGGTAAATACGTCTTTTAAATGACCAGCTAATATGTTACCTTTTTCAGTATTAGTTCTTGCCCAACCTCCGGTAGAAGTGCGCAGGGGTGGTTTAGACTCAACGGGTGTTTTAAGCTTTTTAGCAGCGCGCCACAAGGAGTAATTAGATGCTGCAGTGACATCGAGACCTTCCAGGTAGTTCTTAAGAGAAGCAGATTTTTCAGCTGAAAGCAACTCTTGGAGTCGTTTAGTGCATTCTCTAAGTCTGATTTTATGTTGGGGCGATCTGTGCTGTTGCCATTCCCTTCTAGCTCTTCTTTTTTCACATACGAGACGTTCAATGTCCGCAGAATAAATTCTATTAAACCCAGTCTGCGGATGGGAGGTAGTGGCATGTTTAGCAGCCTGTTTAATATTCTCGGTAAGATTGGCAATGTTAAGTTCAATATCATCGGGAGTTCTAAGCCTGATGTTTTCCGTACAATGACTACTGAGATATTTTTTGAACCCCAGCCAGTTAACACGATGTATCATCTTCACATATGGGTTAGGTAAGTCACTTCTTAGTGGGCTACAAATTGTAACGATCGTGGGAGAGTGATCGGAGGAGAGATCATGTGAAGCTTCAACATGAATTAAATCCCTAGGGATATTTTTCATGACCCCAAAATCTATAACATCCGGAATTTTTTGTATGTCAGTAGGCCAGTAAGTGGGCTCCCCACTAGAAATGACATCCAAATCCATTTTTGAAATTGTGTTGAACAATGCTCGACCTCTAGGAGTAATAAGACGCGACCCCCAGAACGTATGCTTTGCATTGTAGTCTCCAGCTGCTACGAAACAAGGGCCAAGAGTTTTGTAAAAATCCTCGTATTGATCTTCACTGATTGAAAATCTGGGAGGGGAGTAAACTGATGATATCACAAAATTTGAACAAAAATTTTCGATGCAAATATTTGTTGCTTGTAGATGGTCTTCACAAGTGTTCTCAAGAATATAGTGCTTGAGTCTTGACTTTATTAGAATTGCTGATCCTCCGCATGCTCTTCCTCTCGGGTCCTTTGTATCATATAAGGTGTAGCCACTCATTTTAAAAAGGCTTCTCGAAGTCAAATGAGTCTCAGATACCAACATTACATCAATATTCTTCACCGTGAGGAAGTGCTCTAGTTCGTTTCTATGTTGGCGAATGCCGTTAGCGTTCCAGAAACATAACTTTAACGTGTTCATGGCTTGTTAACTAATGCTAGAAGCAGAGTGTTCTGCATTCGCAGCATTTCTTGCATCATGCTAGTCATATTTGTCGTAAAGTTGCTTATAGTTTGCACCAGATTATCAATAGTAGCTTCAAGGCGATTGAAATTAAAGCTTGCATTTGCGTTTGTTGTATTGTTTGGTGGTGACACTTTTTGAACGGGAATAGAGTTGATCTTCACAGCGTCAGCATACGATACATGTGAAGTGATTGGTTGGGCCATTAGGGGATGAGTAGCGGAGTACGTATTTCCTGCTTGAGCTGGAGTTACTTTAGGCTTTTGGGTCATAGCTTGTTTCACAAAAGAGAATACAGGACATCCTCTGTAGTTAGCAGTGTGATTACCTCCACAATTACTGCACTTTTTTTCCTTCTGGTCCTTCGACTTATTGCAAATAGCAGTGTTGTGTAATTCACCGCACACAACACAAACAGACGGTAATTTGCAATAAGTTTTCGTATGGCCATATTCTTGACAATTATGGCACTGTACGGGTCCTGAGCGCTTGTGTGGTTCTTCGACTGTAATTTTCCGGTATAACAGATATTTTAAATTATAAATTGGATGGGTCTCATTTTTCTTCAATTTTATATCATTTGGCTCCAATTCAACGCGAAATAAGGGTTGGGGGATCTTCTCCCTGTTTATTATGTTAGAGACATTCTTTACCTTAAATCCCTGGAGGGTGAGAGCATCTTTAATTTCCTCAGGAACTACATAAGAATCTATGCCTTTCAATACGATCTGTAGGCCTTTAGCACTCTTAAGCTGGAATGTGTAGAAACTTGTTTTATTTTTTTCGAATTCGTTAACCATTTTGCGGAAGTCTTTTTCATCATATATTTGAACTTTTGTTTCATCAATGTTACCACGTTTTATTGGAACAATGTGAAATGACTTTTCACCAATGGCCGAGATTAGTTTTTTAATAAGTGTGTTCGAGTTTTTTTGTCTCAGATAGATTGGTGGTGGTTTTGAAGTTTTTTTCGAAGATTCTTCGGGTTTATCGCTGTCATCTTGTAATATTTTAAACCGGTTTTGACGATTAGCTGAGGCGGCGTCGTTGTCTCTGGATATTTTCGGAACAGATGAGATTTTGGATGAATTTGGGCTTCGCCCGCGCTTTACTACCGTTACATATCTGTCCATTCCGACAGGCACTTTAGGTTTTTGAATATTATCGTCCATTGTGATAACTGGGTTAAGTGATGAACACGAGCCCAGAGCGGATAATGGCGCTGACTTAAATAACGATGAACTAGGCAATGGTAATGTTACCGAATCACTACTTGGCATCGGAGTAAGCGAATTTGATCGCTCACGTAAAATTGGCTTTGCCGTTAGAAAAAGACTGTCATCCAATTTTTTCTTTTTATTGTTTGCATTAAGAGCTTCAGAACTCACAGTAAAATAGGCATTTCTGCCGTTAGAACTCACTTCACAATTTTTTGTTTTTGAGGTACTCATGCAGAGTATTCCTCAGTCACTTTGTTTGTGTTTTTTGTTTTTTTTTTTTGTTGTTTCAGTTTATACGAAAAATATTATTAATGCAAGTAAAGCAAATTTAACAAAAACTGTACTTATTACGAATCAGTACTTATTACGAATATTTTTTTTGTTTGTATTTTTGTTTGCTTAGTATGTGAGAAAAAAAAAAAACTCCGCTAACACGTCTGTTCACTACGAAGGTTCAACAAGACTCGAACTAATCATTAAAACAAAATTTCATTTAAGAAAGAATTCTATCCACCACCTGTTCACCACCGTCGCCCATATCCAAAAAGCAAAATTAAATACTTATGTACATTTGTATATACACATACCACAAATATAAACTGGTGATGATTATTTTTCAAATGAAACTTGTACATCGTCTTTAACTACTGGAAACTTAAATCAATTGTTTTTTTTCACAAATTTCATTTAAGAAATAATCATCCCTTAACTTTATGTTTATATGAAATATTACCACCACATGTATACGCTTGGTACCTAAGTAACACATTTGTACATTGGATAACAATACAATTAGTATATCCAATGTGCAATGTATATTCTTCCAGCAAAGATTTATTACATTGGATAGCAATACAATTCTTTCCAATGTACAAAGTCTTCCTGCTTGTACCACGTATCACAAGTAAACACACACAAACACTTGTTTTGACTCAGAACTTATCTGTATACGTTAGGTACATAAGTAACACATTTGTACATTGGATAACAATACAATTAGTATATCCAATGTGCAATGTATATTCTTCCAGCAAAGATTTATTACATTGGATAGCAATACAATTCTTTCCAATGTACAAAGTCTTCCGGCTTGTACCACGTATCACAAGTAAACACACTTATTTTGACTTAGAACTTACCTGGTAGGATTCCTCGGAAAAACGTGGAGTTTCGCTCCTGCTGGACATCCCATAACACAACGTCGGCTCCTAAAAACAATAAAACATAATGTAACACTAGCTGAAAAGAAGGATTCTTTCAATACTTACATTTTTTCGTCGGCTTATTTTCCGCTGCTGTACACGTACATAAAGATGATTGACAGTTTACTTTTTTATACATATTTCTTTGCTGTCAATAATTTGGCGCAAATTTTTTTCTTTTAATTTGCGCCAATTTCACTACACTTTAACAAAAAAAATTTTATTTGCCTATACATATATTTTTTCATAACACAAAATTAACTTCAAAATGTAAACATAACAACTTCTCAAGTAAGAGATAGCTATATGAAATCGTATATATTAGCTATCCCTTACTCGACAAAGTGGTAACGTCAAACGAGTTGTCATGTCTACCTAGTTTATGCTTAACACGTAAATCGTGTTTGAGTGCTCGAGTGAGACTGATTTATGTTTTTTATTTCTCTGCAATACGTGTGCACATCAGCGTTACCATATATTTTTTTAAAAAAACTTCTTATATCTGAAAAAAAAACTTTTTTTCCAAAAAAAACTTTTTTTCTACAAAAGTTCCTAAATTTTAAAAGAAAACACTAAAATGTATTTGGAATTCATTTTATTTAAAAATATAAAAACGATTAAAAACAAAAATATAACATATAATAAAAAAACATAAAATAAAATTCATATTTAGAGATCTTTCATTGGTCTTGCCATTTTTCATTAAATATTTGTCCATGTTTTTTAAATTTTTTTCACCACAAACACAAACTGCCAAAAGTTAGTTACACATTGCCAATGTATGAAAGCGGCATAGTTGTACTTAAGACGGTGTAAAGACAATGAGACACTGTTGCAGTAATAAAGGAGTGAGAAAATATAAGAAAAAATTAAATCTAAGTAAATAATTTAAAACTGAGGGCAGTGAAATGGACGATGAAAAATGAATTTTGTTGGTGCAGGGGAACGAATACCTGTATAACAAATATTAAACAGCAACAAAATATTATATGTTCAACAATGTACATAAATCATTTTTTTCTGCTTATGTATGGACATATGTGTATGTCAAAAACACACACGTTTTTGAGCATTCTATAAGTGCTGCAACATTTACATTTACGATACATTTACATCTACGATTTCTACGGTCGGCTAAATGGGCCTTAAGCATTGGCGCCGCGCCCTTGTTTTGCCTATCGCTGGTATAAACGTAGTATGTAAAGAGATAAAGAAAGTAATACATGATCAGGGCGGCCGTTTTTGGTTATTTCTAACCAAAAATGGTTATTTTTTTCTTTAATGTGGAGATGTGAATATTTTTTTGGAGATGTGAATATTTTTTTGGAGATGTGAATATTTTTTTTGGAGATGTAAATATTTTTTGGACCAGTGGCCCGCCTTGCAGTTATATTTTATATCAACATTCTTTGAGGTAAATGGCATAAAAGCTTTTGAATTCGGGGAACTAATGGGTGAACCAATAAATATACTTTTTATTTCTTTCGTATATTATAGATGTGCACCTTACATACGTTTATACTCAACTTGAATCAAATTTTAAATTAATTTTGAGCAATTTTACTGAAAATGAATTCGTCAAAAGTTTAAATTCATTAGAAAATTTAAATTTGTTAGAGGAAAATAACTATCTAACCGTGGAAAACATTTTTATCGGCCGAGAAGCTGAACTATGGATTGAACAAAATAAGTTCTCACACTTGGAAAAATATGAAATAAAAAAATATACAATCTTTTTATATAGAACTATTAAAAGAAATTTCGAAATGTTTTAATTTTTCACGAAAAGACTTTAAAAATCTTGATTTCACAACACCACCTCCAATGTTAAGTAATTCAGAAATAAAAATTGAGCCGCTATTCTCGTCCTTCCCGAATTTAACGGATAATAATGAGGAAAAAATAATATATCAATGGAGACTACTAAAGTTTTCAATTATTGCTGTAAAGAGCGATATGGATATTGTTGAATTTTGGGATAAAATATCAATGAACAGAAATGGAGTCAATGAAAAATGTTTCGCTGAGCTTGTCAATTTCGTGCAAAAATTACTAAGTTTGCTCCATAGTTGAGCTGCAGCCGAAAGGATGTTTTCCCAACTGAGTTTGATAAAAACTAAATTTCGCAAAAGAACTGTGTAAAAACGAAAATATGTCACACTATATATGGTCTGTTAAAAAATCTTCATTTTAAAATTAAATTAATTTTAAGTACGCACTTCTATGATCTCAAATTTTAATATCTTTTTTATTACTATACTACGAAGTACAAATTTTGTTTATTTTAAATAAAAAAATTTAAGCGTGTTATTTTTTATATACATGTATAAAAGCTAACGAAATACATATATGCATATGTAAACATATTTATTTCTTTTGCTTGATTTTATTATTATTACAAGTGAAATTTCACTTTAAAATGCAATGAATTTTTAATAAGTAAATCTATGGTCTCAAACTATTATACTGCGAACTGCAAGTTTTGTTTACTTTATATAAAAAACTGTTATTTTTTATATACATACATGTATTCGTACAAGCGTTAACTTATTACACACATACATATATACGTAGGCAAAAGAATTATATTTGATTTGTTATTATTATTATTGACTGTATTCAAATCACATGCGTTACATTATAAATATGTATGCATTTTAAATGTTATTTAATAAAAATACTACATATTGAAATTTGGTTATTTTTTTTTTTATTTGGAAACTTTCAAATCGAATTTTGGTTGTAAAAATTTTTTGGTTGTGGCAGCACTGTACATGAGTCAAACAGTAAAACAACAAAAATATCATATGCGGAATTAGTTGAAAACAAAGTATTACCACATGTCAGCAAAGTAGTTCCCCTGATTATGAAACCAAAAGAAAAACAAACAGAATAAAAATCAAAAGAAGAATTAAATAAAGTAAACCCAGTTCATTTAAAAATAACAAATGTGGAAAGCAGAAGAAATAGAACAATAGTTATACAAAGAGATAATGGCAAAGAAAGAGAAAAAATAAAAAATGCTGAACAAGAAAAAATATCAAAGGCATATGAAATTAGGGTACTTAAACCAGTAGAGTTTAAAATTAAAATAATAGGTATGTCCTTCGACAATGAAGAAAAAGAAATTATTGAAAAATTAAAAGGGAGAACCCATGATTATCTAATGCCAATATTAAAGTTATTGAAATATATAAAATCAATAGCAGAAAGAGAACTATGCATAACGTTAAACTAAAAATTGATAGCGATTCATATCGGAGAGTAACCGAGAGTAATAGAAGAGACAAAGGTAAATATTGGTTGGGAAATGTGCAAGGTTTATGATGGAACAGAGGTAATCCAATGTATGAAATGTAGAGGATATAACCATATAGCGAAGGAATGTAAAAACCAGGAGGTTTGCCTGAGATGTCATGGTCAACATAGAACAACATGCTGCGGGAGTAGCAAACAAATAATGAAATGTTTTAACTATGCAAAAGTAAACAGCAAACTTAATACGGGCTTACACGAAAATCATCATGGTTAAAAGAAGTACGTGCTTTATATACCTATGTGCAAGGCCTTATAAATAACTACACTCAAGTTGAAATTACTGCCCTAACGGAAAGTCCTGATTTTTTTATACTTTCTGAAACACATGTCACAAAAGATATAGCCGATTTTGAAGTTATGTTACGAGGATACTACCGTATACTGTTATTATCAACATCGAAAAGAACCGGTGGTGTCGTGATATATTTTAAAATAGTTGAAAGAGTGAATGATACAAAATACTGGATTATGTTTTGTAGAGCTACATTTGACATCTACAGTATTATAATAGGTGCAATATGTAGATCGCCTAGTCATAGTAAATATGTAACATATTTGAAGAAGCTGTGGAAGAAATCTGTGATAATAACCTCAATAACTGTGATATTTTAATTATTGGAGACTTTAATATAGACTTGTTAAAAAATTCGACATATAAAAATAAAATTAATTGTATACTTAATGAAAATGGTCTTAAACAAGAAGTAAATGAAAGCACTCGTATAACAAAAATTTCTAGAACAATAATTGACTATGTAATAACAAATAACTATAATATAACAGTTAATAATAGTTCAACAAGCAAAATTGCTGATCACGAAATGATAAATATATCGATTGGAAACATAAATATTTGTAACAACGAACAAGGAAAGACATATATTTAACACAGAATTAAGAGAAGAGATGTACGGTGAAAAAAAACTACAAAACAATATAATAATGCGAATAGCTGGTTCAATACAGAATTGAAAGAAATGAAACGAGAAAAATAATAAAATATTTGCAGGGTAAAACGATAAATACAACTCAAGCATGGTCAGATTATAAAATAATAAGTAATAAACAACAAAATCTGATTAAATATGTTATATTTTACGAAGATTAATATAATGACAACTGCGAAATACCTAATAAATTTCACATATATTTTGTAAGTAGCACTAGAGATATTAGCGATTCAATAGGTGAATATTCAATCAAAATATTCAAACCAACTACCGTTTAATGCGACCAGTACATTTAGTTTTCGTACAATTAATATTTTAGATCTTAAAAGTATAATAAAGAATATGAACAACAAAGCAGAATTTGATAAAATATCAAATAAAATTGTTCTTGATAATTGGAACAGCGTAGGTGATAAAATACTAAAAATAATAATAAATAAGTCACTGGACACATGTGTATTTCCTGACAAATGGAAAGAATCAATAATAACACCAATTGAAAAAGTGGCAAAAAACTAAAAAATGTGAAGACTTTAGACCAATAAATACATTGAAAACATGTAGAGATCTAGAAAAAAGTGGTTAAAGATCAGTTAAAAAAATATATTGAGACACATAATATTCTATCCAAATATCAATCAGGATTCCGTAAAAAGTACTCTTGTGAAACGACATTAAATTACGTCATAAGTAAATGGAAAGGTACAGGAAATTTAAAGAAAATAGTGGCAATATATCTCGATTTCAAAAGAGCGTTTGAAACAATTGACAGGCGGATAATGCTCAGAAAGCTATGTATATGTATACGTAATAATGGTTCGTTATCCAATGAAGTAATAAATGATTTTGGTATACCTCAAGGTTCCGTTTTAGGTGCCTTGTTATTCATAACATATTGTTACGAATTTGGTTGTGAACAGTCCCATTATAATTATTCTAGAACCTACCGAATTATTGCTTTTTTGATTTGCTTGTATTATTCATCATAATTACTCCAGGACATAATGAATTGTTGTTATTCTTATTGTTTTTGTATTCATTGTAAATGAGCACATGACAACCATACATACATGCATACATAGATAGTTGTTAAGCCACGGTGGAGGGAATGTACACAGCCACACAACACACATGTTAAATACGCATGGTTTCTAAGTAATTGAAACCGCGAATAAGCTCATGATTATTGTTGTTGTTAACCGCGGCATTTGTATGTCTGATTGAAGCGTGTGTGTATGTGTGTATGTACGTGTCTTGTGCTCATGTTTACTTTAAGTGTACGATGATGTGCGCAGTTTCTACAAACATTATGTATGTATGTACGTATGTCTTGAGTTCATGTTAATTTAAGTGTACGATGATGTGATTCAGTTTCGACAAACATCATGATCGTTCTAGAAATGATCATTAAGGGTATATCAGCTGCGCACATCAACGTCAGCAGTCAGTCTGATTCAGTCTAAGTTAAAGTTTAGTTCAGTCAGCAGACAGACAGTGTTGAGTCTGTAATTAGTAAGTGAGTTGTTAGACTTTACCGTGATCGTGTAAAGTGTATTAAGTGGTTACTATTGCTTTTGAGCATAGTACGGTGGTATTAAATTAAATAAAGTAGTAGCTGTTAAATACTGAAAATCGAAATATTGAGCGTTTAATTTCATTGCAATAAAAGAATCCACGGAAAACGTTTTTAGAAAAGTGAAAAACGTAACAATTGGTGTCAGAAGTGGGATTGCAAAATGAAGTTCGACGAGCTTAAGGAGGAACAGCTAAAGCCGGAGTTGACCAAAGTGGGGCTGCCCACAGTTGGTAACAAAGCGGAGCTGCAGAAGAGGCTAGCGGAGGAGTTTATTCGGCTTCATTCGACATCAAGACCCATGAGTTCGAAGAAAAAGGAGAACTGGAGATAGGTACGCGTTCAGCTACAAGCAACCTGGACGTAAACTCTATGTGTGCCGCACTGTTGCAGAAGATAGAAGAAAGTTCCAAGAAAATGGAAGAAATCTCTAAAAAAATGGAAGAAAGCTCTAAGGCTAATAATGAAATGAGATGATGTTGCAGAAAGTGGAAGAAAGATCTGGTACTACAAAAGAAATGCTGGAAGCAACAAATAAAAGGCTGGAGGATATCTATGAGTCCCTGAACGTGAGGATTAACATCACTAAAGATAAATCGACTGACATGGAGAGAGAAGTTCCCAGCGTCAATGTGCCAGAAAAAGATGTTTATGAGGGGCCTGATATTCTGGAGAATGGTGTAGATCAAAAGCTACAATCGCAGGAGGAGAAATGCACTGAGACAAGCCATGCATTAAAAGGCGCTGATGCATAAGTCCTGGAAACTGTGCCCGCTACAGCCAGAAACAACAATGAGGACATTATGGCGGCTCTGCGGCATAAGTATGGTGGGGAGCATAACGGGCAGATCCACAGAATGGAGCCAAAGCCGCAAAAGCCAAGGAAAATCACAAGAATCCCATTAAAGAATTTGAAGCGAATGGCGGCAGTACAGCGAACGGTGGTGGCAAGAATCGCGGCTCTGCAAGGCAAGTATGGTGGAGAGCATAAGGGGCAGATCCACAGAATGGAGTTAAAGCCGCAAAAGCCAAGGAAAATTACGAGAATGCCATCAAAGAATTTGAAGAGAATGGCGGCAGTACAGCGAACGGTGCTGGCAAGAATCGCGGCTCTGCAAGGCAAGTATGGTGGAGAGCATAAGGGGCAGATCCAAGGAATGGAGCTAAAGCCGCAAAAGCCAAGGAAGACTACGAGGATGCCGTCAAAGAATTTGAAGCGAATGGCGGCAGTACAGCGAACGGTGTTGGCAAAAATCGCGGCTCTGCAGCGTAAGTGTGGTGGAGAACATAAAGGGCAGATCCACAGAATGGAGCTAAAGCCGCAAACGTCAAGGAGGACTATGAGGATGCCGTCAAAGAATTTGAAGCCAATGGTGCCAGTACAGCGAAAAGTGTTGGCAAGAATCGCGGCTCTGCAGCGTAAGTGTGGTGGAGGGCATAGAGGGCAGATCCACAGAATGGAGCTAAAGCCGCAAAAACCAAGGAAGATTATGAGGATGCTGTCAAAGAATTTGAAGCCAATGGCGGAAATACAGCGAATGCTTGTAGCAAGAATTGAGAAAAGGCTTGCAAGAAGAAGGCGGAAAAGAACAAGAGAGCTGATTCTGAAGAAGAGGAGGAGGAAGAAAATGGAGGCCAGGCGCGATGGAGTTGCGGAATCTGATGGATTCCGTGAGGGACAACTGGTCCTACTGTTTAACCCACAGAGGAAGAAAGGGCTGTCTCCCAAACTACGAACACAGTGGGATGGACCATACAAGCTGATAAAGAGATTGAACGATGTTGTGTATGGGATACAGAAGCACAATAGCCCCGATCTAAGATGAAGGTGGTACACTTGGAGCGACTCGCAAAATGCGGAAGCAGTGGTTCTGTGCTTGTTCGGGACGAACAGGCTTAAGCGGGCGGCAGTGTTACGAATTTGGTTGTGAACAGTCCCATTATAATAATTCTAGAACCTACCGAATTATTGCTATTTTTATTTGCTTGTATTATTCATCATAATTACTCCAGAACATAATGAATTGTTGTTATTCTTATTATTTTTGTATTCATTGTAAATGAGCACATGACAACCATACATACATGCATACATAGATAATTGTTAAGCCACGGTGGAGGGAATGTACACAGCCACACAACACACATGTTAAATACGCACGGTTTCTAAGTAATTGAAACCGCGAATAAGCTCATGATTATTGTTGTTGTTAACCGCCGCATTTGTATGTCTGATTGAAGCGTGTGTGTATGTGTGTATGTACGTGTCTTGTGCTCATGTTTACTTTAAGTGTACGATGATGTGCGCAGTTTCTACAAACATTATGTATGTATGTACGTATGTCTTGAGTTCATGTTAATTTAAGTGTACGATGATGTGATTCAGTTTCGACAAACATCATGATCGTTCTAGAAATGATCATTAAGGGTATATCAGCTGCGCACATCAACGTCAGCAGTCAGTCTGATTCAGTCTAAGTTAAAGTTTAGTTCAGTCAGCAGACAGACAGTGTTGAGTCTGTAATTAGTAAGTGAGTTGTTAGACTTTACCGTGATCGTGTAAAGTGTATTAAGTGGTTACTATTGCTTTTGAGCATAGTACGGTGGTATTAAATTAAATAAAGTAGTAGCTGTTAAATACTGAAAAACGAAATATTGAGCGTTTAATTTCATTTATAATGTATCTAGGGGGTTTTTTTATATTTGTTGTTTTGTAAAGGGAAAGGTTTTGTTAGGTTGTTTATAACGCTATGCCTAACCACAGCAGTTTTAATTCTTTCCTGCACTGTTTAAGGTGCTGGATGAGAATGCCTAGAAACAAGTGAGTTATCTTTTAATCAAAATGCTTCTCCTCCTTTATTTAAAATTCCTTAACTATTTATACTATTTTACCATTATTGATTCTTAATTTCTATATTGTACTTTTTCTAATACAAAGTGAAATTCATTTACTTCAGTAACTTTGTTCTGATTGGTCAAGACCCCACTCAATATTCTTATTTCAATATTTACTTATCAGCTAAAAATGAGTCACTTTATAATTATAATTTTCCTTTTGCTTATTTCTGTAATTCGAAACATTGTAGTCCCTTTCAAGTGCTTTGACCCATGTTGGTTAATTTTATTGCATTACATGTGTGGTCTTGTTTGTGTGCTGTGTTTTACGTGTGTCATACTTTTTACTTATTTTTAAATTTTAATGGTTTATTGTTATATTAAAAATTGTGTCGAACATATGTATGCCAAATGCAATTTGAGTCTCTACTTTGTATTTAGTGTGTTTATATAAAAAAAATGTGGTGTGATATGATAAATACACTACACATTGCAATAAAAAAATTTACGGAAAACGTTTTTAGAAAAGTGAAAAACGTAACAATATAAATGACATGCCTAATATTATGATTAAAAATTAATAAATTAAAGTCATATAATAAAATCAAATAATAAATAACACAATAATAGAAAAAGTTGATCACATCAAATATCTCGGATTTATAATAGACAAAAAACTCAAGTTTAATGAACACATTGATTATAATCGGTTTCCTTAAAAGAATAAGAAGCGAAATATCAAAGACTACCGCAATAAATATATATATATATATATATATATATATATATATATATATATATATATATATATATATATATATATATATATATATATATATATATTGTTAATGCTTGGAATTAACACTAATGTGAGTCGCCGGCACTTGAACCAGGATTCGATAATAATTAAAATACGTGTCTTTGATTGTGAATCTCTTACTAGATTAATTTATTTTGTATTTTACCTTTTCTTATATAATAATATTTTGCAAAATTTACAACTTAAAAATATAAACAAAAAAAAATACATACAGTGTAATTGAAAAATACTCTAATTACAGTTAAACAAACAAAAAACAAAAATAAATTGCAATTCATGCAAAATAATTTAAACCAGCAAAAGGCGAGTGTTATGAGTTCCATGACTTTTGTCGCTGCTAATTAAATGATGTATTAAATTACTATTTTAAGTTCAATGCCGTTTATTTAATTAATAATAAATAAACCTTGAAACTAAAAGAAATTTTAAGCCAACTGCGTATGCAAAATTTAGTCAGGGTTTAATGACTCTCACTTGCTTTTGCAAATAAGCAAAAATACAAAGGTAATATTATTTCCCTTTGCAGTAAGAAAAAGCATTAATTCTTATATGTGTTAACATGCTGCCCGCACAAATGACTGGCTTGACTCAAAACAACTAACACCCCTTGCTAATTTATTACAAATTAGATTTATAGAATTCAATAGATAAGAAGATTAAGCCTGGCCAGTGTTAACATTCGGTAGTTTGATGCCGAGGGGCTGGAATTGGACTGAAGCTGGTCTTCCACCTTTTATATCTGCAGATCGTAATGATGACAGTTGTCGATATCAACGCAAGCGCTGCGTATCCGACAATTATCCCATGGTTATTATGTTTGACTTCGCTTGCAAGGTGCGTCGTTTTGGAGATTTGGGATAACTCTTGCTGAACTAATTCTAGTTCATGTACTGTTGGCTTGATTTGTTTTGCGCTGAAGTTCATACTGTCATACTGTTTTATCCAACCAATTACGGGATTAAAGTTCGTTGGTGAAGCTTGTAGAGACGTGACAATTTATTGACGACCTTGTATGGTAATGAGGTCATTTTTTATGACACAGTCAGGGCGCATGGTTATTAACCCGCTGGTTTCTAATGTAATGTGTATAATGTCATTACCGCATACTGCATTCAACTTGATAGTATCTGATGTGGAAAACACAAATTGATTTGGACGATTTAGCTGCTGCAATACTGTGGTATCTTCCAGCTTACGGAAGACGCATCTTGGATCAGTTTGATCATTTAGTAGATCAATTTCACATTTGTTGATCATTGGGCTACGAGTTGCTTGATATGTTGCTGGTATGCCTAGACAGATTAGGTCGTCGTCGCGCAATTTCCAGCAAGTGTTAATTTCATGTTGTGACATCGGAAAGAATTCGTCATGATGTAAACTAATAGCGAGAAATTCTGTTGAGTTTTCTACAGCTAAAAGTGTTTTATTTATTGTTGCTACAATTGGAGCAATGTGTAAGAGCTGGTACTCTTGTGGATCAGTAAGGGGTAGATTGATGGTGAATATTACGTGGTTCTCTGTGATAATTCCATTGACCTTGATGAGTTTGTATACTTCTAATAAGTTGTTTTGATGAATTGGTAACTGCAAGTTTGCTGGTAAATGAGCCTTTATCTTCCTGATTTCTTCATTGAGTTGTTGAGGAGTGAGTAACAAAGGATTAATTTTGTCGTGATGGCTATCAATTAGAACGTCCATGATGGCCGAGTGTATGCGTTGTACATTGTTGGTGAGTTTAGGCGTGAATGTTTTGTTGGAGGTGCTTCGCCGGTTAGTGTCTCTGATGCCTTAACTTTTTTCGCTGGACAGATTATGGGCAATGATGCTCTTGTGCTTCGTTAATTTCCGGAAATAGTGGAGCCAATCTGTGGATAGGTCGTTTGAAGGTTCCTCTTTGAGTTTTTACATCGCACACCCTTACCAAGCCATCATCGCCCTTATATACCTTTATTATTCGCCCCAAGGGCCATTGTAGCACTGGATATTATCTTCCTTAATTATTACCAACGTGTTTGGGTGAATCTTGCTGATTGCGCTCTTCCATTTATGCCGCTGTTGTAATTCGTTAAGGAATTCCTTGGACCATCGTTGCCAAAAATTATGTTTGAGTTGTGACACGAGTTGCCATCTGGTTTGTAAACTTCCTTTAGGAGATTGTGACCGAACATCAACGCTTGAGGTTAATTCTTCACCAATCAGAAAATGCCCTGGAGTAATAGCATTTAGATCGTTGGCATCTGATGAGTTTGGAATGAGAGGTCGAGAGTTGAGCATGGCTTCAATTTCGATCACTACAGTTTCTAGTTCTTAGTATGTAAGTGATGCCATTGAGAAATTTTTCATTAACATGTGCTTTGCTGACTTTACTGCTGCCTCCCACAGTCCTCCAAAATGGGGTGACCTTGGAGGGATGAACTGAAAATCGATTCCCTTTATGCTGCATGCCTCAATGATCGATTCCTGTGCTGGTTTTGCATGAATGACGCTATTAATTAAGCTCACTTAGTTGATTTCGGGCACCAACAAAATTTGTTGCGTTGTCGCAATACAGTGTTTTACAATGGCCTCTTCTCGCTATGAACCTCTTCAGTGCCCCTATAAATGCTTCTGTTGTCAAGTCAGTGACCAATTCTAAGTGCACTGCCTTAGTGGCAAAGCAGCAAAACACCGCAAGGTACGCCTTTTGAGGTCGTTTTCCTCTCGTTTTGAAATGTACAAAAAATGGGCCGCAATAGTCCACTCCCGAATTCAGGAATGGCCGAGCTGGTTGCACTCGATGATTTGGAAGGTTTCCCATTATTTGATTATACATACTTGGCCTTGCCCTTGTGCATCGTACACACCGTTGAACAATTGCTCTTGTTAAGCTTTTCCCTTTTATGGGCCAAAATCGCTGTCTTACTTGTGCTAGCAAGGCTTGAGGGCCACAATGATAGTGTTCTTTATGTATGTTTTCTATCAGGAGTTTCACAAATGGATCTTGGCTTGGTAGTATCATTTGATGGATTGCATCGAATTGCTGTGTTGAGGAGCTCAGTCGTCCACCTACTCTAATTATACCTTCTTCATCCAAAAATGGAGTTAGTGAGCTTAGCGGATTCGTCTTTGGTACATATTTATCTTTAATAAGTGTCCTTCTGAGGTCATCGAAGTCGGATGTTTGTATTTGTCGTACAATTAGCTTGAGCGCTGCATCGAGTTCCATTGGAGAAAGCTGAATATGTTCTGCTCGAGATTCCTTTGGCCGCCTAGTGTTTCTAGAGAATCGCAACATATATGCGATTACCCTTTGTACATGTGTAAAAGAATTTTTCGACGGTATTGTATAAATCCAAGCATTTTGTTGGACTGAATGTTGAGCTGTTAGAACAGTTTCTGTATGGTTGAGGTCAGTTGTTGATTCCCGTTTGATGGGACTTGACCACAGCGATTTGGGATTGTAGAGGAATAATGGCCCGTACAACCACATGGTACAAGAAGATAACTCACGAGGTTTGATGCCTCTCGATAGGATGTCCGCAGGATTTTGTTTAGATGGGACATGTCGCCATTGGTCTGGAATCGTTAATCGAAGAATTTTTACAATGCGATGGGCTACGTATATCGGTAACTTTCCTGGATGATTGCTTAGCCAGCCAAGCACGATCTGGGAGTCAGACCAGCAGAAGGATTTTTTGTTCTGCCAGCCCAGATCAGCCTTCACTCTTGCCGTAAGTTCAGCTGCCAAAAGTGCTGCGCATAACTCTAGACGAGGTATTGTTTGTGGTTTTACGGGTGCTACGCGCGATTTTGAGCCATGTTTTTTGAAGTTGAATTTTTCCGGTTACCACCACAGGACCAATCAAGCCTAAGGGATCATATATGTATGCCAAGTCGGAGCTCATGGTCCGTTTTGTTGTATTTTTGTGTTGTTGAGCATTGACCTTAATACAAAATACATCTGATTTCGGGAGCCACAAAAGTCCTAATGTTTTGGTTGATTGTGTTTTTTGTTTTTGAAATTGTTTTTGTTGGATTTTTTGTTTTGTGTAAGAAGAAATGTTCTTATAGTAGAGTTATATATATGATTGATGGGTGTTGTGTATCAAAGTATATAATTTAATTATATTAATCGCGATTAATATAATCAAATGTTAATGCTTGTAATTAACACTAATGTGAGTCGCCGGCACTTGAACCAAGACTCTTGTTTATCTTTAAAGGTTACGCGAAAATGAATCGTCGGCACTTGAACCAGGATTCGATAATAATTAAAATACGTGTCTTTGATTGTGAATCTTTTACTAGATTCAAAGTTGAGATTAACTTCTTGATCTTCGGCTGCAATTTCATGTAATAATCGTTTATGGTTTGAACACCACTTCTTGAGTTTCATGCCAGCTGTGGCCAAAATGGTTATCAATTGCTGTTGTTTTATTAACGCTTCATGAATTATATCAGCTCCCATTAACCCATCATCAACATAAAAATCTCTTCGCAGAGACAATGCTCCATATGGATATTGTTTCTGGTAATCATCTGCCAGCTTGACAAGACAGCGTGTTGCTAGGTAAGGCGCAGCCCTGGTGCCATATGTTACTGTGTTCAGTTGATATACGTTGATTGGCTGATTTTCATTTTCTCGCCACAGGATTAGCTGTAAGTTTCTATCTTCCTTGTTAATCCATATTTGTCGATACATTTTTTCAACGTCGGTCTTAATTACATACTTGTACATTCGAAATCGTAACAAGATTGCAAAGAGTTCACTCTGAACCGTAGGACCACTATGCATTATGTCGTTCAGAGATAGCCCCGAGGATTTATGTGCTGAAGCGTCAAACACGACCCTTAATTTGGTTGATAAACTATCTGGTCGTAGTACACAATGGTGTGGTATGAAGTAATAAGGAGAGCTAATTTTTTCAGCGTTGACCTTTGTCATATGACCCAACGATTCGTACTCTCTCATGAATGACACGTACTGATCCCTAAGTGTAGGATTGGTTTTGAGGCGCCCTTCGATGACGTTAAATCTTTTATATGCTATTCCTTTTGACTCTGCCAGCGTTGATGGATGATTGTTTAATGGAAGTTTTACCACAAATCTTCCATCTGCCGCTCGAAATGTGGAATTAAGAAAGTGTGATTCACAATGCAGTTCGTCTTCGGTCAACTTTGTTGTACTATCTGATGGTTCCTAAACCTCCCAAAATTTTGCAACTGCTTCTTCTAATTCCTTTGTTGTGCATAGTCCGCAGACCTTGCTACTGATTGATGGTGATTCGACCTTTCCAGATATTACCCATCCAAGGACGGTATTTTGTAGTACTGGAAAATTGTCTCCCAATCTGAATTGGCCATCCATGAGTAGGTCAAAAATGATTTCTGCTCCTAGCAAGCAGTCAATTCAACCTGGCTTATTGAATTCTGGATCAGCTAATTGATTATTCTGCGGGATTCCCCAGGATTCAATGTTTAAATGATGAACCGGCTGATCGGAGACAATTTTCGGCAGGATGTGGGCGTCTACTTCAGCAACATAACTATTTATTGTTGATTGGAACTGAATGCTTGTCTGATGGCGCATCTTGGTTTTGTTAACTCCGATACCTTCGACGCTCACGCATGTTTGTCTGGATCTACCGCCCAGGGATTTCCATGGGCGGTCCGTTATTAGGTTTACTTGAGAACCGGAATCCAGAATGGCTCGACATTGTATTAACTGTCCAGTTACAGATGATAGTTGAATGACTGCGGTTCCTAATAACACATAAAGGGATCCTTATTGGAGTGATTGGTTAATAAGCTAACCTTATTAGACGTGTGGTCATGAGCCACTTCTACCCTTTTAACAGCTGGCGGATGGAGTATTGATTGGCCTTGTGAGGCAGCCTTGTTGTTTAATATCTTCGCCTTGGGATTGTGTAGTAGGGTGTGATGGGTTGTAGTGCATCTACTACAATGTCGTGAAGTGCATTCCTTGACTCGATGTCCTGGCTTCAGGCAGTTAACACAAAGATTTAAGTCCTTCACCCATTTCCATCGTTGGTTTAATTCGGCATTGATGAATTTTCTACAAGCGTAAAATTTATGAGCCTCCCTGTTACATATTTTACAAGTTTTATTTGGTTCTGATGCTGTCACCGAGGCGCAAATTCGTGATGTTACCCGTTCTAATTTTCCCCGTGTCTCCCAGGATTGAAATCTGCGCTCTAGAAAATTTAATAGTTCATCAATAGCGACCAATCGCCTGTTGTTTGTCAGACTTTGCTCGAAGGCAGTTTGGGTATCTTGATCCAA
The DNA here is from genome assembly GCA_963681545.1 of Germaria angustata. Lineage (NCBI taxonomy): Eukaryota > Metazoa > Arthropoda > Insecta > Diptera > Tachinidae > Germaria > Germaria angustata. Next base: position 66,130,637 of record OY812999.1, on the reverse strand, counting down.
TTTCTGTAATACAATATGGACCAGAATGACGTCCCAATGTTGCACTGGTATGCCTTGTGCCTTCAGCCCATGAATTCTTGTGTTATGTCGTGAAGTGACTTTAATGATGATGCAGATTCCCTTTTGATGGATGACTGCGATAATAGCTTGTTCAGTAGTGTGGATACCAGAAGCCTTTTATTGTCGTATCTGTTACTGATAAGTGACCAGGCGACCGCGTAATTGATTCCTACTGCAGGTAGATGCTTGATGAGATTTTTTGGTTCTCCTTGTAATGATGTTGTCAAGTAATGCATTTTCTTTGTATCATTCATGTTTGTATTGTGGATGAGCTCTACGAAGATGTCCTTAAATTCCATCCAGCGCTGATAGTTTCCATCAAAGGTAGGTAGCGTTATTTTTGGGAGAGGTATATCGATGTCCCCTGGCATTGCTGTGCGACGAAGAGGACTTTCTGCATTTAGTTGCATATGTTGTTGCAGTTCAATCATGGCTGCTTCTGCCCTTTCTTCCATCTCATAATACGTCTGAATATTGTAGTCTTCAATGTTGTCGTCATCAGTTGATGCCCACAAGGCCGCATTATTATTGGCTAATTCGACCATGTATTTTTCGATGATACTTGCTTTAATGTTGTAGTATGATGAATGATGTTCAAGTTGCCTTTGTGCAAAAATTTCATCAATATTTCGAGTGAGCGCCTTCATTAATGCTCGTTGATTCCGAAGGATTTTACGGATTTCAGCTGACTGCTGATTGGAAACTTGCCGTTTTTGTTCGCTTGACGGATGTGCTTCGTCCGTAAGTTTCAACAGCTCCATTGATCCGTGCTCAAACAGTTTTGTATGCTTTACAACAATTTGTGTGATTTTGTTGTGGTAATCTTCCACCAGGTAATCATCGTCCTCGGGCTTGTTTTTCATTGCCATGATTACCTCATGATTTTTGTGGAATTCTGTAGCCAATTCTGTTAAGGCATCCAGCCTTTTGGCAAAATATGCTGGTGTTTTTCGATCCCTGGGATCCTTTGAGAAGTTCCTTGCGAGCGTTTCAATTTGAGCTCCCAAGTAGTGCTGGTTGCGCACTAGTTCTTCAAACTCCATTATGCAGGGTGTAGGTCGTAGATACTATTTTTGACGAATTTTTTTTTTTTTTTTGATACAGAAATCTTTCTAGCTGCCTGGAGGATTGCTTGTTCTTCCAGTGTATTAGATTTGTCGATGCAGAATATAGCGCGTCGAGACTGTGATTGACGACTGTGTTGTAATCTTCCTAGCTGCCTGGAGGACTGCTTGTTCTTCCAGTGTATGATTTGTCGAGACTGTGATTGACGACTGTGTTGTAATCTTCCTAGCTGCCTGGAGGACTGCTTGTTCTTCCAGTGTAGGATACTTGTTGGATAACAATCAGAGATCACGTCGGGGTCACCAAATGTTAATGCTTGGAATAAACACTAATGTGAGTCGCCGGCACTTGAACCAGGACTCTTGTTTATCTTTAAAGGTTACGTGAAAATGAATCGCCGGCACTTGAACCAGGATTCGATAATAATTAAAATACGTGTCTTTGATTGTGAATCTTTTACTAGATTAATTTATTTTGTATTTTACCTTTTCTTATATAATAATATTTTGCAAAATTTACAACTTAAAAATATAAACAAAAAAAAAATAATACATACAGTGTAATTGAAAAATACTCTAATTACAGTTAAACAAACAAAAAACAAAAATAAATTGCAATTCATGCAAAATAATTTAAACCAGCAAAAGGCGAGTGTTATGAGTTCCATGACTTTTGTCGCTGCTAATTAAATGATGTATTAAATTACTATTTTAAGTTCAATGCCGTTTATTTAATTAATAATAAATAAACCTTGAAACTAAAAGAAATTTTAAGCCAACTGCGTATGCAAAATTTAGTCAGGGTTTAATGACTCTTACTTGCTTTTACAAATAAGCAAAAATACAAAGGTAATATTATTTCCCTTTGCAGTAAGAAAAAGAATTAATTCTTATATGTGTTAACATATATATATATATATATATATATATATATATATATATATATATATATATATATATATATATATATATATATATATATATATATATATATATATATATATATATATATATATATATATATATATATATATATATATATATATAACACAATAATTAAACCTCATTTTGACTTTGGATCAACAATTTTATATATTTACATGTAGCAGCACAATTCAACAAGCAAGAATGCTACAAAATGAAGCGATGACAATAATTCTGCAAGCTAATCGGTATTCGCATATACAAAAAATGGAGAGTCTTAAGTGGATGACAGTTAAACAAAGAATAAAATTGAACACTTTAAAATGAAGCCAGAAGACGCACCAGGGTATCTGTGTGAACAAATAAAATATGTAGGTGGGAGTCAACCATACGGACTGAGAAACGCCGATGATTTTCGTATTAAGAGAGCTACAACAACAAAGAACATTATTTTATAAAGGTTTTCAACTGTACAATTCCTTACCAAGCAATATGAAAAATTAAATAAGCTATAAGATATTTTTAAAAAAATCTATTAATTTTGTGAGATATAATGTTAATTCATTTAATTTAGATACATAGAAGAGCAAACAATAGTATTGTAAGCATAGCATGCATTTTTTGTAAATATACAAAGTATTTTGTAAACATACAAAGTATTAATACTAATAATAAAATAAAAAAATAGTGTTTGTTTAAGCAGATTTTTTGAGGCAATATGATGCTCTCGAACTTTTCGGTCCAAATGGTTCTATAAAAGTTCGATTGGGTTGAGATATGGTGATCATGGTGGAGTTTTTAGGGTATAGGGAGCATGGTATAAGACCTACAAGCGAACTATTTCTGCTGTGTGTTTGGGACCAATGTTACGTTGGAGGTAGTAGTCGGATCTTATGCCCAGTTTTTGAGCAGTTTTTTTATATGTAGTTTGACGTCTCTATTTTTGAGATAGAGAGAAAGAGAGTAAATTTTGTGTATAACAATATTAGCTTGAATTGGTTTAATTTTAATTTTCGTTCCTAACGAATTGCACTGTGCTGCGATCATATTATATGTACATATGTATGTATAATGTAGTGTACCCACAGCGCCATACCACATGACTGTGTATAGTTGCCAACTTCAACTGTGTAGAGTGACTACCAATCGATATACGATTGGTATACACTTTGAAGTGTGCCAAAGACCATTGTCCGCTTTCATGTTATAACCCAATACTTACATATATGCATTGTAAATCATTTCTTGTAACCTAATATTTATTTATAGTAACCTAATATTTATTTGTAACATGTGTTGTAAACAAACATGTGTTAATCATTCTAGATGACTAGAATGATTTTCACAAGTAGTATATAAGAAAGTAAAATTTTTAAATAAAATCAAACTTGAATTGAAAAAAGACATAATACGGCTGTTTAGCTTAGATTTATTCCTTTCGTAGTCTCAAAACACTACATGGCGATCCTGCCCACTGTAATTCAGATACAATAGCTTAACTGCTTTAATCAAATTACAAAGGTAAAAAATTTATAAAACCAGTACGCACAGCTTATGCTTAACTGGGGATATCAGGATCAACATAACACACAGATACACAAACAAATCCTATGAGTGAGTCCTGGGAGGACATACTAAAGGACCTGAAGAAAGCCGAATCACGCTGGACTGAGTTACTGAAGGAAGGACGCACTGAGGAGAAACCTCCAATATTAAAAGCAGGACATAAACCGTTAAAAATAAAGAAGAAAAAGAAGCCTGAACCAGAACCCCAGATATCAATGTTCCCACTGCCAAACATACAGAAGACGCGTGCAGGTACATTAAATAGAATGAAGAAGGAACTGAGATATCTCCTTGACATCATCCAATACGATGGAAACAGCAGAGAAAAATTAAGTCACCAGATAAAAAACATTAAAACTTTTTGTTTTTTCTTTTTACGCCTTTATACAATTAATCGCCCATTGGGTGATAATGAAAGTATTTATAAGGCAATGAAAAAACAAAATTTATAATAACAATATTTATCAAAAAGACGCAAGTCAATTATAATTGTTTGTTGTGTTGTGATTGTACAAAAGCATTCTAAAGCTTTTTATACTTTTGTGTTTTTGTTAATTACAAATAGAAAAATATGATTGAGTTCTGTTTGAATTCTCATATAGTGTTTGTAGTCTGTGGCTTAAGTATACGAGCTTTGAATGCTTTCAATCATGATTTGGCTAAAGGGTACTGATGATTTGGTTAGCGCCAATGAAATGCAGGCATATACCTAGCTAAGCCAACAACAAACAATATAATATTAAAATGGTTATTTTGGAGAATATCTCGAATAACGAATTTGATAAATATTGTTATTATAAATTTTGTTTTTTCATTGCCTTATAAATACTTTCATTATCACCCAATGGGCGATTAATGGTATAAAGGCGTAAAAAGAAAAAACAAAAAGACGCAAGTCAATTATAATTGTTTGTTGTGTTGTGATTGTACAAAAGCATTCTAAAGGCCATGTCACATACAACTTTTGCTTCGCGTTGCGTTACAGCTTCGCTTTGACATTTAAGTTGAAATGTACATACTTATACGAAACATGCCACATAAAACACTTTTAACGCAGCGTGACGCAAAAAGTTCGGCAACTCTCAACTTTTTGCGTGCTTTGACAATCAAAGTTATGTATGTATGTATGTAAGTATGTTGGAATATGATATGAAAATGTGATGTGATATGAAAAATACTTATTTTTTTATATTTAAAATTTATTTCCTGTTAAAGAATAGGAGCTTGTTTTTTTAAAACAAATTTATAAAATAGTACCTATTTGCATGCTATATGTAAGTATATAGCATAAGATTATTTTATTGTAAAAAATCAGTGGCAGCGTATTATTAATAATATTTTAACTTTTTATATGAATACATACATATGTATGTATGTATGTATTTGAAAATCCAAAAAACAAATGAATTGATGACAATTAAAAGCTTTATATGGTATAGTGGTGTATTTTCAATAAACTACAATAGGTGATAACAAAATAAACACACAAAAGCAAATAATATTTTGACTTTAATTTTTATAATAAAAAATAATTAGCAAAATTCATAACCACCTTTTTGGTAAACATACAATGCGCGCGTTGTGTCAAAGTTTTCATTGTGTCATACACCTTTTGCGTTACGCTTTTCTCTCAAAGTTATAAACGTCACGCAACGCTACAAAGTTTTATGTGACACGGCCTTAAAGCTTTTTATACTTTTGTGTCTTTGTTGATTACAAATAGAAAAATATGATTGTGTAATATATTTGATAATAATAATAAAAAAATAAAGGAAGTATTTACTGAGCACTGCTGCCGCTTTAGTCCCGCATTAAAATGCAGATTTTTGAGAAATGAAAAAGGCTTATTGATTGCTAATTCAATTCTGATTTTATTTCTTAAAACTTCCAACTTATATACTAATTTATTCCTTGGTCAGCATTAATGTGGCATAACAACAAATCAATAGTGAATTTGGCGTTCCCATGGGAATTTGTAATTCTTGATAAATTCTTCTTTCACAAACCAGAACTTGATGGCACAGGAAAATAATTACCAAAAATTATATTACATCATTCCCAATGCCAACAGTCCACAACAAAAAAGTTTAATGTTCATTTATGCTGACCAAACACAAAAACAAATTTATAATTTCAACTTAATGGCCTTGACAATGAAATTCATAAAAATACTTATCGTCAACAAAAATGGAATTGAATTTCAAGTTCAATGTCTTAGCGTAAATAAAATTCTTACATTGCTACAGTGCCTTAACTTAGTATAAATGCACTACACCCTTACCCTTTTAGGTTTGGGTATTATTAAAAATGAAACAGAATTTAGAAAATTTTTATAATTAAGACTTATGTATCTATGATTATAAGATTTTAAGCATTATAAATAAATATATATATACAAATATTTTTTTTGTTACTTTTAAATTGTATTTAAATTGAAATTCTTATGTTCTTTACATTTCTTATCTAAAATATTTTTTTAGCAAATTCTTATGTACTAGTTTTGTTTTAGTTTTACTAATTTCTAAAAGTACATTTAGATCTTCTAGGTCTAATACTTTGTATGGGCCTTTGTATGGAGGTTCATACTTTTTTCTATTTAAGACTTTAACTAAAACTAAATCTCCTATTCTAAGATCTATTTTATTTTGCTTCTTTTCAGATTCTCTACCTCTTTTTCTTTTTACTTCGAGAATTATTTCTCTTGCTCTTTGCAATGAGTGATGAAGTCTAATCTTTAGTTCATTTAAGTAGTTGTCAATATTATAAATCTTTCTGGCATCGTCTAAAATGTCGTTTGGTAGTCTAGGAAGTCTACCAAAAATTAGTTCAAATGGTGAATAGTCTGTATCGACATTCGGTGTCGTATTGAAAGCAAAAGTATAATATGGTATCCACTCATGCCAATTATTGTCATTCACAAAATTCAGAAAATATTCATTCAAAACGCGATGATTTCGTTCTATTGTGCCCAAAGTTTCATGATGGTAGGGTGTTGAGAAATTTTGTTTTATTTTTAATAATACACAAATCTCTCTCATTAATTCATTGGTAAATTCGGTTCCTTTATCTGTTTTTAGAATGTTAAATAAACCGTATTTCAAGACTATATGCTCTATTAATGATTTTGCGACTGTTTTGGCATCTTTTGATTCAATCGGACAAGCAACAACATATTTTGTCAGTTCACACTGCATAGTAAGTATGTATCTAAATTGTCCAGATGGTCTTAATGGTCCAACTGTGTCCACAACAATAGTATCAAAACCATGTGATGGTGTATCTGTTACAGTAAAGGGTTCTTTTGTATTCTTTATTTGTTTATGCCTTTGGCATGAATCACATGTTGTTATGTATTTCTTGACCATTTTGTTCATATTTTTCCATATATATCTTTGTTTTAATTTGGAAAGTGTTTTCCTAATTCCAAAGTGTCCTCCATGTGGTGAGTCATGAAATTCCTCTATCAATCTATATTGTGTTATATTGTCTTTTATTTCTCTTGGCATTCTGTATATAATTATTTCTATATCGTTTTTCTTTATATTGTTATATTTTTCTTTCAACTCTTCGGCCGTTATATATTTAAATATTTCATCATTATCATATAGTACGTACTTTTTAAATTTCAATTTCTTTAATCTCAATAAAAGTTTCTCCAAAAATGTTCCTGAAAACATAGGATTTTCGCTTTTATTGCATATTATGCGCGTTATTTTATCATTTTTCTCTTTAAATTCTTTCTTCAATTCTTGCTGCAGCTTATTATCATATATAAATTCAATCTTTTGAGTACCCGTAATATTATTTATTGACGTACATTCCCACATCTGGAGGTGATCAGTCTCCTTTTGAGATATGCAGTCTTTTATAATATTTTCTTTTTTATGAACGTTCTTTTTATTATCATATACATATATCTTTCTTTTCATTACTACTTTTATTTTTCATACTTCGTGTTATTGCCAAGGTTTTCTTTTGTTTTTCATCAATATAGATTGGAATCATGTATCTTTTAATGTTTTAATGCCGTTTTGGCGAATTTTGGAAATGTTTAGTATCTAATTAATTCATTCAAATATACGTATTTATTTTACTTGAAAAATTCACAATTAATTTTTAGAAAATCCATAAATTCAAAAATCTAAGAAGTTTGAAAAAAAACGAATAAATTACATTGTGTATACATATGCCTTGCATTGATTGCATTATTTAAAATTTTATAAAAGTATGAATCCGTTGCCGATTTTCATAAAAAAAATGTGAAAAATGTTAAAATGTAAAAAAAATTTTATTCTATTAATCCAATATCAATTTCTATTTTTGAGAAGAAAACTTTTCTCATTTATATGCATTAAAATTTCAAGTAAAAAAAATTTCTCTGATCTTTAATCTGATGGTCAACAATAATACGGTACTAATTATTAGAAAACTGCGGATAAGCTTGTGGTAAATTGATTAATAAATTCTTTATAACTAAAATTTGAATGACATTAATACTTTTACGGAATGTAGTTTGGTTTTTGTTGCACATTATTGATATTTTTGCTGGGGTATAGTATTATTTATTGGCTGCTGTTGTTGGGGAATATTATTACTTCCTACAGGTAGATATTCATTCTGAGATGGTACACTGTTTGAAACTGGTTGTTTCTGAGCTGTAGAATCATTTGCAACAGGTTGTAGAGGTAAATTATTAACTGTGCGTTGATGTTGTTGTTGTGGTGGCAAGGATGGATATTGCTGAACTGTTTGGTAAGTAACATTTGGATCATGCACATAATAACCCTGCGGCATATCTGGGTGAGGTGAAAGCAATCCCTGTTCAATATTTCGCTGGATTTCTTCATTTTTTATTCTTTCAAATTCCAAATATTCCTCGTGCGTATATTGCGGTTTTTCATCTATGGTGTGCCATTCTGGATCAGCATTGTGTTCTGCTCTCTTTGTTTGTTCTACAAATTCTTGGAAACTAATTAGTTTTTCTCCATTGGTATCGGCTTGTTGAAATACATGTTCACGCATACGCTCCATTTCTTCAGTCCGTTCTCGCATATCGTCTTCTGGTAACTCAGACTGGTAAACCTGGTCTAGTTCTTTTAACGAACAAAGCTTCTTTTGAACGCGCAGGATAAAATTTTTATCTTGTTTATTTACAGTACTCCTTCTAGTTTAGCAGGATCGAAAAAAAATTTTTTTTCAGGATCTCCCAAATTTTAGTTTCGCAGGATCTCCCAAATTTTAGTTTCGCAGGATCTCCCAAATTTTAGTTTCGCAGGATCTCCCAAATTTTAGTTTCGCAGGATCTCCCAAATTTTAGTTTCGCAGGATCGCCATGTAATACATTTGATAAAAATAATAATAAAAAAATAAAGGTAAGTATTTACTGAGCACTGCTGCCGCTTTAGTCCCGCATTAAAATGCAGATTTTTGAGAAATGAAAAAGGCTTATTGATTGCTAATTCAATTCTGATTTTATTTCTTAAAACTTCCAACTTATATACTAATTTATTCCTTGGTCAGCATTAATGTGGCATAACAACAAATCAATAGTGAATTTGGCGTTCCCATGGGAATTTGTAATTCTTGATAAATTCTTCTTTCACAAACCAGAACTTGATGGCACAGGAAAATAATTACCAAAAATCATATTACATCATTCCCAATGCCAACAGTCCACAACAAAAAAGTTTAATGTTCATTTATGCTGACCAAACACAAAAACAAATTTATAATTTTAACTTAATGGCCTTGACAATGAAATTCATAAAAATACTTATCGTCAACAAAAATGGAATTGAATTTCAAGTTCAATGTCTTAGTGTAAATAAAATTCTTACATTGCTACAGTGCCTTAACTTAGTATAAATGCACTACAATTGAGTTCTGTTTGAATTCTCATATAGTGTTTGTAGTCTGTGGCTTAAGTATACGAGCTTTGAATGCTTTCAATCATGATTTGGCTAAAGGGTACTGATGATTTGGTTAGCGCCAATGAAATGCAGGCATATACCTAGCTAAGCCAACAACAAACAATATAATATTAAAATGGTTATTTTGGATAATATCTCGAATAACGAATTTGATAAATATTGTTATTATAAATTTTGTTTTTTCATTGCCTTATAAATACTTTCATTATCACCCAATGGGCGATTAATTGTATAAAGGCGTAAAAAGAAAAAACAAAAAGACGCAAGTCAATTATAATTGTTTGTTGTGTTGTGATTGTACAAAAGCATTCTAAAGCTTTTTATACTTTTGTGGTTTTGTTAATTACAAATAGAAAAATATGATTGAGTTCTGTTTGAATTCTCATATAGTGTTTGTAGTCTGTGGCTTAAGTATACGAGCTCTGAATGCTTTCAATCATGATTTGGCTAAAGAGTACTGATGATTTGGTTAGCGCCAATGAAATGCAGGCATATACCTAGCTAAGCCAACAGCAAACAATATAATATTAAAATGGTTATTTTGGAGAATATCTCGAATAACGAATTTGATAAATTTTATTACTATATATTTTCTAATCCTATGGTTAAAGATAAGCATTATAAATGCCATAGAAAATGGAATAGAAAAAACAAACAAATTCATTGAAACACAGGTTAAGAATGCGGTTAAAATAAAAAATATTATTTCATTCTTTAAATAAACCATTATATGAGTTGGTTACAAATAGGAAAAATATATAGGATAGTCTTAGCTCTAATACCAACGCCGTTAATCATAATCATAGATATAAGAATATTGAAATTTATAAAATTAATTATAAGACATTAGAAGAATAAGAACAAATAAAATACAATAGAAGAAAAAAACTAATGTAAATTTTATAATTAATAATACTAAATAATCAAGATGTCAAATGGATGAAAACATCCAAAAATTAAGAGAATTATTTAAAAATTTAAGAAAAAGTCCAGATAGAAAATACACTGAGAAGACGATACAAGAAAAACTAAAAACTTTAGAAGAAATAAATGATTTCTTAGAAAATTAACTAAAAGAAAAAAATGAAGAAAAGAAAACAGCAATATATGTAGTGAAGAAGCCTTAGTTTTGGAAATAACGGTATATCGCGAAAAGTCGAGCTGCTAGGCAAAAACTGATTACATATTCGTATTTAGGAGGTCAACTGTACTAAAGAAAAGTTCAAAAAGTATCGGCACCAAAATGTGTGTGTACCTGTGTGTTAATAAAATTTTTAATTATATGCGGGAAAAATTATTAGCTTACGTTATGCATTAATTATGTATAAGAGAATAAAAACAAAATATACTATATTGTGTTAATAAAATAAAGAAAAATACAGGCGTTTTTGGACATGAGTGAGTATTGTTGTTGGAATGAATTATGAATGACAAACATCAACGGATTTACAGCTTTCTTTGTTGCTAGGATTGCCCAAATCAATGACATACATTTATAACACGTTCATGTTCGTAGTATAGAAACCAGCTACTATATACTAGATTGTTTCGTGGTTTAATTGTGGCTTACGTTTACACACATATAGTATACCATACTATTGTAGTATACAAATCCTATGTCTGTTAGGGGTATAACTTAGCAACAATCTATTAATCCTGTGAAATGGTGGAATGGTTTAGAAATAATAACATGTGATTTATGCTTCGTACAATGCAAAAATTTTATACAAAAATAAAACAAGAACTTCGTAAAACGTCCATGTATCGCTCAAGAATTGAAATATTTAATTTTAAAGTCTGTGAGGTAATAATCTTACTGTATTTTCTATTCTTTTTATCAATAAGATATAACAAAAAAAAATTTCGTTTACATACTTTAATAAAATTGTTGGCCAATATTTCATAAGATTATCTTGGTAAGAAGTCTACAAATATTTTTATTAATATTTTAGATACAATTTAAATGTCTTACCTTAGGAATGACTTCCAATTTTTTCACTACAATGTTTTTCTTATTACTCGATTTTACTGATAAGAATTTTTTTTCGTAAGAAACTTAAAATACATGTATGCCGTAATCGACCATTACTTCAATCACATTCCCTCAATTTGTATTTACATTTATTGTACTTTGGTTAACGAAAGCTTAATTTTGATACTTACATGGTTCGAAATAATTCTGTGAACTGGCTATTTTTGGGAACCACATAGTTTAACAATTCTCTTTCTAGAAGTCCTGAAACTACTCGCAAGTCACAAATTTCGGTGGAATCAAAATGCTTCGCTATTTCGGGATAAGCGTCTACAACTTCGCAGTGAAAAGCATATCCAGCTCGCTTAAGGTAAGGAATTGCGTTTTCAATATGAGTATATAGCGGCAAATCTTTAGAGTCTCGTGCTGGCAACACTTTTCTGGTTAATAGCTTTACAATTCGTGATGATTTATTTTCCTAAAAAAAACATGATTAGATATATCACATGTTAGCATGTGTGTGTCTACATGATTAATAGACCAGACGATTCTTTTCGTATTTCCAAAATATATATTGTTAGTTCTTTTTTTACATACTAAACAAACAAAAATACAAAAAAAAATATTCGTAATAACTACTGATTCGTAATAAGTACTGGTTTTGTGAAATTTGCTTTATTTGCACTAATAATATTTTTCATATAATCTGAAAGAAACAACAAAAACAAAAAAATACAAGCCTGTGTTAGATAACACGGGCGCATAGGTCAGACGTAGAATACGTTAGTCATTTTGCATTTAAAATATATGAATTAAATACAATTTTTGATAAATGATTTAAATCTATTTAATATATACGCATACAGCTGATAGCTAGTTATTAAGATTTTGTAACATAAGTAAGCGTTTGCATGTATTAAAGTTAATTAATTTTAGATAGGATAAATTATGTGTGATAAGTTATTTTATGTATGTACAGTATAATTTTTAGTAAAATAAGACAACAACAAAACTACCAAAATGAAAGACAATTATTTTATAGGGTATTTTTTTATGAAATTAAAATTTATTCTTTTATACTTACAATGATTGGTTTATGGTATGAAAAGTACGATATGTATGTGTGACAATTAATATCAATATTTCTGCTGAAAACCATATCAATACATGTGCGTATACATCGCCAATCCTTTGTATTAATGTACATCCACACGCATTTTCACGCTGCTCGCAGAAGTAAACAAACGACAGCAAAGATCTGTAAACTTTAAAGCACACACAAGTGTCCACGCTCCTCTCCCTTCATTTTATGTTCCCCACCAAACAAACTAACAACCGACCGATCCAACAAAACGAAATGTACACACACACACACATTTACACGCTGCTCGATAAATAAACAAAGCACAGCAAAGCCAAAATCATTTGATTTCACAACAACAACAAAAACAACAGCGGCAATTACAAACCAACAACAACAGCGGCATGTACAAAAAAAGTCTAAAATATCATGCTCTAAAATATTTATTTCCTTAACTACATAAAATTTTATATATAGACATATAATTTTTTTATGTAATTCGAAATAAAACATATTACCAAAACTGAGTAACATATAAAAATTGCTAAAATATGTTTTAATATATAAGTAAAAGTAGGTGAAAATTGACAAACATTTTCTCAAAAATTTGTGCTCAAGATCAACACCCCTACCTTACCGTATAACGTATTCTACGTTAAATCTCAAACACACTTATTAAAAAACTAATCTCGGTCATTGGTGAAAAGGCATTTCACATTGTTCCAATAAAACGTGGTAACATTGATGAAACGAAAGTTCAAATATATGATGAAAAAGACTTCCGCAAAATGGTTACAGAATATAAGAAAAATAAAACAAGTTTCTACACTTTCCAGCTTAAAGGTGAATTCACCCGTTCGTTCTGCAGGAAATTTTAGTTGAGAGACAATTTTAGTTTACTGAGAGTTTGCTCAAAGAAGATTCACCGGAGTCGAACAAATATTCTGTAGAAACAAAGCTACCCTATGGAACAACTCTGTAAATGATGTGTGTTACTTTTACAAGCGGGCAGCACAGTGGTAGATGCCTGCAATTTTCTGTGTTCTAAATTAAACAAATTTTTATAAAATAAAAAATATACAAATGAATAAAAGTCGAGTGCCTTTTCTAATAGCTATTTTGTTAAATACATATAAAAAATTTGCAATTATACTTGTATACTATAATACATAAATATGTACATATAATATGATGTGGCAGCTCATTTCAATTTTGCATAAAAAATGTATGTATCTGGCAGCACAGTTCAATTCGTTCGGGACGATAATTAAAATTAAACCAATTCAAGCAAAAATTGTTCCGCATTAAATTTACTCTCTTTCTCTCACTCTCTCAAAAATAGAGACGTCAAACTACATATAAAAAAAATCGTTCGGAACGTTCAGAACGAAAGGGTAAATTCACCTTAAGAGTGCTAAAGGCGTACAATCTCTACGTCTCTAACATAATAAACAGGGAGGAGATCCGCCGACCTTTATTTCGCGTTGAAATGGAGCCAAATGATATAAAATTGAAGAAAAATGAGAAACATCCAATTTATAACCTAAAATATCTCTTATACCGGAAAATCACAGTTGAAGAACCACACAAGCGTTCAGGACCCGTCAGTGCCATAACTATCAAGAATATGGCCATACGAAAACTTATTGCAAATTACCTACTGTTTACGTTGTGTGCGATGAATTGCACGAGATTGCCATTTGCAATAAGTCGAAAGATCAGAGGGAAAAAAGTACAGTAATTGTGGAGGTAATCACACTGCGAACTACAGAGGATGTCCTATATTCCGTTAAACAGGCTATGAGTCAAAAGCCTAAAGTAGTCCCAGCGCAAACAGGAAATACGTACTCCGCCACTTATCCTGTAATGGCCCAACCTATCGCTACACAAGTATCGTATGCTGACGCTGTAAAGATCAACTCTGTTCCAGTGCAAAAAGTGTCACCAAAAAATAATACAAAAAATGCAAATGCAAGCTTTAATTTCACTCGCCTTGATGCTACTATTGATAATCTGGTGCAAACTATAAACAACTTTACAACAAATATGACTAACATGATGGAAGAAATGCTGCGAATGCAGAACATACTGCTTCAAGCATTAGTTAACGAGACATGAACACGTTAAAAGTATGTTTCTGGAACGCAAACGGCATTCGCCAACATAAAAATGAACTTGAGCACTTCCTCACATTAAAAATATTGATATAATGTTGGTATCTGAGACTCATTTGACTTCGAGAAGCTTTTTTAAAATGAGTGGCTACACCTTATATGATACAAAGGACCCGAGAGGAAGAGCATGCGGAGGATCAGCAGTTCTAATAAATTCAAAACTCAAACAATATATTCTTGAGAACATTTGTGAAGACCATCTACAAGCAACAAATATTTGCATCGAAAATTTTTGTTCAAATCTCGTGATATCATCAATTTACTTCCATCCCAGATTTTCAATCTCTGAGGATCAATACGAGAATTTTTACAAAACTCTTGGCCCTTGTTTCGTAGCAGCTGGCTACGGAGGTTGGGCAAGAAACAATACTGAAAAAGGTAACATATGTATTTGCTGAGCATTTAAAATACTTATTTACCCCAAACACATGTACCGGTGCTGTTGATTTGCCGAGTGCAGTTGCTCTAGCCCGTCGACCCGTAAAGTTTAAGATGCGTGATGTACAAAAACTAATTGCTGAAACCAACCCGAAGAAAGCTCCATGTATTGACGAAATTAGTAACAAGATGCTGATGAAATTGCCTCGTATTGCTATTAGAATCCTGTTATTTATTTTCAATGGCATTTTGCGACTGGAGTATTATCCACACAGCTGGAAACTACCCATGGTACCAAAATAATTCCAAAGGCGGGTAAAGATCTTACTGAGGCTGAGTCATAGAGGCCAATAAGTTTACTGTCAACAATTTCAAAGCTTTTCGAAAAACTACTAATGACAAAATTGTCCCCAATTCTAACTGATAATGGGTGCATACCGGACCAACAATTTGGTTTTAGAAGTCAGCATAGCACCGCTGAACAATGTCATAGATTGGTTCATTTCATAAGAAGAACATTTGAAGAAAAAAAGTATTGTTCTTCTCTCTTTATTGATGTTTCTCAGGCATTTGATAAAGTGTGGCATGAAGGCCTAATTTTAAAATTGAAGACATATGTTCCAATAAACATTGTAAAACTTTTGGAAAGTTACATTCTTGCCCGGAAGTTCACTGTCGTGGAAGGCGACTTCATGAGTGTGCCCGAAACTATCTCATCTGGGGTGCCACAGGGGAGTATACTGGGACCAGTTTTGTATTTAATTTATACCTGTGATATGCCTCTGAGCAGTAGTATCCACACTTCTACATTTGCCGATGATACAGCCTGCCTTAGTATGCATGAAAACCCTCACGAGGCACCCCGTTATCTCCAGGAATATATTAACCTGTTGGAACTGTTGTTGAACTTATGGAGAATAAAAGTAAATGAACAAAAGTGTGTTCATGTCACATTTACCCTACGTAGAGACACTTGTTCCCCCATTAAAATCAACAATCAAGTTGTTCCTCAACATTCACAGGTGAAATACCTTGGTATACACCTTGACCGACGGCTTACATGGAAACACCACATAGACTCTAAGCTAACACAAATGAAGCTTAAATTAACCTAGATATACTGGCTGATTGGTAAAAATTCTACCCTCAGTCTAGATTGTAAACTTTTAATATACAAGTCGCTTTTGAAACCCATATGGTGTTACGGAATTCAGCTTTGGGGCACTGCTTCAGCTCCCAATGTAGAGAGAATCCAACGAATGCAAAACAAAATTTTAAGGTTAATAACGTCGGCTCCATGGTACATCAAAAATTCAATTTTACATCGTGATTTAAATATTCCACTTGTGACCGCTAAAATTGCAAAATATGCTGGAAAATATTTAACAAAACTCGAGTCCCATCTCGTAACATCTTGAACTTTACTGGACATATCTGCTTAGAAAAGAGTGACACTACGACATTAATACGCAACTCTCCAGATGAAATTCTTTGAAAAGGTTTTTGTGCTTAACATGATATTTATGTATTATTAATTATTATCACTAAGTTTATGTCCGACACTGGTTGGGCCTAATAATTATATATATATATATATATATATATATATATATATATATATATATATATATATATATATATATATATATATATATATAAGATTTGAATACTTATTGTTAGTTCAGTTTTGAAGATACAATAAATAAATATATGCGTGAAAAAAAGTTATCTTTAAGATGTCCTGAAAAAGTTATTTTTTGAAATTACTTCAAATGTTATTCGTCCCACAATATATTATACATTAAAACGTATAAGCAACCTTATTACATTAAATTTGTATTCATTTATTTATTTTTATTAATTGTTGGCTTCATGTGGTCTCTATTTCATAATGCCGTGTGTAACAGTCAATCATATAAAACAGTAATGCAAATGTTAATTTATATAGAGTTGTGTTTTTTACAGACATTCGATACAAGTCATGAAAATGCACACATTTCGAAAATTGCATTTTACCGCATATTCCAATGACTTTAGCATTAGTTTCCCGATACAAAATTGACTTAATCGTTCTTAACTAATGCTCCGATTATCGTTTAAAACAGTTGTTATTTTAATTTTGTATTTTTTGAAATACGATCATGGTTTACAACTGTTGTCAGTACTGATGTATATTGAGTTGTCTGTTTTCGTTCACATCGATTATCGTTTACAACATGTGTATTTATGTGTTGTTTGTACTGTCAAAAATCTACAACAGTTTATTAGGATTGTATTATTTATGTTACAAGTTGAAAATCGAAAATAGAGGAAAAATTTTTAAGTATGCATATAAAATTTGGTTTGGACAAATGGGATCATTTTACAATTAAATAGCTAGGGACAGCCGATTAGAAATATTGAAGAATGGCAAAGAGTTACTTTTTAGAGAAGGGCTCAGTTTTTGTAGCAAAAACAAGAAACCATCTTTGTTTATGCGGAAATTTTTTATAAAACTATAAATTATGTCATTGTAATTAATATATTATAATAACTTTTGTTTTGAGAAAAATTTTACATATTTATTCTGTATATGGTAGTTACAATCGATTTGAACTGTACCGAGTTCTTTTCCGGATACGTCCCATTTCTGTGTGTTTTTTGTTGTTCTTTTATTTATTTCTAACAAAATGTAGGCTTTAATTTTTTAAGTAGTTTTTGGCATGCAGGTATGTAATTTTACGGAAATATGTACTACAAATAAAATGCAACTCTGTGTCATAAGCAACATCTAAATGTTGCAAACCCTAATCAAAAAAATAATTTATGTTGTGTTGTGGCCGAAGCATCACAATTATATTTGAAAAGAAGCAGTATTTCTCATAAATTTAACCAAGATTATCTTAACTTAACTTACTAAGAAGTCGAGGGTGGATGATTTTGGAAGAAATAAAAATGTACCATAGTTCCTCAAGAACAACTTCCAATCTTCATTTCAAGATCACAAGATAGCAAATTGAAATAATATTGAAAGGCAAGAATTAACTGATCACAGATCAAGATTTTTAAATGCGCAGAAGTTTCTCTTCTCAAATATAAAAGAACAACAAAATTCATGAATATCTTCGCAACTGTATTAGTTTATTTGAAAGTTCTTCTGCCTGTCCTTCAGACAAGCTATAAGGCGACTCCCAGTATGTAATTTTACCTCTGCTGATGCCTCAGTTACTTTTAAGCGAGGTGGTACTGCATCCATGTGCAGGAAATATATTAATATGGTGATGCTTTAAACATTTTCGTAATATAGTATACATTTCTTTTAACATCCCCTAGTCCATGAAGAGGGCTAAAGTCTCTTTCAAGATATATTTTTTTAAGTCGCCACTGGCTTTGTAATATGCTCGTATGATCTTATTCCCTTACATGCCTTAGGGATGTCGCTTCTGTAGTATTTTGTAGATTCCATTTTCCTTTGAATAATGAACATATATTTTGACGGTCTTCCTCTTGTTTGGTTAGTAAATTAAACATCTTATCTTGGTGGCTTGGTATAGGGTTATCAGGTTTCCGGACCTAGGCCTGTTTGCTGATAACCCCTAAAAATTGGTATGTTGCTAACCAATCTCTAAATTAACAGCGTAACGGGCGTGCATATAAGTATTTAAGAAAGTAGCGTTGCCTATGATTGTCTGGGCAGAGGTGCTGCCGATGCTTTATGTTTGCACGGAACCTAAAATCGGGAGCGATTTTAATACAAGGCCGACTAGAGATCCTATCCGGTACTACGGGAACCAGTATTCCACGTAGTTTTCCTATACTGGTTGTTGGTGATGTAACTTCGGGGATCACGTAGTGGCTGTTAAAACCCAAAGATACGCGGGAAGAGTTATGGGTCGCATGAGTGTGTCTGCAATATGGTGCTACTGATCCTCTTGTTGATGCTCTTTTCAAGCCATATATGTGGTATTGCTATTCGACAGGGCTGCATAGCGTTTGCAGTTGGTGAGTGTTTCATGATAGGAGAACTTCTTACTGCTGGGCATTATGGTGGTAGGAGGTTACGAGGCTCCAGCACTTAAGCGGGGTATCTGTACATGGTTCTGCACCCGTACAAAATTTGCTATCATGTCGTTACTAACAGGGGTACATATATGTCCTAACCCCATGTGTTCCTCTGGCAGAGACGACGGGGTGGTGGTGAACGGCTTTGTTTACGCAGAGCATCACCAGGTTAGTTCTTATGGCAGGTACTGACGTAAATCTTTGACATATTTGTTTGATTAGTAGATGAATGGGTTTTTTAAGTTTTTCAATGTTGTGAATTTATTTGGCGGACTTAAAGTTTTTGTTATAAGTCTTCCTTTTAACCGTTGAATGTATGCCATTTTCGATCATAAAAATATGTATAGCGCAAAGTTTGTTTACTCTTGCAAAACACACAATTTAAATACCTTGATTTCCTCCGAATTTCTGAATAAATCAAACAATATTAAATTTTACACATTACTAGATATGAAAATTGTAAAACTAGTTTAAACTTAAGATTTGTGGCGTACATGCAATGCTACGAGTATTCAAATAATAGTTTCGATAAAATTTCAGACAACCTCTTAAGATAACTAAATCTCAAACGTGTTTTTTATTTCAGAATTTTTCCAACATTAGGTTGTTTCATGACAATGATATTTTTCAGAGCTGACTTACCAAGATCAGCAGTGATATAAAGTATGACTAGCCCAAGTAAACGCGAGACAATTTTTGTCTTTTATTAATAATATGCTCAATTGAATTTGAATACTCTTATTAAGCCAAAATCAACTATGCTCTCGCACAATGACACATTTCGCGAGAGTGTGGTAAAAATTTCATAACTTTGATATAATCAGAATTTTTAATGCAGTTTTATGGATAGAGGAAATTTTAGCACACGTAGTTATTTGACATTGAATTCTTTAAGTAAGAAATGAGCTAAGAAATTAGCTACTAATGTGCAGAAAGATCTCTAATTGGCAACATTGTTGAATAATATTTTTCCCATGGTATAATACGAGTGTATATGCACTGTCGATGGAATATTCCTCCAATAATTTTATAGTTTTGCGTTTTATTAATAGAACACATACTCCAGCAGTTTCTGGATCAAAAAACCTTCCTCACTGTATTTCCATCATTTGTGCTTCGTTCTTGTTAATTCGGCATACTAATCCTTGAGCATAGTTCTTACTCCAAACACATCTTCTGCAACAATGGTGCTACCACCAGTCGTTGCTGAACCAGCCGCTTATCTAAGATTTAATATTCGGGGATTGAAAATGCTATTGCTGGTCTAAATTCTTAAAACCTAGGCGAGAATAAAATCAATACAACTGCAGGGATACTTCTGTTCCACTCAATGGAATCGTGGACCACAGAAAGTGTATTCCTAAAAGTCTGTGGCCTTATAAGTATGCCAAACTGTTTGAGATTTTACTTATGGGTAAGTTATTGCATATTTTAAGTGAGAATAGATGCATCGCAGATTACCGGTACAATTTTAGGAAACAGGGTTTCAGTAACAAACAAACACATAAACTTGCTTGATAAAGTATGGCACTTAGGCTTAATCCAGAAACTAAAACAAAATGTACTATCAAACACTCAATAAGCTATTTAAGTGGACTCAGATTTATCGTTAGCTAATGTAATTTTTCGAGTACGCAGCAATCCACTGAGGTCCTAGGTACTATATAATATATTATATTAAGGAACATTCACAGCTATTTATATTATTAACCAAGTTATAACGTAATACTCTGAGGTCATATACATTGTTATACACACTGATCTAATAATCTGGACTAATAAGACAATCATGTTTGCTTTAAAGTGATGATACATTTATAGTCATTTTCAAATACAAAATAATAAAAGTAAGTTTTTTAAAACAAAAAAATTGTGTTTAAAATTCGAGTTCACAATTTGGGTTGGAGCGTGATTTTTTGACGCTAAGTAAAAGTTTCCCAAATTTCTGGTTTTTCCTCATACTTATCATATTTTCTTAATAATAGATAGAATTAAAAATATCCTGAATTGCAGAGAACTGAACTATTGTTATATTTCTTATTAGCTTAAAATAATTAAAGTTATTTATTAACTATTTAATATTTTACCATCATCATCTGTACCCTTTAGCTAAAACATGATTAAAAAGCATTCAAGCTCTTATACTTATATCAAACACCACAAACACTATATGAGAATCCAAACTGAACTCAATCATATTTTTCTATTTGTAATCAACAAAACAATAAGTCGCCCAAAGGGCGATTAATTTTTAACTAATTAATTATTAACTGAAATTCCTCATAAATTCTTTAAGTTAAATACATAAGTATATTCATATTACGTATACAGTTAATGACCTTTCTTTATCTCACTAAGTAATAAATATCTTGAAGAAATATGATATGGAACTTAGCACACATGAAAATAATAACTATTTGCAGTTTATGAATATATACTCACCAAATTCTTTTCTTTCGTTGTATTTTTTAAATCTAGTACTAATTTTTTTAATTTTAAACACTACAATTTATTTTAGGTTATATTCGTCGCCTTCAAAAATATTAAGGGCAAGCAATTAGTAAATAAAGGACTAATAGTTGACTGGAATTGGAAAATACCATCAGTATATACTATTTGTACGTACTCGTACAGACATACGAGTAAGTACTAGTTTGAACCTATTTATAGATGAGATTTTTGCATTGTGATTATTTTCAGGTTGAGAATTATTGCGAAAAAATTTGTTTGTTTATATAGAAATATAATAGTATAAACATATATGAATGTCTATGCATACTTACACATATAAGTATATATTCATTTTTCAATAAAATATCTTTAAAGAATATTTTCCAACATATATTATGCCACTTTCTAAACTTTAAAATAAAAAAATTCTTATATTACAAAGTATAAATAATAATAAACAAAAAAACTCAATATAGTGCTAATTGTACGAAAGGAAGTAGCGCTTGAAAAACCAACACATGACATAATGGTTTTTTCTAATTTTTTGAAGAAAAAATATATTTGTAACTCCACAGTATGTGGAAAAATTATCAAAGCTGCAACGCTGATTATCTTTATAAAACTTAAAAAAAATTGCTAGATGCCAGGGAAGCTTTCATGTGTGCAGTGGTCGTTCATCATGGTGAATACACTTTACACGAAATTTGGCTGAATGCATAATTAAATGAACAGGGATGTAATTTACACATATTAACTAAAATCAGCAAATGTTATTAATTTAGGTAATGAATGCACAATTTTGTGTTTTTGTTTGATACCTGTATATATCGTCTATGTGGAACAAAAAGTCACTATTCATGGTTCCGAGTTATGATGCATTTTGTATATAATTTATCATTAAAAATCCAATATTTAGATAAAAAATCTTTTGAATACTACAAGTTGTTTATTAATAATAACCACATTATATCCACCTAAAACTTTCAATAAATAATGAGAATTTAGAGTAAATTTGACTAAATTGTAGATAATGATTTTTTCTTCGGACTTATTTATTTATTTATTTTTATTTTTTTTTTTTTTATTATAGTTAGTGAGTTTTTATTGCATAAATACAAGGTCCGTATTTTAATGGTTTTATTGATAAAAGTAAGATAAGTAATGGAGAATCTAATACATTTCATTAATATTATCGACTTTAAGATTTATTTTAACTCGTACATTTTTAAGAATTGTTATTCACCAAAATTTTCATCTTCAAAATCTCTTACAGATTTTAACGTTGGCAAGTTCTTATACCACTGATGTAGCTCGACTGGTATAACCCCACTTGCGCATAATTTTAACAAATCTTTTTTTTTGCTTCGCTATTGGGTAATTCATTTTCATAAATCTGTATAGGTGCTAAAAGCTTCCGTGGTCTTCCACGTCCATGGACACAAATTTTTTTATATGGTCCTGTCCTGTTCTGCCGCTTTAAAAATTTCAAGCCAATCATTCATTATGAAAACTTATCTGTATTTCTTCGATTGTTCTGTGGATGAATGCATGGAGTCGCACTCCATATACGTATGACCGGATTCCAAAAATTTTTGTTCTATAACTTGAAGGTGGGTGGAACGAACAGCATAAAGCAGAATTGCAGCAACGCTTTGGTTCCTATTTTGTCCACCACATGTGTCAGAAAAAAGGGGCAGCTCCGTAATATTTTGTAGTATTGAATTGATGTATCTAAACAGTATTGATCCAATTTCCGAACTGCCTCGTTTTCCATTTAGTTCAGTCCAGGCATAGCACAACGCCTTTTTATCATTACCACTTTCATACACGGTAAGGTTATAAACATTAATCTTGCGACTATAATACATTTGAGACGATGCTGAGGATGGTATCTGCAAGACGCTCTGGAGATCAAATGTAACTGTTTGAAAATTGTCCTCTGTTGTTGATCGTTGTTTGTCTGAATTCTTAGCCATGTAGCAGTCATCTTTTCGGCTGATATGAAAGTCATATTCTTCTTGAAGTTGTCCTTTTCTTACTGAATCTGCCAAATTAAATCGTGTACAAATGGTGCACTGGTCTTTTTTTGGTCTAAAGAAAGAAAGATTGTATTGTGTGCAAATACTTTCCTGTACACATTTTCTTTCACTGGCATCTCATTAAACTCAGAACAATAAATTTGGTACAGCTCATACATTTTGAGGATGGAAAGATTGCTGTCAAGGTATTTTTTTTTAGATGACTGGCGAATGTAATGCCCCGGTACGGTCGAAAAACTTTCAATGTGTCGCTTTACTGTGTTTATCGAATGATTGCTTGTTTTATTGCCTGGAGTTTTTTTTCCACGTTTGTCATCACCTTCAAAAGTGCAACAAGCATTGATTGAAGACAAAGCTACATTTATAGGCCCATTTGAGATGCATAGAGTTTTTTGAAAAAATGTTGCACACACCCTCCATAGTTGTCGTTGACCATTGAAAAGATAGTATGCCCTTGATTGGCTTCGCGAACTAAGATTCTCCGAAGTAGTTCTTCGTTTCACAGAAGAAACTTTTATACATTTCAAAATAAAATCTTTTTGACTTTTGTAATTATTCATTGCCCAATATATACCGCAAATTTTTTTCGATCCTCTTCTGTAAAATGTAAGTTGCATTTAAAACGACATTTGATACAGTTAAATCTCTTAGGGGTCTTCGCCTTTTTTAATCCGGAGTAAGTTTCATAAGGCAAACATTTGGAGCGATTGTTTTTTATGATGTTCACTTTCCGCGTCGCCAGATTTCGCTGTTTCCATCGACATAGGGAATTACTTGTCACTTGATTTTCATTATTTTGGTTTTCTTTTCCACACGAAACCCCGCTGTCAGCGCTGGAATCAATGTAAAAATCCTTTACACTATGGCATGATGGCGTTGATGACCGATGTTCAAGTTCATCATCACTCTGATCGCTTGTATCTGAGATTTCAAGATTTCTGGGCTCCTTTTCATACGGATAATCCACTGATTTTAATTTTTTTTCTCGTGTTCCAACCATCCTTAGAAAAATATGTACATATATAATGCTTATTTATAGAACTATTAAAAGCAGAAGTATTTACCTTAGTAATAATTACAGAATAGTTTTCCAAGTGCTTAATTTTTTGTTTTATAATATTTGTTACACAAATTCAGTTCTTAGATTGATGGAATCCCCGAATTAGAAAATATTAACAAAACAAAAATCAGCAGTGTTACCAACATAAGTTGTATATTGTTTATCGATAAAAATTGTACTAGAACATTCAAAGCGACAACTGATGTACATACATCAATAAAAGGCATATAGGTAGATAATGATGTTTTCTTCACAAATATTATCGCGAACCTGCAGTTCATGATTTAAAAAAAAAAATTCTAAGTAAATAAAATAGCTATGCGCATATCGTCTTCTACAAAAGATAAATAATGGAAAATTATGGAGTAAAATGCAAAGAACTCATTTTCGACAAAAATGTAGTTAGAGAGTTTTTGTTCTACATAGACGATATATATATATATATATATATATATATATATATATATATATATATGTATATTATATATATATATATATATATATATATATATATATATATATATATATATATATATATATATCCCTGGCTGGGATAACTACCTTGTCGTGGTGTGAGGGTTTAAGTGTGGGCTGAATTGCACATCTCTTCTAAAGGCGAACGAGGGTCTCCTATAGGATCCATTGTTTAACTGAAGAAAGTGGTGGGCATAAAAGCCTGCATACTAAAAGTTATCCACCCCCAAACAGAGGTGTTACGCGACCCGTGCCTATCTGTTCTATTTGCAGTCGGGGCCACGAGACTGTATTCAAACGGAGCTTTGCTGATACCTGGGGACCTCAGCAAATAGACTACGTCCCCTCCACTTTATCGGGGGCTATGACGTGGAGGAAATCCCTTTCCCCTACACTCGTGGGACCAAACATGACAAAAAACAATTCTAAACAACACAAAAACGAAAATATGACGATGACGACAATGGACATACAAACGAACAACGGAATAGAAAATCGGACAAGGACAGCGACACAAAAAAGAGAGGAAGAGGTGGTAATACCGGAGGGGGACTTAAGGTCAATCCAGCCTTCAGAGATAGGTGGGAATATCAACTCTGACTCTCAAAACGTAAACCAGTCAGGTAGAGATCCTTCGCCGGATCTAGTAAGACTGGTAGATGAGGTAAGCGACAAAATCGCAAACCTAAATACTAGGAAAAAGCGGCTCTCCGGGGCTCAAAGGCGAAAACTTGCCAAGAAGAACCAAGTAGCAGCTAAAAATGTGCAAGATGCCCTAAAGGAATCATCGTAGACTCCCTCCACCTCGGTAGAGACTGGTAAGAGGATCCGATCTCCAGAAGGGCAGAATATTACCGAGCCGAAGCATAAGAAAAGGTGCTCCTCGTCGACCAGTAAGTCGCCAAAACAGGGCGTCTCCCTTCTTAAAGGAGTCTCCATGAAGAATCCTTCTAGTAAGGGGGTCAAAAATGCAGCACTTACTGAGAAGGCGGGCACGTCGGCGAAATCTTCCGCGGAAGCAGAGAAAGCCAAAAAGCGGAATCTCTTCACGAGGAAAAAGAAGCTAGACGCAACCAAGGAAAAAGAGGCGCCATCTGACGCTAAAGTGGTCAGTAGGCCATATAGGGACAATCTCTGCTACGCGGTCATTGACACCCCACGTCCGACTGGAAAAATACCAGAAAATCAAAAACAAGTGGCTGAGGATCGGGTAAATAACGCGATATTGGAATACGTTATGGCTACCGATAACGGATCTCCAATGCAAATATACAGCTGCGGGTTTCAAGGGGGCGTGTTGATGCTAAGATTAGCTTCGCAGACCTGCGCAGCCACCCTTAAGAAGTTGGTAGAAAGAATCCCTCCGCCATGGAAAGGCTGTAAGCTGGAACTGGTGGAAGGGAGAAATATACCAACTCCAACCAAGGCAACCTTCTACATCAAAGAATGGGGATGCAAATTCACATCCACCGTGTTTTGGAGGTTATTGGCAGACAAAACAAAGAACTGGTGGGCATCGACCAAGGATCTATTTTCAGCCTTTCCAAATCTGAAGGGAAGGTGTTCTTTGTGTCAAAAGCTGTCTATTTCAAAATAGGCAAGTCCTGTATCGGTAGCCAGGGGAAAACCACCCCCATCTACGATAGGACAAACACGGCACAGGCTGCAACTAGCCAAAATCAGGCGGGTGTCTCGGAGGTCCAGACGGCCAAGTAGGAGTTGGAGCAAAATATCACCAACTCCCAAGAGGACCGCCTATTGGGAGGATGATGTGTGAAAATTAACAAAGGTAAGATACATGTGGCATTAATACAAGAACCCTGGACGACAAAAAACAGGCTTAATGGATTAAACCATGTAAACTACCATTTATTTTATGCTAAAACAGGGAATCGTCCGAGGACCGGTATTCTTGGTCACAAAAATTTATGCTTTCTTTTATCCACAGAGATGTCAATAGCAGACGCAACAGGGAAATGGGAACATATGCCTAGCATCAGTATACTTACGGTATGATGCACCGACACTACCACCAACGTCGGAATTACAACACTTGGTAGAATATTGCAGAATAAAAGTAGGAAAGTACTAATCGGATGCGATACTAATTCGCATCATATTGCATGGGGTAGTACTAACATTAATAAAAGGGGACAGGCTCTTTTAGAATTTCTGAATACTAACGATCTATTAACTGTTAATACTGGTAATACGCCTACCTTTATTAATAGAATTAGAGCGGAGATATTAGATATAACTATATGTTCTGAAAACGTAATCAATGAAATTTGATAAATTACGTGCAGTGCTCACCTTACCTGATTGTAAAGATGTTGAGGTCCATGATGTTTCTGAGTGTACTAGGATACGAAACGAGGGGTCTGGCTTTGCTATGTAAAACAATGATTTATATATACCATATTTTATATACCACATCTCTATACAACTATGGTTTATTTTCATATGTACATATACAAATTTTTTTTCCTTGTTTTCTTTTTTTTTTCTTCTCGCTTTTTCTTTTTGCTTATTTGAGTTTATATGTAATCAAATTTATTGATCTCATTTCTCTTATTACATGATTAGCTATAGTTGATTGAAGATGGTTATGAATTTATATTTTTCTATCGCTTATTTTACTGCTTCATGTTGCTTCTGGTTCCCCGCCACACCCTCTGCCAATGACTTCATATAACGG
This sequence comes from Germaria angustata, assembly GCA_963681545.1. Lineage (NCBI taxonomy): Eukaryota > Metazoa > Arthropoda > Insecta > Diptera > Tachinidae > Germaria > Germaria angustata. The sequence continues at coordinate 66,102,725 of OY812999.1, read as the reverse complement.
TAACATTGGTCCGGTTGTTAGCTGCAGCTCTTTTTGGTCTAATATGTTGATTTCATACAAAGATGTCTTGAAGGTTTCCCACTTAAACTGCAATAGTATTAGACCTTCGTATAGAGTTTCAAAGTTTGATGAGTTTAAAAGTATTATATGTGGCTCGTTGTTTAACCTAGTAGGGGTTACTGAAACCTGGTTAAAGGAGGAAGTTTCGTCTAATGCTGTTAATATTCCTGGATATAAATTTTTACGTAATGATCGACTTCACTGTAGGGGTGGTGGTGTTGGTTTCTACATTGCTGATAAACTTAACTATAGAGTTGTTTACAAGACCTCAATCCCTGATAAGTGTGAATCACTTTTTCTTGAAGTTGTTTTTGGTAGTGTAAAATACTTGTTTGGTGTTGTTTATCTGCCACCTCCTTCTGATCTAACTGCATTTGAAGAGTCTCATTCTGAACTATTTCTCAATTATATGAATGTGGTTATAGTAGGTGACTTCAACCTTAATATGTTTGATAGTATGAAGGCTGATTTAATTCGATCGCTTTGTGCAAGAACCGACTTAACTGTACTCCATAATTCTATACCTACACATTATGAGGTAGGACGTATGTCAACGTCATTGATTGATTTTTTCCTTGTCAGTGATCGCTTGTCTGTTAATCTTTCTGAGCAGGCTCAGTGTCCGTCTATTTCTCATCATGCACTTATTTATGCTGTTTTTCCAGTTACCCTAGAATTTACTAATTCCGTGATCGTGCATCGGGACTTTAACAGAATCGAATGGGAGGGTCTGTTTTGCTTTTTATCTCATTATGAATTATCAAGTACAGTCAGGAGTCTAAATGATCTTAGGCCTATCTCGATTCTCCCAGCCCTTTCAAAGGTGGTGGAGCATTTGATTAAAAATCAGATTTTATCGGAATGTGAGAGTAGGATTTCGAGATCGCAATATGCTTTTCGTCGGAAATATAATACAACTTCTTTATTGCTGAACTTGACGGATGAAATTAGAGCGAATGAAAATGAAGGAATTTGTTCACTGCTTGTTTCCCTTGACCTATCTAAAGCCTTTAACTCAATATCCTACCCATCGTTGATCTTGAAATTAAGAGATAAATTTGGTTTCTCTAGATCTTCTTGTAAACTTATTATGTCGTTTTTAGCAGGTCGAATTCAATTTGTTGAATTGAATGGCAATTGTTCTAATTGTCTTACGCTAAGCTCTGGTGTACCCCAGGACTCTGTCTTGGGGCCGCTACTGTTCATTATATATGTTAATGACCTTCCTGAGGCTGTAGATCATAATACATGTCGACCTTTTATTTTTGCCGATGATATTTTGCTGTTATTTAGTATGAGCCGTGGGTATGTAGATGCGTTGGAACGTAACGTAAATATGTGCCTTGAAAATATCTCACATTGGACGACTACAAACTCACTGGCCATAAATCCTTTAAAAACTAAGGCTATGCTTTTCGGAACCTCTGGGCGTTCTGCTCCTTTAATGAACATATGTGTTTCTAATCAACGTATTGAATTTGTAAGTGAGCTAAGGTGCTTGGGTGTTATTATTGATCGCAATTTAAGCTTTGTCTCTCATATTGGATCTGTACATCGGAGAGTGTCTTTTACCCTACGTAGGATTTATTCTACGAGTATTTACTTGCCATTTAGGGTGAAGCTTAGAGTCGCTAATGCGCTTATGATGCCCCTGATTCTTTATGGATTTGAGGTATTTTCTGGAAGTATTCTGGCTAGTCTTGTGAAACTGGGACGGGTAGTTAATACTATTGTTAGATATGTTTACAATATTCGGAGGCGTGACCATATATCACAACATGTGTGTAGATTCTTGGGCTGCTCTTTTTCAGATTATACTAAGTACCGAAACCTACTATTCTTTTATAGAACCTTTAAGGATGGCATTATTACCCAATTATGTAACCGTTTCTCGTTTTCTCGATCAACAAGGAATAAGCAGATATTGATTCCGAGAATAAACTGTTCTACATTCAGTAGATCATTTCTAGTGCGGATTGCTCGGTGGTGGAATTCTTTACCACTTGAACTGCGGATTTTCTCCCATTCTAATAACGTTTTTCATCTTAAACTTATTAGGTACCTCTTAAATTTAAATTTGAACTTATAAAATGCTAGTGTACATATATTTATTTATATCCTTTCTTATAACTAATGTTGCTGCTAACTAATACCGGATACATGTTAGTTCAATATGCATATATTTCTTACTTTTTAGACCGGCTGGGGAGCCAAATGTAATATGTAATATGATATAGTGAATAAGTCTGAAACTGTACTGGTAGTGTTATATGATTTATTATCACCTTTAATGATATAGCTTTATTATTTTAATGTTAATTAATTTTACTCAGGTATTGTAAACATTTTTTTTGAACGATGTAATACGTTTTTTTGGCCAAGAGGGCTTTTGTATTACAGTATAGATTAATAAATAAATAAATAAATAAATTTGCGGAATGGAGGGTTCTGAACGAGCACTCATTCTCAGATATTCGTTATATTATGTTTAAAATTGGAAGGCAACTGCCAGACCTATAACCTTCCCGAACAGGGCAAAAACTGATTGGGCAAAATTCGAAACGTCACTTGACTCTCACTTAGGGCAGGTTTCTTTCAATTGCCTAGAAAGAGAGGACATAGACAGTAAGGTCAAAATCATTACGGACGCTTTAGTTCAGTCATTTGAAGAGAGTTGTATAGTGTACCCACGTCGCCATACAACATGACCGTGTATACTTGCCAACTTCAAATGTGTAGAGTGACTACCAATTGACATACGATCGGGTTACACCTTTGAAGTGTGCCAAAGACCATTGTCCGCTTTCATGTTGTATGACACCTATAACCCAATACTTCTATGTATCATAAATTATATTTTGTAACCCAACATTTCTTTGTAATGCACTTTCTTTTGTAAGTAAACATGTGTTATAAACAAACATGTGTTAGTCATTCTAGATGACTAGAATGATTTTCACAAGTACTATATAAGAAAGTAAAATTTGTAAATAAAATTAGACTTGATTTGGAAAAGACATAGTTCGGCTGTTTCGCCTTGTTTCATTCCTTATTAGAAGTCTCAAACTCTTTTGGCAGTTCTTTTGAACGCCTAAGTTCTAGCTGATACCCTACAGCTGTATAAATATATACTGGGCTATAGGAATTTACACAAACACTAAACACTGCCAACTTCCCTATAACTAATTCCCCCATAACACTATATGGCGATCCTATAATACCACAGTTGCCCACTTCGGGAAAGAAACTCCCCATTCGAGAAACCCTGGATGACAGGGGAGATTCGGGGAATGAGGAGTGAAGTCCGCTGACTCTATAATAGAGCGAAATGTAAAAGATTACCAGTATATTGGGAGGATTATCGTGATAAACTCCGGAATCAAGAGAATAAGAACAGCTAAACGTACATCCTGGAGGCTTTTCTGTAAACAGGTGGACAGTGTAAGTGATGTTTCTAAAATTAGAAAATTTTTGTCAAAAGCCCACATCCAGGCTGAATCATTAGTGGATGAAACGGGCAAGACAATCAAAAATCTGGAGGAAACCATTAAACTCCTCATGGATACACATTTTCCATGCAGCCCACCCGTACTTTCGGCTATGCTGGACGATGGGAGAGGTGGTGAACATGAGGTGCCTATTATCAGCGATAGGATGGTAATGGAAGCGATAAAAAGCTTTTCTCCGTTTAAGGCTGCGGGTCCGGATGGTATCTTTCCGGCGCTCCTGCAGAAGGGGATGAATTTAATTTCGACACATATTCTTGTTGAACCTTCGTAGTGAACAGACGTGTTAGCGGAGTTTTTTTTACATACTAAACAAACAAAAATACAAACAAACAAAATATTCGTAATAAGTACTGATTCGTAACAAGTACAGTTTTTGTTAAATTTGCTTTATGTGCATTAATAATATTTTTCGTATAAAGTGAAACAACAAAAACAAACAAAAAACCACAAACAAAGTGACTGAGGAATACTCTGTATGAGTACCTCAAAAACAAAAAATTGTGAAGTGAGTTCTAACGGCAGAAATGCCTATTTTACTGTGAGTTCTGAAGCTCTTAATGCAAACAATAAAAATAAAAAATTTGATGATAGTCTTTTTCTAACGGCAAAGCCAATTTTACGTGAGCGATCAACCTCGTTTACTCCAATGCCAAGTAGTGATTCTATAGCATTACCGCTGCCTAGTACTTCTCTATTTAAATCAGCGCCATTACCGCTCCAGGCTCGTGTTCATCACTTAACCCAGTTATCACTATAGACAATAATATTGAGAAACCTAAAGTGCCTGTCGGAATGGACAGATATATCACAGTAGTAAAGCGCGGGCGAAGCCCAAATTCATCTAAAATCTCATCGGTTCCCAAGATATCCAGGGATAACGACGCCGCACAGTGGCTGAAAATCGTTTTTCATTGGCCAAAAGTCAAATTTTTTTTTGTCACCGATTTTTAAAATTTTTACGCCATTTTGGAGCTAATATATCCATATTAAGGTAGCCAAAAAATTAGGTTAAACTATTGATAATTGTGGGCGTGGCATGCTGTCAAACTCAACTGTTTTTTGTTATTTCAGTAAAAGGTGTTTTTTATCAGTTTTTTGTCAAAAATAAATGGTCACTACTCGCAAGCTATCATCGATAATGGCCTGCGGTCTTTTTTATAATATTGGTAGAATTATAGTCTTTAGTTGTTGTAAGTGGTTACCGCTCTAGCGTTTAATATTAGAGGTGTTATGAAATATTTATGAAACTACTATATTTTTCTAAAATTTAAACTTTAGTGGAATAGAACTTCTAGGGAACAAAAGGGAACAAGAAACGAATACCACCCGAAGAAAGGCGAAGGTGTCTTCTTTCACCCCATATATACTTTTGCACCCGCCACGACCCGCCGGTAGAACACTTTTTTAATTTTAATGAAATTACTCCAAAAAAAATCAAATTACTCTAATATAAACAGCCCTATAATTACTCGTATACAATGGTGTATTAAATTTTCACTTTTTTGCCTGAAGGTTTATGTTTTTTACTTTAGACTACCTAAAACTAAAATAATTAAATATAATACCTGCGAAAGGGTTTTATGGCTTTGTTTTGATCAGCAAAAAATCAGTAATAAAAATATCACAATAGGTTCTACAGTAAACATATGATCTCTTTCTAATATAACTGTTAGGGTCAGCCAAAGTCATAAACAATTTTATAATAATAATCGCGACATTAAACGACTAAAGATAAAAAGAACCCCATATTGGCGAGATACTAATTAGTTTTACCTGATATTAAGGTCTGGATAACACGTGCAGTTTTGTTCAATTTAAGTACTACCTGCTATGAAATTGAAGATCAATGTGTGAATAACATGTATCTAAAAATATATAAAACTACGGATTCAATAAGGGATTACACAATAAGTTAATCCTTTACGTGTACGTACGTATATTTGCAAGTGATAAATCATAACAGACTCAAATAAAAATATTCAGAAAAATATGGAGAGCTTCGGTTATAAAGAACTGGCCGAACAGTATTTTAGAAATAAAAACCAGGAAGATGTTCTTACTTACGTTAAAATAAAATTAAGCTTAAATTCGTGTAGCACCGAAATACAAGAGCAATTATCTAATTTTGTAAAAGTACTAAAAAAACGCTACAAAGAAGTTAGCTACAGTAAACAAAAGTTTTATATAAAAAGTGAAAAGTGTTTAGAAGTGGTCGCTGCAGAAACAGCAAAGCAAGATAAGGTTGGAAGACCACGCAAATCATTGGACAACTGCAGCGATAAATCTAAGAGGCGGAAACTTAAAGATGTTAACGATGCAATTGGTTGTACAAATATAAAAGAATCTTTCCTACATCAATTACGATCACAGAACCAATTAACAAAAGTGGATATCATTGAAAAAGTTATTAAAGCTAGTCCAGTGAGAACAAAACGAATTCTTAAAAGTATACCAACTCCGAGCGATGCAAAACAGTGCACAAATGAGGAGGCATTAGCCTTATTTCTGGATTTGAAAGTAACAAAACAGCAATATATTAAGCTCAGATTGCGTGCGATTGAAATGGCTCACAAAGCTAATTCTTTTTTGCAAGTGGGGATGTGATGGTTCTTCGGGACATAACCAATACAAACAAGTTGTATGTGAAAATATTTCGGACTCGGATATGTTCATGGTATCAATTGTACCATTGCGATTGAAAAAGATTTTGGAAGATTCAGAGCCTTCGACTAGTACAATGCAAACAATGGATATTTGGAAAAATGAGACACCATCTTCTACGAAATACTGCAGGCCAATCAAATTTGAATTCAAAGAAGAAATTAGTGATATCAAGGCCCAAATTGCAACACTACCATTAGCCATTACAATTACAGTTAGATGGGCAGCAAATTGAAGTAAGCTACCAATTAGTCCTTACAATGATAAATGGAAATGTAGGTCAGGCTTTGACTAACACGAAGGCTGCATCCAGCTGCATTATATGCCAAGCAGCATAAACCCAATTAAACCAAGTTCCGACAAAATCATTAGATAATACCGATGCATATGAATTTAGATTATCACCACTACATGCAAGAATACGACTTATGGAACATATACTAAAAATCAATTATGATTTATATTTCGGGTCTTCAGGATCCATAAGAAACAATAAAACCAACAAAGAGTTAAGAAGTTCAAAAAAGAAACATGTTCAAGATGAATATCGCAAAATTGGATTGATTATAGATCAGCCAAAACAAGGGTCAGGCAATACAAATGATGGCAATACCGCACGAAGATTCTTTTCAGATCCAGAAACAGCATCTGAAAGAACAGGAGTGGATTTAAACCTTGTTTCCACTTAATTTTAAAATTTTTTTTGAGTGTAAAAATTTTTTTTGAGTGTAAAAAATTTTTTTCAGTGTAAAAAATTTTTTTGAGTGTAACATTAAAAAAATTCCATTATCACAAAAAATAATTATAATTATTATTAAGATCAAAATATAAAATTTTTTAATATGCAAATAAAAAAAATAAACCCATATTTCACTCCAAAAGTTAAAAAAAAATCAAAAGTTCAACTTTGACCTAGAAGTCCTTAAGAAGTACTCAATCAATTTCAATGTAATTAAAACTGAGTCAAGCTGAATTAAATATCTATCCATTAAAAAAAGAATTACTTCAATATTTTGATCGGTTCAAAAGTTACAGAATTTTGGCCAATGAAAAACGTTTTTCAGCCACTGTGCGCCGCAACAGTTAACCGGCAAAACCGTTTTAAAATATTGCAGGATGACAATGACAAACCCGAAGCATCCTCGAAAAAAACCTCAAAACCGCCACCAATATATCTGAGGCAAAAAAATTCAAACACTCTTATTAAAAAACTAATCTCCGTCATCTGTGAAAAGGCATTTCACATTGTCCCAATAAAACGTGGTAATATTGACGAAACAAAGATCCAAATATATGAAGAAAAAGATTTCTGCAAAATGGTTAACGAATTTGAAAGAGTAAAACAAGTTTCTACACATTCCAGCTTAAGAGTGCTAAAGGCCTACAGATCGTACTGAAGGGCATAGATTCTTATGTTGTTCCTGAGGAAATAAAAGGTGCTCTCACCCTCCAAGGATTTAAGGTTAAAAATGTCTCTAACATAATAAACAGGGAGAAGATCCCCCAACCCTTATTTCGCGGTGAACTGGAACCAAATGATATTAAACTGAAGAAAAATGACACACATCCTATTTATAATTTAAAATATCTATTATACCGGAAAATCGCAGTTGAAGAACCACACAAGCGTTCAGGACCCGTACAGTGCCATAATTGTCAAGAATATGGCCATACAAAAACGTATTGTAAATTACCTACTGTTTGTGTTGTGTGTGGTGAATTACACAACATTGCTATTTGCAATAAACCAAAGGATCAAAAGGAAAAAAGTGCAGTAATTGTGTAGGTAATCACACTGCTAACTACAGAGGATGTCCTGTATACTCTTTTGTAAAACAGGCTATGAGTCAGAAGCCTAAGGTAACCCCAGCTCAGACAGGAAATACGTACTCCTCTACTTATCCTCCTATGGCTCAACCAATCTCTACACAAGTATCGTATGCTGACGCTGTCAAGATCAACTCCGTTTCCATGCAAAAAGTGTCACCACCAAATAACACAACAAACGCAAACGCAAGTTTTAATTTTAATCGCCTTGAAGCTACTATTGATAATCTGGTGCAAACTATAAACAATTTTACAACAAATATGACTAGCATGATGCAAGAAATGCTGCGAATGCAGAACACACTGCTTCAAGCATTAGTTAACAAGCCATGAACACGTTAAAATTATGTTTCTGGAACGCAAACAGCATTCTCCAACATAAAAATGAACTTGAGCACTTCCTCAGGGTAAAAAATATTGATATAATGTTGGTATCTGAGACTCATTTGACTTCGAGAAGCCTTTTTAAAATGAGTGGGTACACCTTATATGATACAAAGGACCCGAGAGGAAGAGCATGCGGAGGATCAGCAGTTCTAATAAAGTCAAGACTCAAGCACTATATTCTTGAGAACAATTGTGAAGACCATCTACAAGCAACAAATATTTGCATCGAAAATTTTTGTTCAAATCTCGTGATATCATCAATTTACTTCCCTCCCAGGTTTTCAATCTCTGAGGATCAATACGAGGATTTTTATAAAACTCTTGGCCCTTGTTTCAGAGCTGCTGGCGACTACAATGCAAAACATACGTTCTGGGGATCGCGTCTTATTACACCTAGAGGTCGAGCGTTGTACAACACAATTTCAAAAATGGGCTTGGACGTCATTCCGAGCGGGGAGCCCACTTACTGGGCTACTGACATACAAAAAATTCCAGATGTTATAGATTTTGGGGTCATGAAAAATATCCCTAGGGATTTAATTTATGTTGAAGCTTCACATGATCTCTCCTCCGATCACTCTCCTACGATCGTTACAATTTGTAGCCCACTAAGAAGTGACTTACCTCACCCATATGTGAAGATAATAAATCGTGTTAACTGGCTGGGGTTCAAAAAATATCTCAGTAGTCATTGTACGGAAAACATCAGGCTTAGAACTACCGATGATATTGAACTTAACATTGCCAATCTTACCGAGAATATTAAACAGGCTGCTAAAATGCCACTACCTCCCATCCGCAGACTGGGTTTAATAGAATTTTATCTGCGGATATTGAACGTCTCGTATGTGAAAAAAGAAGAGCTAGAAGGGAATAGCAGCAGCACAGATCGCCCCACCATAAAATCAGACTTAGAGAATGCACTAAAAAACTCCAAGAGTTGCTTGCATCTGAAAAATCTGCTTCTCTCAAGAACTATCTGGAAAGTCTCGATGTCACAGCAGCATCTAATTACTCCTGATGCTACGCTGCTAGAAAACTTAAAACACACGTTGAGTTTAAACCACCCCTGCGCACTTCTACCGGAGGTTGGGCAAGAAACAATACTGAAAAAGATAACATATTTGCTGAGCATTTAAAACACGTATTTACCCCAAACACATGTACTGGTGCTGTTGATTTTCCGAGTATAGTTGCTCTGCCCCCTCGACCTATAAAGTTTAAGATGCGTGATGTGCAAAAACTAATTGCTGAAACCAACCCGAAGAAAGCTCCGGGTATTGATGGAGTTAGTAACAAGATGCTAATGAAGTTGCCTCGTGTTGCTGTTAGAATCCTGTTATTTATTTTCAATGACATTTTACGATTGGAGTATTATTCACACAGCTATGCCATGGTCAAAATGATTCCAAAGGCGGGCAAAGATCTTACCAAGGCTGAGTCATATAGGCCAATAAGTTTACTGTCAACAATTTCAAAACTCTTCGAAAAACTGCTCATGACAAAATGGTCCCCAATTCTAGCTGATAATGGGTGCATACCGGACCATCAATTTGGGTTTAGAAGTCGGCATAGCACCATTGAACAATGTCATAGATTGGTACATTTTATAAGAAGAGCATTTGAAGAAAAGAAGTATTGTTCTTCCCTCTTTATTGATGTTTCTCAGGCATTTGATAAAGTGTGGCATGAGGGCCTGATTTTGAAATTGAGGACATATCTACCAATGAACATTGTGAATCTATTGGAAAGTTACATTCTTGCCCAGAAATTCACTGTCGTGAAAGGAGACTTCATGAGTGTGCCCGAAACTATCTCATCTGGGGTGCCACAGGGGAGTATACTGGGGCCAGTTTTGTATTTGATTTATACCTGTGATATGCCTTTGAGCAGTAATATCTTCACTTCTACATTTGCCGATGATACAGCCTGCCTTAGTATGCATAAAAACCCTCACGAGGCATCCCGATATCTTCAGGAACATATTAACCTGTTGGAACTGTGGTTGAACTTATGGAGAATAAAAGTAAATGAACAAAAGTGTGTTCATGTCACATTTACCCTACGAAGAGACACTTGTGCCCCCATTCGAATCAACAATCAAGTTGTTCCTCAACATTCACAGGTGAAATACCTTGGTATACACCTTGACCGACGGCTTACATGCAAACAGCACATTGACTCTAAGCTGACACAAATGAAGCTTAAATTAACCCAGATACATTAGCTGATTGGTAGAAATTCTAACCTCAGTCTAGATTGTAAACTTTTAATATACAAGTCGCTTTTGAAACCCATATGGTGTTACGGAATTCAGCTTTGGGGCACTGCTTCAGCTTCCAATGTAGAGAGAATCCAACGAATGCAAAACAAAATTTTAAGGTTAATAACATCGGCTCCATGGTACATGAAAAATTCAATTTTACATCGTGATTTAAATATGCCACTTGTGACCGCTGAAATTGCAAAATATGCAGGCAAATATTTAACAAAACTCGAGTTCTATCCTAATCCCCTGGCTCGTAACATCTTGAACTTTCCTGGACATATCCGCTTAAAAAAGAGGGACACTACGGCATTAATACGCAACACTGCAGATGAAATTCTTTGAAAATATTTTTTGTGCGTAACATGAATTTTATGTATTATTAATTATTATCACTAAGTTTATGTCTGACACTGGTTGGGCCTGATAATTATATATATATATATATATATATATATATATATATATATATATATATATATATATATATATATATATATTAAGATTTGAATACTTATTGTTAGTTCAGTTTTTTTGAAGATACAATAAATAAATTATAGCATGAAAAAAAATATATTGCAGGAATTTATAATGCATGCCTAACACACGCATATATTCCAGTAGGCTGGCAGGAAGCGAGGGTAGTGTTTATCCCCAAACCTGGCAAGAAAAATTATTCTTCACCAAAGGCTTATAGGCCAATAAGGCCAATTTCCTTCTTGCTGAAAACCATGGAGAGGATAATCGACGACATGGTTAAAGGCAGAATCGCAGGCTATATGCTGAGGTCCAGGCAACACGCATATGTCAAAGGTAGATCAGTGTACACTGCATTGTATAATGTGGTGTACTTTATAGAAAAGTCACTTAGTGAAAAAATGTACACACTCGCGGTTTGCATTGACATTGAAGGGGCTTTCAACAACGTGCATACCGACACACTTATCGCGATACGCGACTGGATTGGCAATATACTAAGGAACAAATGGATTAATTGTGAGGCGAAAAATGCAAGTATAAGAAATAGAATGCAATGTGGGACTCCACAAGGGGAATTTTATCACCCCGTCTATGGACCACAACAATACATACCCTTATTAAGACTCTGACCGGTGAGGGATTCGAGACAGTCTGCTACGCAGATGACGTCATGATACTTCTGAAGTGAAGGGATCCAAATCAATTGTGCTGGAGGGCCGATGAGGCATTAACCTTGGCACACAACTGGGCTCAACCAAGAGGGTTGAACGTTAACACGGAAAAAACTGGAATTGGCCTATTTACAAGAAAGATGAGGATAGCTCCATATGATGAGCCGCGCATTCTTGAAAGGACAATAAATATTTCCGACAGGGGGAAGTATCTAGGAGTAAATCGCGATCGGAAATTAAAATGGAAAAACCACATAAAGGAAAGAGTCAAAAAGGCTCATATATGTAGGTCAATCTGTAAACGGGCTTTATTGTAGCGTTATCAAGCCGATTATTACCTACGCTTCTATTGTGTGGTGGACATCGATGGAATATAAATACAACATCAAAACAATACAGAAAGTTCAGAGAACCTGCTGTCTTGGTATAAGTGGGGCCTTCGGAACGACATCAACAGGGCGATGAAAACAATATTATCTATCCAGCCAACCGAAATTCGTATAAAATACGAAGCGGCTCTTACAGCAAAACGACTAAAGGTGATGGGTGAGTGGATCGATCAGGAACACGAAGCGTATCATCAACGAATCTCTACGGCCATAGGAGAGTCCATACCGGAAAATGCTGAAAATGACCGCACACCGGAGACTAGACTAGAGGCCAACTGCGGAACATTGGTTCCCGACATCCATTCCTGGTTGAACAACCCTTGGAACCAGATCCCCATGGGGCTTCCTGGTTACACGGATGGATCAAGGTCGAGAGGGAAAACGGGACTTGGTGTTTATATAGAAAACACCACGGAACTGTTTTTCCGCCTGCAGGACTATTGCACAGTGCGAAGGTCCCAGGTTCGAATCCTGCCACAGAACTCTGGCAGTTGTGTTTGGTAATTAAAGGGAGCACACAACAAGCCTTCTCTGGCTTAAGTGTATGTCGTATGACATGGGCTATCACACCCCTCCAATCAACTTAACCTAATCTAACCTATTGCACAGTTTTGCAGGCGGAAGTTCGGGCGATAACGAAGTGTATCAGGGAACTCAATGTAATGGGGAGGTCAGGACTTGTGAATATATTCACAGATAGTCAGATGATCATCAGAGCAATCTCAGCGGAAAGCACTAAATCACGTACAGTTTGGGATTGCAAAAACGCTATTAACAGTTACTCAACACATGGTGAACTGCGCATCATATGGGAGCCAGGACACGCAGGGATCACTGGAAATGAGAGGGCAAACTCACTTGCTTTTAGGGCAACAGAGTTAGGTAATGTAAGCTTGGAATATGCGAAACTTTTCGATGCAGTTAAATCCGAGCTAAAGACTTGGGCACATATAGACCATTCGACTCTCTGGAATAAAGGAACCTTGGGAATCCATAAAAAAAATTCTATGGGGTTATCCAGACGAGGGAAGAACGAGGGAGCTGCTAAGACTTAGCAAGGCCGAACTAAGCAGAATAATGGGAGTTTTCACAGGGCACTCTCAACTACTGGCACATCTTAAACGCATGGGAATAGCGGGAGGAGATGAATGTAGAGCATGTGGGGAGGAGAGCGAAACATTGGAACACTATTTGTGCCAACTCCCCGCCTTGTCACAAATAAGGTCCCGATATCTTGGGGGTGACATCTTACCGGACATAAGCCGATTACGGGGAATATGCTGGAGGAAATTAAGGAACTTTGTGAGTGACACGGAGTTTCTCTAGACCTTTGGGTCAATATGTCATGGTTAAACCCAAGGGAGCGCACAACAAGCCTTCACTGGCTTAAGTGTATGTCGTACGACATAGGCTATCATACCCCTCCTATCAACCTAACCTGTACTGAATTTTAAATTATTAAAATTAGAGTGAAATGTATGAATCTGTCGAGTTTTTGGAGTCGGAAGTGGAAATTTTATTAGAGGAAAATCAAAATGATGAACTAAAATTCCGCCCAAGCGATGCTGTTAATATTTTGAAACGACCCATACAAAAGCCCGGATAAAGCCCAGAATGGTGATGAAAATAGTAACACTAAAAAATTCTTTCCTACCCTTGAGAGTTATGAAAAGCCAAAAACCAGAAAACGCAATGAAGAAAAACTCGATGATTTAATAGAGGAATATGAAGATCTTAAAAATGGGGGAAAACTTTTACTGGCAATACAAACAAAGTACTACATGGATAAAAATCAGAGAGAACAGCTTCTTTTTGAAAGCAGAAATGGAACTTAAATTAAAAATATTGAAGAACTAAACATTCGTATTAAAGACTGAAAGAAGACATTTTTTCATTGATAATAATTATTAATGTTAATTAGCTACATATGCGTACCTTTTTTTAATATCACTTATGATCTCTTTATGAATTTCTGGTTGTGTTTATTTGGTTATGATTAAAAATGTACTCCCGTGTCATTCTAGTCATATTTATTTTGTAAGAGTTTTGTTGTTCTATACTTTCAAATGGAGGAATCTCATCAGAGTTATTACGGCATATGTTATGCAATATCGCAGTTGAAATAATAATATCTTGAGCCGTTGACAAATTAACTCTTAAACCCATTGAAAGAATTGGAAACCGACGTTTCCAAGTCCCAAAACAACTTTTAATAGTATTCCGAGTACGAATCTGAGATTCGTTATATAATTTTTCTGCATTTGTTTTAGGGTTGTCCAATGGTATCATTAGATACTTTGATGAACTGTATACACAATTGTTTATAAATTTATGAATTTCTGTTTTTAAATTTGGGAAATAAATAATATTCTTCAATTCTAAAAACGTTTCATTAATTCCTCTATGATTTTTTTCACAATGATATTTATCTATAACTAGATGACCCAGGCAAACGCTGTTTTGCCTTCAAATTTGCACTAAATCGACATAGCAATTATTGTTCAAATACCGGTATCGGGCTAATTAACCCCACTACACGCCAACGCCTTCAGCAAAACGCAGAATAGGCTTATCGCGCTAATCTCTATTGGGCAAAACACAAAAAACAAAATATTGGGCCATCTGTCGGACGAACTTCAAACTACACAGAAACACTCCTCACGTCCCATAGAACATATATATAAAGTTTGGTCAAAATCGGTGCAGTAGTTCTTGAGTTACGGTGTAAAAACACACACACAAAACTAAATATTGCGCCATCTGTTGGACGAACTTCAAACTACCCAGAAACACTCGTCACGGCCCATAGAGCATGCATATAAAATTTGGTCAAAATCGGTCCAGTAGTTTTTGAGTTTAGGGATCACGAACATACACGTAATTTTTATGTACATATAGCTGACCTCGTCCGCATTGCTGGCCC
This sequence comes from Germaria angustata, assembly GCA_963681545.1. Classification (NCBI taxonomy): domain Eukaryota; kingdom Metazoa; phylum Arthropoda; class Insecta; order Diptera; family Tachinidae; genus Germaria; species Germaria angustata. The sequence goes on along the minus strand of OY812999.1, from coordinate 66,087,552 downwards.
TAAGCGAGCAGCTCAAAAGTTATATTATCATACGAATTAAATTGAGAGTTTAACGAAATTTACGGCCTTTAAATAAAAATCCATGGAATACATATCATAAAGTTTTGGAGTCCGTACGTTACATATACATATATTTATATATATATATATATATATATATATATATATATATATATATATATATATATATATATATATATATATACATATATATATATATATATATATATATATATATATATATATATATATATATATATATATATATATATATATATACATACATATATATATATATATATATATATATATATATATATATATATATATATATATATATATATATATATATATATATATATATATATATATATATATATATATATATATATATTAGCTGACCTGGCAAACGTTGCTTTGCTTTCAAATTTTATTTTTATTGGAAATCGGTCTATTATAATAATAAAGGCCACCAGTTCCATTTTTGAAAAGGGGCGTGGCATTGCCTACTTCCACTAAAGATGTATAGTATCCAGCTGGATACACGGCAGACGTTGTCTTGCATAATATTTCAAGCGATTAGGATATTAACCAAAGCATGAAATGAAAGACAAATAATAAAATAATTTCATTTTCTTTATTTTAAAATAACATAAATTTTTCTAATTTTATCATAATGCGATTTTATGGACAATATTTTTAGTTAACTCCTGCGGAGTATAAATGAATAAACTTGATGGTTTTCCCACGCGAGAACACGCCACATATAATTGGCCATGTGAAAAGACCGGATTTTCTAGATCTAACCCACAAATCGACATAGTTTGTCCTTGTGACTTATTAATAGTCATGGCAAATGCCAAGCGAATGGGAAATTGCAGACGTCTGAATGGAATGGGTGAGTCTGAACGGATCATTGGTATTCGTGGCAGAAGAACAACTTCACCTTCAAATTTGCCGTTCAAAATTGTAGCTTCAAGAACATTGCCCATTATTTTTTTTATGACTAATCTTGTACCGTTGCACAACTTAGGTGCATTTAAATTCCGAAGCAAAATGATGGGCGCGCCAATTTTTAATCGCAAGTTATGCGGTGGCATTCCTGGTAAATCCAGCGAATTCAAAAATTCAACAGGATAGTTGACTGCTTCATCAGGATCGGTAACAGTGTCGATCGATTTGAACAATATCTCATTGCCAGGTAATGATTGTTGTATTTTGAAGTTAATAGCGTCAACATCGATATTTTTTGGAGCTAAAATAGCTCGTTCACGAAGCCAGGCATGATTAATGTAATTAGCTCGCAAATCTGGAAATATGCTTTCAATCAAAGCATCTTCCGTATTTACCATGTTGCAGAAATTTTCTGGCAATTTGATACATTGTGTGTCTCCATGCAATGGTATTGTTCCATTTCCAATGTTGAGCAATTGCTTGGAGAATGATTATTGCCAATGGATCATTTTGCAGTTGTACACGTATATTTTTTTTAAGACGTAATGTAGTGACATTTCGCCATAGATATGATTTTTAATGCATGCGTTAATTTCATCAGCATATATAGCGCATGGAATGACTGGCAATGTCTGTCTAAAATCACCGGACAACAGCAGTAAAGCACCACCGAAGAGCCTGGTGTTATTATTTAGATCTTTCATCATTCTATCTAGAGCTTCAAGTGAATACTTGTGGGCCATAGTGCATTCATCCCAGATAATAATTTTGCATTTTCGCAAAACTTTAGCCATACCGGAATGCTTTTTTATCTTGCACACTGCATCTGGATTTGTGTGAATGTTTAACGGCAATTTGAGTGCTGAATGTGCAGTCCGTCTGCCATCAATCAAAGTAGCTGCAATACCTGGCGAAGCAATTGCTAACGCAATATGATTTTGTGATCGAATGCCCGCAAGTATTAGTTTGATGAGAAACGTTTTTCCAGTGCCACCTGGTGCGTCCAAAAAGAAAAATCCACCTTGTTCTGCTGCAATTGACAAATTAATTCGATCGTATACATTCTTTTGTTCATCAGTGAGTAGTTGTTCATTATTTTCAACGAAAGTAGTTAAAGAGACCGCATCGAACTGTTGTTCGCGCTGAATCTCGCTGTTAATGATGTCTGTTGCTGGGCGGTTAGGTGAGAGCATAGCGAAATGAATGAGTGGCATATTCGAAATCTGAATGCAAATATCTTCAATCTTTATTAGCGCCTCATTATATATTTCCGGTGAAAAATCGATATTGGGATCTTTATGAGCGATCCGAATGCGATGTAGAATGTCGTCGCTCATGGCATCTTTATATTTATCCCAGAGGACAGAAGCTTGAGATGGAAAACATGTCGTCAATAATATGACGAATAAATGGCGAATTTGATGAGGAGAGGAACTTAATGCTGCATCTGCAAGTGTAATATCCCAATGGTTGTCATCTTCCAGCAAATGTAATTCGCGACACGCATCATGATATGTGTCGTACAAAATCCCATTGACTGTTCGCAAGTGTTGGAAGGACGTCGGTCCAGGAACATTAACCAACAATAAACGCAAGAAGAAACATTCGCGTTGCTTTGGATGGACTGTGTATAATCGTCCTAATGTATTTCCCATAAATATACCGTTGTACCCTTCAACCGGAACACCTCGCTGTCGTGGTTGCCACTTTTTGACTGTTTGTTTCATGTGAAAAGCGTGGCACATCAGTATACATTAATGTCTTTGCGAATTGACCGGGAATACCTGGACGGTTGCATATTTCGAAAAACTCAGTTAATGCGGTTTTTGGGGCAATTGATGCACGTTGTACAGCAGTCTCTGCCGTGAAATAAACACGCTGTCCATTTTCAAGGTGCACGGCCAAATGTATAACAGCAGGGTCTCTTGCGTGTATCGGAAAACTCAAAATACGCCAAACAGCTTCATTGCTGCTGATGTACCGGCCCATTTGATACCGTGTTATTTCATCGTTTTCGTTAAAATTTTGAACGGCAAACACAGCCATATCACTGCCCTTATGGACATATTTGCATATATATTTTATAGACTGCACAGAACTGCAGATCTCAATGTTTATGTGTGCTTTGTAGGTTTTACATAGCAGTGGTGAATACGGAACCACCCACTGATTGTCAACGTCAAATGTTGTACCCTTTAACGTGCGTAATTGATGGGATTGACCACCATGGTCAGTGTCTCTACGACGATACAATGGATAGCCATCGATATTAGTGATTGTATAATTTGTAAATTTTTTTGGAAAACTTTTCGTACATTTTCCATTGTCCATGCACGGCGCTGTCATGTTTATAGCACCGCATGGACCATGGATCATGTTAGCGGTAACAATCTCATACAATTCTTGATCGATATTCCGATCCGGAATTTCTGCTGAGATAATTTTATCAATTTCTTCAGACTGTATTTTGTCGACCAACAAAATCAAAATATGCGCATGTGGCAAACCTCGTTTTTGCCATTCAACAGAATACAGCCAGCAACGTGTTTTGCCAAATACAGAGGACTGTGTAATCAAATTCATTAACGATTATAACTTTTGTCTGAAGACACGTGCAGTGATATCGTGCCGATCTATTGCAGTTTGACCTGGCAATAATGCAATTTTAATTTCATCCCATTTTGGATTACACGTAAATGTAATGAACAAATCTGGTCGTCCATACGCGCGCACAAAAGTCATGGCGTCTTGAATATATTCCTGCATATGACGTTGGCTTCCAATATATGATGATGGAAGAATATATGAAGTACCGATGTCGTTGATATTAGTTATTCCATCTACGTTACCTACAATAGCATCAGGCAAATGAATATATTCCTCAGCTCGAAGTTTCGCTTGATTAAACCTGATGTATCGTAATCGCTCACTTTAAATTTTCGCATACATATCAACGATATATTGATGAAAGACCTGGCGGTATCGGATAATATTATTGTCTTCATTGGTACGAATCATCAACCGATATGCGTAGAAGTTCACCGCGCTCACTTTCATGCTGGTCTCTGCACCTGCAAAGTAAAAATTAAATTAGCATAAAAATATAATATTAGGTAATGACATGTGTAGACTGTACCTTTTGCTGGATTTCGTTGTTTGATATTTAAATGATATCCATCTTCTCCTTCCCAAAATATCAATGGATATTGTAAAGCGTCGTAAGAGCGATGATTGTCTACAATCGTATGCACTGTGTTGTCTCTGCGTTTGATTTGTATATCTCGACGTTCAAATGCATCGCCAACCATAACAACTGCAACTTCATTAATGGTCGGTGCATTATATCGGCCCGCGTGCTGCCCAGCTGGTACTTTGTCTGCTTTGATGACGATCGTATAGTTGTCGTCTTGCAGTTTGTTTGAAAGGGTATTAAACAACTGAAGCAACTGGTTGTGGTTCTGTAAAAAGGGTTCTAAAATACCCACAATTGTTCGCTCCTCCATCTGCTCGATATGGTTGTACTGGCAGCGTGCGTTTATTTGCTGCTCCTCATCACCCATGAAGTAGATTTGCAGAAATTTTGAATCACTATCAGGCATCGGTATTAAAGACCCAATTTGATGATACACTTGTCCCTGAATCTTAAAGGTTGATTGAAAATTGCGACCATCCTCATTGTGAACAATTTTTGTTGCTCCAAATGATGTCATTTGAAAGCACGAATTGAATTTGCGAATTTTACGCAAAAACAATTTAGATTGAGATGTACCTCCAGCCAATAGTGCTTTCAATGGTTCTGGCGGCGAATTCAATGGTGGCAATACAACTTTTCCAGACGCGCAGCAGAAACCGGCCGATTCACCTTTGTTTTTGAGTGCATGACAGTGTTGGCTTTGTTTGCTCATAGCACCGATTACAATTTGTGAATGTGACGAATAGTCGATGTCCGACTCATATTCAAACGCAAGGCGAAGAAGTGATGCACGTGTCAATGTGCGATACACTTGCAAACGCTGTTGTTCGCGTGTTCTGAATGTGTCGGTGACTCGTTGACGGGTCAGTCTTTGTCTGAATGCATTAGCTCGAAGGCGTTCATTGCGGTGCTCTTGACTTTCATTAGCACGTGTGATTGCAGTCGTGTTTATTTCATTTCCATTGTCCGTCAATTGATCTTGTGCCGATGTATTTAACCGATTGTTGTGCTGTAATTGTGAATGGATAGTCCGTCGACCTATATTTCCTCCTCGTCCACGAAAACGTGGCATTGTTTTAGTTACGTAACTTATATGTGAATGTAATACACTTAATATTCACTGAAAATACGACAGCAAAAATATACAAATACACGGTATAAAATTTTAAATGTGAAAATAACGAAACGCACTTAATGTAATACACTGAAATTACAATACCTACGTGTGGCCGTAGTTGTGGCTTGATTCAAATTTCTGTTGTTTTCAATGACACCACACTCGTTGTCTTCCAATTCGAAATAAAACAAACCACTTTTTCTTAATTTAAACTTTACTTTTGTTTTAGAAAATGACGCGCGACTCAACGAATTAAAAAAGAAAAGCAGATTGAGAACGAATTTGTGAGATCGCAAAGATGAAAAGCAAACAAATAAACTCGATACCCACCGCGACTGTTTTAACGGCTGCAGTAATCGAGTCCATGTTACTTTGGGCCTTTCACCGTCAATCGCCGTTATCAAGAGCAGAAATAATAGATTTTTAATTTGTGGTTTGTATGGAAGGTACCACGCCCCTTTGTACAATCCCGCCCATATTAGCAGCAGCACTTAAAAAATGCACACCAAACCGACTTACCAAACTTTGTACAAATACCGTTATCAGGAGCAGATTTTTTTTTTTTTTTTTTTTTACTAATTTTTATTTTTGTATCTTCAGAACTGAACTAACAAAAAGTTTTCAAATCTTAAATATAGATAGAATAATTAGGCCCAACCAGTGTCGGACATAAACTTAGTGATAATAATTAAAAATACATAAATGTCGTGTTAAGCACAAAATTATTTTCAAAAAGTTTCATCTGCGTTGCGTGTTAAGGCCGTAGTATCCCTCTTTTTTAAGCGGATGTGTCCAGGAAAGTTCAAGATATTTCGGGCAAGCGGATTCGGATGGGACTCGAGTTTTGTTAAATATTTGCCTGCATATTTTGCAATTTCAGCGGTCACAAGTGGCATATTTAAATCACGATGTAAAATATAATTTTTCATGTACCAAGGAGCCGATGTTATTAACCTTAAAATTTTGTTTTGCATACGTTGTATTCTCTCTACATTGGAAGCTGAAGCAGTGCCCCATAGCTGAATTCCGTAACACCATATGGGTTTCAAAAGCGACTTGTATATTAAAAGTTTACAATCTAGACTGAGGGTAGAATTTCTACCAATCAGCCAATGTATCTGAGTTAATTTAAGCTTCATTTGTGTCAGCTTAGAGTCGATGTGGTGTTTCCATGTAAGCCGTCGGTCAAGGTGTATACCAAGGTATTTCACCTGTGAATGTTGAGGAACAACTTGATTGTTGATTCGAATGGGGGCACAAGTGTCTCTTCGTAGGGTAAATGTGACATGAACACACTTTTGTTCATTTACTTTTATTCTTCATAAGTTCAACCACAGTTCCAACAGCTTAATATGTTCCTGAAGATAACGGGATGCCTCGTGAGGGTTTTCATGCATACTAAGGCAGGCTGTATCATCAGCAAATGTAGAAGTGAGGATATTACTGCTTAATGGCATATCACAGGTATAGATCAAATACAAAACTGGACCCAGTATACTCCCCTGTGCACACCGGATGAGATAGTTTCGGGCTCACTCATGAAGTCTTCTTCCACAACAGTGAATTTCCGGGCAAGAATATAACTTTCCAATAGATTTACAATGTTTACTGGCAGATATGTCTTCAATTTTACAATTAGGCCTTCATGCCACACTTTATCAAATGCCTGAGAGACATCAATAAAGAGGGAAGAACAATACTTTTTTTCTTCAAATGCTCTTCTTATGAAATGAACCAATCTATGAGTTTGTTCAATGGTGCTATGCTGACTTCTAAAACCAAATTGATGGTCCGTTATACACCCATTATTAGTTAGAATTGGGGACAATTTTGTCATGAGCAGCTTTTCAAAAAGCTTTGAAATTTTTGACAATAAACTTATTGGCCTATATGACTCAGCCTTGGTAAGATCTTTGCCCGCCTTTGGAATCATTTTGATCATGGCAAGTTTCCAGCTGTGTAGATAATACTCCAGTCGTAAAATACCATTAAAAATAAACAACAGGATTCTAATAGCAACACGAGGCAACTGCATCAGCGTCTTGTTACTAACGCCATCAATACCCGGAGCTTTCTTCTGGTTGGTTTCAGAAATTAGTTTTTGTACATCACGCATCTTAAACTTCATGGGTCGAGGGGGTAGAGCAACTACACTCGGCAAATCAACAGCACCAGTACATGAGTTTGGGGTAAATACGTGTTTTAAATGCTCAGCAAATATGTTACCTTTTTCAGTATTGGTTCTTGCCCAACCTCCGGTCGAAGTGCGCAGGGGTGGTTTAAACTCAACGGGTGTTTTAAGTTTTCTAGCTGCGCGCCACAAGGAGTAATTAGATGCTGCTGTGACATCGAGACCTTCCAGATAGTTCTTAAGAGAAGCAGATTTTTCAGATGCAAGCAACTCATGGAGTCGTTTAGTGCATTCTCTAAGTCTGATTTTATGTTGGGGTGATCTGTGCTGTTGCCATTCCCTTCTAGCTCTTCTTTTTTTCACATACGAGACGTTCAATATCCGCAGAATAAATTCTATTAAACCCAGTCTGCGGAGAGGAGGTAGTGGCATGTTTAGCAGCCTGTTTAATATTTTCAGTAAGATTGGCAATGTTGAATTCAATATCATCGGAAGTTCTAAGCCTGATGTTTTCCGTACAATGACTACTGAGATATTTTTTGAACCTCAGCCAGTTAACACGATTTATCATCTTCACATATGGGTGAGGTAAGTCACTTCTTAGTGGGCTGCAAATTGTAACGATCGTGGAAGAGTGATCGGAGGAGAGATCATGTGAAGCTTCAACATGAATTAAATCCCTAGGGATATTTTTCATGACGCCAAAATCTATAACATCCGGAATTTTTTGTATGTCAGTAGGCCAGTAAGTGGGCTCCCCAATGCTCGACCTCTAGGTGTAATAAGACGCGATCCCCAGAACGTATGTTTTGCATTGTAGTCCCCAGCTGCTACGAAACAAGGCCCAAGAGTTTTGTAAAACTCCTCATATTGATCCTCAGTGATTGAAAATCTGGGAGGGGAGTAAATTGATGATATCACGAAATTTGTACAAAAATTTTCGATGCAAATATTTGTTGCCTGCAGATGGTCCTCACAAATGTTCTCAAGAATGTAGTGTTTGAGTCTTGTTAACTAATGCTAGAAGTAGTGTGTTCTGCATTCGCAGCATTTCTTGCATCATGCTAGTCATATTTGTTGTAAAGTTGTTTATTGTTTGCACCAAATTGTCAATAGTAGCTTCAAGGCGATTGAAATTAAAGCTTGCATTTGCATTTGTTGTACTAGTTGGTGGTGACACTTTTTGCACTGGAACTGAATTGATCTTCACAGCGTCAGCATACGATACTTGTGTAGAAATATGTTGGGCCATGGGAGGATAAGTAGCGGAGTACGTATTTCCTGTTTGCGCTGGAGTTACTTTAGGCTTTTGACTCATAGCTTGTTTAACAAAAGAGAACACAGGACATCCCCTGTAGTTAGCAGTGTGATTACCTCCACAATTACTGCACTTTTTTTCCTTCTGGTCCTTCGACTTATTGCAAATAGCAGTATTGTGTAATTCACCGCACACAACACAAAGACTAGGTAATTTACAGTAAGTTTTCGTATGGCCATATTCTTGGCAATTATGGCACTGAACGGGTCCTGAACGCTTGTGTGGTTCTTCAACTGTGATTTTCCGGTATAATAGATATTTTAAATTGTAAATGGGATGTGTCTCATTTTTCTTCAGTATTACATCATTTGGCTCCAGTTCAACGCGAAATAGGGGTTGGGGGATCTTCTCCCTGTTTATTATGTTAGAGACATTCTTTACCTTAAATCCCTGGAGGGTGAGAGCATCTTTTATTTCAGCAGGGACAACGTAAGAATCTATGCCCTTCAATACGACCTGTAGGCCCTTGGCGCTCTTAAGCTGGAATGTGTAAAAACTTGTTTTATTTTTTTCTAATTCATTAACCATTTTCCGGAAATCTTTTTCATTATATATTTGAACTTTTGTTTCGTCAATGTTACCACGTTTTATTGGAACAATGTGAAATGCCTTTTCACCAATGACCGAGATTAGTTTTTTGATAAGTGTGTTAGAATTTTTTTGCCTCAAAGAGATGGGTGGTGGTTTGGAGGTTTTTTTCGAGGATGCTTCGGGTTTTTCGTTGTCATTCTGCAATATTTTAAAACGATTTTGACGGTTAATTGGGGCGGCGTCGTTATCCCTGGATATCTTGGGAACCGATGAGATTTTAGACGAATTTGGGCTACGCCCGCGCTTTACTACTGTAATATATCTGTCCATTCCGACAGGCACCTTAGGTTTCTGTATACTCTTGTCTATTGTGATAACTTGGTTAAGTGAAGAACACGAGCCCGGAGCGGATAATGGCGCTGATTTAAATAAAGAAGTACTAGGCAGCGGTAATGTTAGAGAATCACTACTTGGCATCGGAGTAAGCGAATTTGATCGCTCACGTAAAATTGGCTTTGCCGTTAGAAAAAGACTATCATCAATTTTTTTATTTTTATTGTTTGCATTAAGAGCTTCAGAACTCACAGTAAAATAGGCATTTCTGCCGTTAGAACTCACTTCACAATTATTTGTTTTTGAGGTACTCATGCAGAGTATTCCTCAGTCACATTGTTTACGGTTGTTTTTTTTTCTTTTTGTTTTTGTTGTTTCAGATTATATGAAAAATGTTATTAGTGCAAATAAAGCAAATTACACAAAAACCCGTACTTATTACGAATCAGTACTTATTACGAATATTTTTTTGTTTGTATTTTTTTTGTTTACTATGTAAAAAAAAAACTCCGCTAACACGTCTGTTCACTACGAAGGTTCAACAAGACTGAGGAGCAGAAATAATACATTTTTAATTTGTGGTTTGTATGGGAGGTACCACGCCTCTTTGCACAATCCCGCCCATGTTTGCAGCAGCACTTAAAAAATGCACACCAAACCGACGTACCAAATTTTGTTCAAATACCGTTATCAGGAGCAGAAATAATAGATTTTTAATTTGTGGTTTGTATGGGAGGTACCACGCCCCTTTGTCCAATTGGACCGAATTGTAAATCTAAACCATCCGGGGCGCCACCCAAACGCATACAAAAAAATTTATGCAAATCGGTCCAACCGTTTAGGAGGAGTTCAGTCACAACACACGTACAGTAGAATTATATATATAAAGATATATATATATATATATATATATATATATATATATATATATATATATATATATATATATAAGTATATACATATATATATATATATATATATATATATATATATATATATATATATATATATATATATATATATATATATATATATATATACATATGTATATATCGCACACCCAGTACAAAAGTGACTCACTCAAAATTTTAATTTTACGGGTTTATATCATTAAACTACATATGTATAATACACTTGTTTATCTATAAGAAAAAGATTTGTGTATTTTGTTGTTGTTAACTGTTGCTAAAGAACAGTTGTCTTTCCTTATGTCTGAGTTGGTATAAAGTTGAAATTCATAACAATGATTTATAATTAGTTGTGACAGAAAATTAAAATTTTGAGTTGTATATATATATATATATATATATATATATATATATATATATATATATATATATATATATATATATATATATATATATATATATATATATATGTATGTATATATAGTATATATGTTCTATTTTTTTGACCGTTTTTGTTTAATTAATAAACTTTATTTTATTTTTTATTAAGCTTAAGGTCTTAAATTTTCATTTTAAATTATTATCGATATTTCGGTACTCATCGAGTACTATCTTCAGGATATTTATTATTTGTTTGTTTTATATGAAGATGGTACTCGATGAGTACCGAAATATCGATAATAATTTAAAATAAAAATTTAAGACCTTAAGCTTAATAAAAAATAAAATAAAGTTTATTATATATAGTATATATATAAGTTATATATATATATATATATATATATATATATATATATATATATATGTTATTCCAGTCTCCCATCGGACGCGTCCCCAGGTGGCGGATAGGGGAACTCTCTGCTGATCTTCAAATCTGCAGGGAAGGTGGCAATTAAAATACCACCCGCGGACCAAAATCCTGAACAGCTGTTTCACCACGCCTGGTGCGGCTGAAGATGACGGAAAATGGAACGTTTGTGGCTTACGAATATGTCTCACGATCCTGATCCGACTGCCTTGGGCTGACGGCTGCAGTATTCTATCACCTTATTATGTAGGAGTGACATCCGCTGAAACGGCTGGTGGGCTAATGCTGCAGCCGCCCCCGTCCCGTTAAAACTGTGGCGAGGCTCTGAGTACGTTCTACATGCGTCGCCGCCGAGGTAGCCGTACAGGTGCAGTTGAGAATGACTCCTGCTTTTTTGCGCCGAGATCCTCTGAACACAGGTACTCATAAGGCCCTGTGTCAACCCTTGCGTGGACCTCACTGATTTCAAAGGGACCCACGGGGATCGTTTGAGGCGACTGTACAAACGCGTAAGGATAGCGGCTCAGAGCGGGGACCCAACAAAAATGATTTCTAGTAATAATAACAACAGCAAATGTAAACAAACGATTGATAAAATGAATGAAAAGACGAATGAAAAAACGAATGAAGGGAAAAGCGAAGAGAAGATTAGGGAAATTAGCGAGCGCGGCGCGGCACCGGATGCAGCCTTCCGAAGAAGCAGCCTGCTGTCTAGATCGCCACCCGCAAAATGCGCAACGCCCACGGGCAATGCGACGCGTGCCATTGCATCATCCATTGCACCTGCTCGACTCCGGACGAACACTGGCACCGATAAGGGAAGTACTCCCAGTGCCAATTCCGGAGACCCCAAAGAGACGGTGCGAACCACACCGACTAGCACCTACGCAGCACGAGCGGCTCTAACTTCTGTCACTCCGGCAGGTGAGGACACATTTCGCGCATCACGCGCAGTCCAAAAGGGGGCCGTTACAGGGAATTCAACAGGCGGCTCGCCTCGACTGGAGCCAATCCAGAAATCGCTAATAAGCAATATGCAACAGTTGTTCAACCGGCAGAAGAACATCAGCATTGATGTCAAGACCGGTGTTGCCAAAATGTCCGAGCTGCTGGACGTCACGCTAAACTATAGGTGCGCGTGGAAGGCGGCGGAAGGGGAAAGGTCGCTTTCGAATCGACACGAAGTGGGCGCTACGCGGCAGACTGAACGCGATTCAACCCCGGTGACGGCGAACCCCAAAAGAACGGCCACTAGCCCTGCAATGCCCGAAAAGAGCAAAAAGGCTAGGTCGAAACAGGCACGGCTGCTCTGTGGCTACATAGCGGCAGTAAGCTCACGGTCACGCAGCTCGGGGGAGGCCACTGTTACACGTACGTTCGGGCGAGACAATACACGCTAATGAGCTGTTACCTTACCCCTAGTGATAGCATAGGCCAGTTCAGGACAAAACTAGACCTGATCGAGGATAGGGTTAGGGAAATAGGTGGGCCGTTTATAGTAGCGCGTGATTTCAATGCCAGGGCTGTAGAATGGGGGGACCGGACAACGAACTCACGCGGAAGAAACATTTTAGACATGGCTGCTAGGTTAGGTTTGATAGTGGCAAATACCGGTAAAGCTACTACTTTCAGAAGACCGGGATGTGAAGACACCACCCCAGACATCACTTTGGTGTCCGAAAGCTTGGCTATAAGTGTTGAAGGGTGGAGAGTATTGGAAGACTTCACTGGTAGCTATCACCAGTATATTACCTTCCAGACCACGGACCGAACGGACTCTGACTGGACGCAAAGAAGGAGAGGCACACGCAAGTGGAGTGCAACTAAGCTGAACCACGAAAGATTTCTAAACAATTTCGACGGGGTCTCAGCTGCGCACACCATTAGTGATGCTGACTCCATGGCAACGGCATTGATGCAGCGCATAGTTCAAAGCTGTGAGGCATCCATGCCCCGTGTAACGCAACATTCTAGAAGACAGGCTGCGTACTGGTGGACGCCAGAAATAGCTGAGCTCAGACGAATCTGCCTTCGCAACAGAAGGAGATACACCAGAGCCCGGCGAAATGGCGAGGCATCCATGGAGGCCGAAGAATTCATACAATGCCGAAAAGCACTTAAATGGGCGATTATTAGAAGCAAGAAGTTGAAATGGGAAGAACTTCGGAACGATCTGAACAGCAACCCCGAGGGGTAAAGCCCCCGGGCCTGACGGAATACCAGCGGAGACACTCATACTTTTAGCCGAAAATCGGCCAGACGCTCCGCTCGAAGTGTATAACGCTTGTATTGCCCAAGGCACTTTTTCCAAAGAGTGGAAAAGACAAAGGCTCATACTGATTAGCAAGGGAAGAGGCGACCAAACGCAACCATCAGCTTACCGCCCTCTATGCATGTTAGATAGCACAGGCAAACTATTGGAGAAGCTTCTGCAACGCAGATTAGCAGAATCTATCGAGGCAGCCGCAGGACTATCGGAGAGGCAGCACGGCTTTCGACCCGGAAGATCGACTCTTGGTGCCATTGAGGATGTAGTGAGAAGTTTCGAAAACGCACAGAACGGACGCTCCTACCCGAAACGTATCATCGTCCTAGCTACACTTGATGTACGCAACGCTTTTAATAGCTTCCGATGGGCAAATGTTATCAAGGCATTGCGGGAAAGATTCCGCATAGCTAGATATCTTATGAGAATTCTCCAGAGCTATCTTAGGGATCGTAAACTTATATACGACACACCAGACGGCCAGATAGTTAGAACGATTACATCGGGGGCAGCCCAGGGATCCGTTCTGGGTCCTGACCTCTGGAATCTAAGCTATGACGAGATATTAGGAATAGATATGCCAGAAGACACACACCTTGTAGGGTACGCGGACGACATAGCGGCGGTCATTTCGGCACGGGACGCGGACGACGCTAGAAGAAAATTGAATCAGGTAATGATAAGGACTCGAGCATGGCTAGAGGACCATGGGCTCGAACTGGCGGTGAACAAAACTGAATTAATCATGATGACGCGAGGGCATATGCCACTAGAAATTAGCATGCAGATAGATGACATGCTCCTGGTGACGAAAAGGGCGATAAAATATCTGGGCGTAAAAATCGATAGTAGGCTCACTTATTGGGCACAGATAAAACATGCGGCTGCAAAGGCAGCAAAAGTTTCAGGCATGTTGAGCAGGCTAATGGCAAACATTGGCGGGCCCACACAGAGCAAGAGAAGGTTGATTATGGCAACCACAAATTCTATACTGCTATATGGCAGCGAAATTTGGGGAAATGCACTGAGAGCAAAGTCTAAGCGTAAGGCTTTAGAAGAAGTCCTACGCACAGCAGCACTCAGAATCGCCTCAGCCTACGGTACAGTTTCAGGCGCGGCGGTCTTCGTAATAAGTGGAGAGATTCCGGTTGATCTCCTGGCGCGCGAACGGAAAGAGGCATGGGAATCTAGGGGGGCGGAAATTACTATTAGTGCTGCAGAGCGGAGATCTGAAACCATCCAGCGATGGCAAAACAGATGGAACGCAGAAACGTCCGTTAGATGGACGAAGAGGCTCATTCCTAACATAGAAAGGTGGACTCAAAGGAAATTTGGAGAGATTAACTACTTCCTGACCCAGTTCCTTTCAGACCATGGATACTTCCGGAAGTATCTACACCGCATGGGCAAAACAGGTAATTCCAGTTGCATCTACTGCGATGCAACAAACGACGATGCAGAACACACTTTTTCCAACTGCATCAGATGGAATACTGAGCGAACCGCATTAAGAGAGCAGATTGGCGTTTTCACCCCTGCCAACATAGTTGACAGAATGCTCGAATGCGAAAACGCATGGAATGCTGTGAGTAACTACATCGAGTATATCTTTTGCACGGCAAAATGAGTCCCCTTCAACGGGGACTCAGCAAGAATGAGCCAGCAGCATGAAAATGACGGACCCAGACGTGGGTGTTACGAGCAAAGTCCTTCTTAGGAGGATGAAGTTTCGGGGCCTTCTTGAAGTAATGTAGAAAACAGTCCCGGGAAGGCATCCCACCAGAAACGGAGGAGGGAGTTTTTTAGTGGAAAACACCACTCAACGCAGTCGACGACGGTCACTGTAAGTGCGAAGGCATTTTCAACCCTACCTCGCCCGTCAAAAAAAAAAAAAAATATATATATATATATATATATATATATATATATATATATATATATATATATATATATATATATGTTATATATATATATATATATATATATATATATATATATATATATATATATATACATATCTATATAAGTTATATATGTATATATATATATATATATATATATATATATATATATATATATATATATATATATATATATATATATATATAAGATATATATATATATATATATATATATATATATATATATATATAAGATATATATATATATATCTTATATATATATATATATATATATATATATATATATATATATATATATATATATTTATATATATTGTTGGTTCAGATCTCATATAAAATGAATTAAAATTTTATATTATTAATATTGATATTTAAAATTCCCTAATGTTTTACTTTTACATTTTTGTCGCACCCTAATGAAATTGGTTTTAAATTATTTTCATGCAAATCATAACAGTTAAACATATTTGTTAATTTGCTGCATTGAAGTATTTTTACAGCTGATCAACAACAAGAACAAAGAATACTTTTTCGTCAAGTTACAGAATTATTGAATTGTTGTTGTCAGCTAACGGCCAATGCGTTGACGTGTCATAATCCCCACGGACATAATCCCCATTTCAATTATGGGGCTTATGTCTGGTTTTTTTTCGGTCGTAACCCCCATAAAGGAATGGGGTTTATCATCGGTTTAGGTTAGGTTAGGTTGATTGGAGGAGTATGATAGCCCAAGTCATACGACCTACACTTAAGCCAGTGAAGGCTTGTTGTGCGCTCCATCGGTTTCGCTTACAAACTTTTTCTGTATAGCCGGCCTTCGGCCGGGCTGAAAGATTTTCTCCTCTATGGTATTTCGAACACCGGCTTCGCTAACAAAATATTTTCCTCCTTCAACCTTCAGGTGTGGTATAGAAGTTATTTCATTTTAATTAATTAAAGAGCTATTATTAGGAGTCATCTAATGGAAGCTATTTAATTAGGACTTATTCCATTATTCTGGCTACAGAGAAAACTTTTAGTCAGCGAAGCCGGTGTTTGTTATACCAGGCCGGGATGACTCAATGATCTCTCTATGGTATAATAAGTTAGTAAGTTAAACTAAGAATTTTGTTTTTTGTAAAGAATTTCGACTTATTTTCGTTCGACATAATTCTATAGCAAACGGTCATAATCCCCATGGAGATTATGTCCGTTTCGGAAGTGGCCATAATCCCCACTTTATTATGGGGGTTATGACCGGAAAAAAACAGGTCATAATCCCCATTTCTGGAAAGGGGATTATGTCCGAGGGGATTATGTCCGGGCACCGGCCAATGCAGTAAAATATAATTGAAAGAGAAATAAGTACATACATACATAAAAGGAAAAGAGTAATTTAGTCTACCTTGAGATCTTAAGCAACATAGTTTGACAAAATTAAATTCTGCTGAAATTGTCAAAGTTTAAAGTTTGTTGTTCTTAGTTAATAATTTAATTAATAAAATATTAACTTGTTGCCTCAGAAAGACACAAGGCCTTTTATTTAATCAACTTAACCCATTGAACCATAGGACCAAGGTTTGTTGGCGACATACATAAATTTTGGCGACCGTGACAGGACGGCAGTTTAAACGTTCAATAAAATTAGCGAATTTCTTGAACATTTTTTTTATTGCTGTGAATATATTTCACGGTTCGATGTTTTCAAAAGACGTCCTGATAAATCTATTGTGGTTGCTGGTTCTTTGGATAAATACAAAATGGAAAGAAACGACATTGAAGTTCAAGGTAGCTCAGAATTATCGTCGCTCAAATAGAATATCACCAACTTAAAGAGAAAGGTTAAAAATATGGTGATAAAATGGATACTAGGTTTCTCGAATGTCGCCTAGAAATTTTAGAATCGTACTTTAAGCAATTGACCCACATCCAAACTAAAACCGAAAACATTTTCTCTACCGATATTGCAAGAGGTGACAATGAGGATTTGTTCATCAGCACCGAAGCAAAATTATTAGATGTTGTGGAACCATACCAGGTAACTGAAGACAACTATCCTAAAGCCCTAAAAAGACTAAAGGAAAGGTATGACAATAAAGCGCTTATATTTCTAGAGCATATTAGTTCTTTGTTCAGTGTTCCTAATATGGTAAAAAAATACTAGATACCGTTTCGGCGATTCGTAGTTCATTATTGTCGATTGGCACAGAAATGGAAGTGCTCGTTCGGAAAATGCTGTCTCATCAGCAAAAAACACATTTGATACAAAATTACCTAGTGGTTCTTCAACAAGCAACCAAGTGGATTTGGCAAATAGCAACCCTGCTTCCTTTGTAACTATAGCATTTAAAAGAGCTTTAATTCCAACCGCAATCGTGTTGATAAAAGACTCTTTTGACACATTTCAACCCGTCAGAGCACTACTCGACTCATGTTCAGAAATTAATTTCATTTCTGAAGAAACCGCTAAGAGGCTCAATTTGAAAGTGCAGCCGTATACTCAGGAAGTGTCCGGCATTGGTGAAGTTCGAACAAAAATTTAATCTTTCATGGATGTGACTGTAAAATCGCGTTGAAATACTTTTGTGTGGTCGTCCCAGTTCGCAGTCACAAAATCAATATCATCTCTATAGACTGGTGAGTACATTGAAACTTCTCAATGGGATATAATAAAAACCTTACAGCTTGCTGATCCACTGTTTTATAAGCCTCAACGAATTGATTTGCTCATTAGCACAGAAATCTTTTTAGATTTGTTAATTGAAGGCAAATTTCATTAGGGGATGGCAAGCCTACTTTAAAGAACACTATTTTTGGTTGGATATTGGGTGGAAGTTTTACATCGCAATCTACCTCAGCTCCACTTACGTGCAATTTAGCTATTGGCATCACCGAATGCTCACTTGACAACACTCTAAGAAAATTTTGGGAAGTTGAAGAATTTGCCAACTCGCCTAATAATTTCACCGAAGAAGAAGAAGCATGTCAGAAACATTTCACTGAAAATGTCGTCGTTAAGCCCAACGGTAAAATTCCATTTCGATTACCCTTAAAAAAATCGCATGAATTACCTGAGAATTCATTCGAAATGGCTCGAAAGCGTTTTCTAGCAATTGAAAGGCGCTTAGATCGCGATTTACAGCTGAAAAATATGAATAGTCAATTTATGGATGAATATTTATCGCTTGGTCATATGTCGCTTTACAAGCAACCATTAGTTGGTTCACACTTTGTCATCCCAGATCACTGCGTGCTTCGGCCTCAGAATACAACAACAAAACTTCGTGTCGTCTTTGATGGATCTGCTCGTAGCTCATCAAAAAAGTCTTTAAATTACATTTTAATGGTTGGTCCCACCATTCAACAAAACCTAATTACAACTCTTTTTTCATTTCGCCTACATAAATACATAATTGATGATCGTGATCGCAAATATCAGCTGATTTTATGGAGAATCAATAAAGAACAAATTTGAATGTGTTTCGGCTCAACACGTTTACATACGGTTTGGCATTAGCTCCATTTTTGGCAATTCGTTGTTCGTTTTTCATTGCAGTAAAATATTGCTGAATGTTTCCCCTAGTGTCAAACACTTTACGAGAGGATATGTATGTGGACGATATTCTCACTGGAGCCAATGATGTTAAGACTCTGTTAGAAAAAAGGTTAGAGTTAATTCATACATTGAAACTTCATGGACTTGAATTGGCAAAATGGAACAGCAATTGTTTGGAGACTATAACAAATAATGAAAACGAGGTCAGTATTAAAAGTTCAAAAGATGATATAGCAAAGACTTTAGGTATGTCTTGGAAAACAAATCAAAATATATTTTGCTATCGCCAATACCAATCTCTACACAAGTATCGTATGCTGACGCTGTGAAGATCAACTCCGTTCCCATGCAAAAAGTGTCACCACCAACTAATACAACAAATGCAAATGCAAGCTTTAATTTCAGTCGCCTTGAAAATACTATTGATAATTTGGTGCAAACTATAAACAACTTTACAACAAATATGACTAGTATGATGCAAGAAATGCTGCGAATGCAGAACACACTGCTTCTAGCATTAGTTAACAAGCCATGAACACGTTAAAAGTATGTTTCTGGAACGCAAACGGCATTCGCCAACATAAAAATGAACTAGAGCACTTCCTCACGGCAAAAAATATTGATATAATATTGGTATCTGAGACTCATTTGACTTCAAGAAGCCTTTTTAAAATTAGTGGCTATACCTTATATGATACAAAGGACCCGAGAAGAAGAGCATGCGGAGGATCAGCAGTTCTAATAAAGTCAAGACTCAAACACTACATTCTTGAGAATATTAGTGAGGACCATCTGCAGGCAACAAATATTTGTATCCAAAATTTTTGTACAAATTTTGTGATATCATCAATTTACTCCCCTCCCAGATTTTCAATCTCTGAGGATCAATATGAGGATTTTTACAGAACTCTTGGACCTTGTTTCGTGGCAGCTGGGGACTACAATGCAAAACATACGTTCTGGGGATCGCGTCTTATTACACCTAGAGGTCGAGCATTATTCAACACAATTTCAAAAATGGGTTTGGATGTCATTTCTAGCGGGGAGCCCACTTACTGGCCTACTGACCCACAAAAAATTCCAGATGTTATAGATTTTGGCGTCATGAAAAATATCTCTAGGGATTTAATTCATGTTGAAGCTTCTCATGATCTCTCCTCCGATCACTCGCCAACGATCGTTACAATTTGTAGCCCACTAAGAAGTGACTTACCTCACCCATATGTGAAGATGATAAATCATGTTAATTGGCTGGGGTTCAAAAAATATCTCAGTAGTCATTGTACGGGAAACATCAGGCTTAGAACTCCCGATGATATTGAACTTAACATTGCCAATCTTACCGAGAATATTAAACAGGCTGCTAAACATGCCACTACTTCCTATCCGCAGACTGGGTTTAATAGAATTTATTCTGCGGATATTGAACGTCTCGTATGTGAAAAAAGAAGAGCTAGAAGGGAATGGCAACAGCACAGATCACCCCAACATAAAATTAGACTTAGAGAATGCACAAAACGACTCCAAGAGTTGCTTGCATCTGAAAAATCTGCTTCTCTTAAGAACTATCTGGAAGGTCTCGATGTTACAGCAGCATCTAATTACTCCTTGTGGCGCGCTGCTAAAAAAGTTAAAACACCTGTTGAGTCTAAACCACCCCTGCGCACTTCTACCGGAGGTTGGGCAAGAACTAATACTGAAAAAGGTAACATATTTGCTGAGCATTTAAAACACGTATTTACCCCAAACATATGTACTGGTGCTGTTGATTTGCCGAGTGTAGTTGCTCTACCCCCTCGACCCATAAAGTTTAAGATGCGAGATGTACAAAAACTAATTGCTGAAACCAACCCGAAGAAGGCCCCGGGTATTGATGGAATTAGTAACAAGATGCTGATGAAGTTGCCTAGTATTGCTATTAGAATCCTCTTGTTCATTTTTAATGGCATTTTACGAGTGGAGTATTATCCACACAGCTGGAAACTTGCCATGGTCAAAATGATTCCAAAGGCGGGTAAAGATCTTACTAAGCCTGAATCATATAGGCCAATAAGTTTGCTGTCAACAATTTCAAAGCTCTTCGAAAAACTGCTCATGACAAAATTATCCCCAATTCTAGCTGAGAATGGGTGCATACCGGACCATCAATTTGGGTTTAGAAGTCAGCATAGCACCATTGAACAATGTCATAGATTGGTACATTTTATAAGAAGAGCATTTGAAGAAAAGAAGTACTGTTCTTCCCTCTTTATTGATGTTTCTCAGGCATTTGATAAAGTGTGGCATGAGGGCCTGATTTTGAAATTGAAGACATATCTACCAATGAACATTGTGAATCTATTGGAAAGTTACATTCTTGCCCAGAAATTCACTGTCGTGGAAGGAGACTTCATGAGTGTGCCCGAAACTATCTCATCCGGTGTGCCACAGGGTAGTATACTGGGACCAGTTTTATATTTGATTTATACCTGTGATATGCCTCTGAGCAGTAATATCTTCACTTCTACATTTGCCGATGATACAGCCTGCCTTAGTATGCATGAAAGCCCTCACGAGGCATCCCGATATCTTCAGAATCATATTAGCCTGTTGGAACTATGGTTGAACTTATGGAGAATAAAAGTAAATGAACAAAAGTGTGTTCATGTCACATTTACTCTACGAAGAGACACTTGTTCCCCCCTTCGAATCAACAATCAAGTTGTTCCTCAACATTCACAGGTGAAATACCTTGGTATTCACCTCGACCGACGGCTTACATGGAAACACCACATTGACTCTAAGCTGACACAAATGAAGCTTAAATTAACCCAGATACATTGGCTGATTGGTAGAAATTCTACCCTCAGTCTAGATTGTAAACTTTTAATATACAAGTCGCTTTTGAAGCCGATATGGTGTTACGGAATTCAGCTATGGGGCACTGCTTCAGCTTCCAATGTAGAGAGAATCCAACGAATGCAAAACAAAATATTAAGGTTAATAACTACGGCTCCATGGTACTTGAAAAATTCTATTTTACATCGTGATTTACATATGCCACTTGTGACCGCTGAAATTGCAAAATATGCTGGAAAATATTTAACAAAACTCGAGTTCCATCCTAATCCCCTTGCTCGTAACATCTTGAACTTTCCTGGACACATCCGCTTAAAAAAGAGGGACACTACGGCATTAATACGCAACTCTCCAGATGAAATTCTTTGAAAATATTTTTTGTGCGTAACATGAATTTTATGTATTATTAATTATTATCACTAAGTTTATGTCCGACACTGGTTGGGCCTAATAATTATTTATATATTTAAGATTTGAACACTTATTGTTAGTTCAGTTATTTGAAGATACAATAAACATATATTAGCTTGAAAAAAAAAAAAAATTTTGCTATCGCTTTGAGCTACCAGGTACCAAACAGCCAACAAAAATATCGATTTTATCACTTGTTTCAAAAATATATGACCTCCTCGGAATTTTGAGCCCAATTGTTATACGCTGCAAAATTATGCTTAAAGAAATATGGTTGCAAAATTTAGACTGGGATGACGTCATTGATGACAATTTGAAATCTTTGTGTTTCGAAGAAGACTTTTCTTACATTGAAACAATTGAAATTCCCAGATATATGTTTAAAACGTTAGAAGTACGTGGAGAAATTCATAGTTTTGCTGACGCGTTCCAACGAGCATACGGCTGTTGTATTTACTTTCAAGTTTTTAATCAAGGTAAATATCAAACAAATTTGTTAATTGCTAAATCGAAAATTGCACCAATAAAGGCACAGTCGTTACCACGACTTGAACTACATATGTGCAGCAGTCTTGCTAAGCAAAACGTGGAATAAATTAAAACTTAAAATCGAAAATTATTTATGGTCAAATTGGTTTTGGACTTATTCAAAAATTGTTCTTCAGTGGCTCAAACTTCAGTCATCAACTTTAAATTGCTTTGTCGCCAATCGAGTATCCGAACTCCAGGATAACACTACAGGCATTTACTGGAGATATGTTTCATCAAAAAACAATCCCGCAGACATCGTATCATGTGGTTGCAGCGCTCGAGAGTTACCATCAACTATATGGCTTAATGGTACAGCATTTCTTCAAACTTATCACTCTACATGTCCCAATATTGATCAAGAAATTCAGTCTAAGGTTTTAGAACAACGGAAAGCAACAACATTTACATGTACTAAAACAACTTCTTTTATATTAGATGAAATAATCGAAAAACGTTCTTCCTATTACAAAATAATTCGCATAATATCATATAATTACCGTATTTCCAACAGATGTCCACCGAAACCTGGTTTAAAAGTAGAGAATGTTTTACAAATTGACTCAAGTGAATTGGACCAAATTTTTGGCGCATAATTGCACACATACAAAAATTTCACTACAAAAAGACATCGATTTAATTTCTAAGAATTTAAAACCCTCTTTGCAGAAGTTAACACCATTTTTACATTGCATAGACATGAATGTATCTTCTGTTCAAATAATTCGTGTTGGTGGAAAACTGGCTAAAGCTCCATCTCATAGGAAGCCCGTTTTCCTGCATTGGTTCCAAAAAATCATCGCTTCATATTATTGTACATAGAGCACATACATCGCATTAATTTACATGCTGGTGCAAAGTTTTTACTGGGTCTTATTCGTAAGAAAATATAGATTATTATCGCTCGAGATTTTGTTCGAAATGTCGTACGCAACTGTGTACACTGCTTCCGATATAAACCCAAATTAATGGAACAAATAATGGGCAATTTACCTGCTGACTGGCTCCAAGCACAACGACCATTTTTGGTAACAGGTGTAGACTTTTGTGGCCCATTATAAATCACATCGTAATCGTGGTATGATACCCTACAAAACTTATATTGCTGTTTTTGTTTGTTGCAGCTCAAAGGCGTCATCCACGACATAAAAACTTACTCTGCTCAAAAGGGCATGACATATTGTTTTATATTCCCACGAGCTCCACATTTTGGCGGTTTGTGGGAAGCTGCCGTTAAGTCAGCTAAAAGTTTACTTTCAAAAAATTTGAACCAGACTCATCTTACATTTGAAGAATTGCAGATGCTTGTAATAGAGGTCGAAGCCATTTTAAACTCCAGGCCAATCGCTCCGTTAACAGACGATCCCAATGATGGTGAAGCACTTACACCAGGTAACTTACTAATTGGTTCAGGGTTAGTTGCTCTTCCTGGTATATCATTCAACCTCAACAAACCAGGATCTCTCAACCATTGGCAGCGCATTACATTTTTAAAGCAACAGTTTTGGAAGATCTGGTCCAGAGACTATCTCTTATCACTTCAGCAACGCCCAAAATGGTTAAAGTCAGATCCTAACGCAATAGAAGGTATACTAGTTATTGCCTATGAAGACAACACTCCACCTCAACAGCGGCAACTAGCTCGTGCAACAAAAGCTATAACTGGCTCAGATGGAAAGGTTCGAGTAGAAGAGCTGAAATAAAAAAATACTTTATCGTCGTCCTATTCACAAAGTTGCTCCTTTACCTTCCCTTAATCAATCTTGAAAGTAAGGCCTTTCAACAGCGGAGCATGTGTTGAACACAACAAAAATAAAAACAAAAATAATGCAGAGGCACACATTCCTCAAAAAAATAAAGAGGCAGGAAAGCCCTCAGTAAAGAAAAGAATGAAGAGAGGCCAAAGAGACTCAGTGGTGCAGGGAAGAAAAGGCTGGCATATCTACTCAAGAAGGGCCTTTGTAAGGAGGAGGCATACGCCAAGGCATTGCAACCAATGGCCGTAGACCAGAAACCTGGGGGCATTACACATGGCCCAAAAAGGCAAAGGTCTGAAGAGGAGACGCCACCTGAATCCTCACTGAAAAAGAGGATAAAGGATGATAAAAAACCATCCACCTCGCAAGCTGCTAAATCACAGCAGCCAGACAACCCATCGGTGTCTACGCAGAGGCGGCCCACTGCCTCATATAAGGACATACCAATGGGAGTCGAGACTGCGGTTCTAGCAAGGGACGTCTCTCACGACCCAGCAAATGGACTCCATCCAGAATATGATGCTGGAGAAAATTGTAGCTGGCAAAGATCAGGCCATAAAACCTGCTTTTCTTGGCTGTACTTACAAGGCAGGATACCTAGTCTTGCATTGCAAGGACAGCATGTCAGCTGAGTGGGTGAAAACAAACATCACCGACACATCACCATGGGAGGGAATCTCACTGAAAGCCATAGAGGAACATAAAATTCCTCAATCTCGCATTGCAGTGGGATACTTCCCAAATTCGACTGCGCTGGAGACGAGCAAGATCTTAGATCTGTTACAGTGACTGAATCAGGGTCTCCTCGTCGAAACGTAGCGTTTACTAAAAAGAACCGAAAAAAGGCTCTTTGGTCACGTTGGTTCTTTCCGTGGACCAAAAATCAGCAGCTAGTGTGACGAAGTCAAAAGGGAAGATAAACTTCCGGTTTGGCCAAGTTGTACTCAGGCTCAAGGCTGAGAACATAAATGCGGAAGCGCTTGTTCAACATATGGAGGCAGTGGAGTTGGAAGAAGAGGACGAAAGCCCTCCTTCCACATCAGAAACTACAAAATGAGGTGCATCCAGGCAAATCTTCATCATGCTAAGGCTGCATCAGCCGAAATTAGCAGAAGATTTGCTGCTGGCACCATCAACATAGGGCTTATACAAGAGCCCTGGATATCAAGAGGCCGCATACGAGGCCTCAATGTACAAAACACTCAGGTAATTTATGACACGCGCGCTAATAAACCAAGGGATGCGCTTATCATAAACACCAATATTAATTACTTGCCTCTTACAGAATTTATGGATGGCGACAGTGCAGTGGCGCTAGTCGAGTTGGACTCCAATGGAAACAGGACAGAGGTTGTTATTGCCTCAGCCTACTTCCCGGGGGACACAGACGAAGCAGCATCTCTGAAAATAAAGGGACTAGTGGACTACTGTAAATGCCATAGGAAAACCCTCATCATTTGATGTGATGCGAATGCCCACAATACAGTATGGGGAAGCACTGATACGAATAAAAGAGGTGAGTCACTCCTAGAATACCTATTACTTACTAACATGGGGATTGCAAATAGGGGAAATAGCCCAACGTTTTGCAACGCCATCAGAGAAGAGGTTGTCGATCTGATACCCATAACCAACAAATCTCTTGATATGATCAGGGATTGGAAGGTCTCTGAAGAGGACTCCATGTCGGATCATAAACACATCCTTTTTGAAGTTAGGGGATTGGTTGATTGGGCAACAGATTGGATAAGATACTCGCAGGATCTGCAGTCTAGGATTACTGGAAACACATTTTCCATTACATCACCTGAGGAATTGGATGCATTAGTCGAGAGACTAACTGATGCAATCATATCCTCATTTCAAGACAACTGTCCTGTCAAGATAAAATCCTCCACGAAGAGGGTATCTTGGTGGAACAGAAATCTTGGGAAACTGCGAAGAAAGGCAAGACTGGAATTCAACAGAGCCAAACAAACTGGAAATTGGGAAGGGTATAGAGAGGCCCTAACCACTTACAACAAGGAGCTAAGGAAGTCCAAGAGAAAATCATGGAAACTTTTCTGTGAAGATCTTAAGGACGTCCCGGCCACAGCCAGGCTGCAAAAAGTCCTTTCGAAGGAGGGCACGAACCCAATAAACACACTGAAGGGGCCAGATGGCACCTATACAGATACTTTCAAAGGGACACTAGAGCTTCTACTTAGAACTCACATTCCTGATTGCATGTTTGGAGCTTAGATAGGGTAGGGGTCATATTCATACCCAAGGGTGGAAACAGACCCCCAGAATCTCCCAAGTCCTACAGACCAATTAGTCTATCATCTTTTATGTTGAAGACGATTGAAAAACTATTGGACCAATACCTCAGGATGGAGGTACTTTCCATGAGACCTCTGCATAGGCTCCAATTTGCCTACCAGAAGGGCAAATCAACTACCACGAGTAAAATAACTTTATACTTATTTGAAATAAATATACAAATGTTTTCTATTCCTTTTAATTGTTTAAGTTTTTTACAAAAATAAATAATTTATTAAACAATTTCAATTATTCTTCTTTCAAAAATTTTCTAGAATGAAAATTATTAAAAATTACAAATACTTATATGAGTATTTGATTTGAAAAAAACATAAACGTACAAACATATCGTTTAACGAAATAAATATATTGATATTAAGGCCCGGTTAGCCGAACGTTGATGTTAGAAAAACGTACGGACGTTTGTACGCTTAATGAATCTTTTAAAACGTGTCGAATGACAACAAAATAAAAACAAAATGTTGTATAACGCTACTTTGTGTAATTAAAAAAATTAAAATAATATTCCTGTGTTTATTATAAAAAATTAAATAAAGAAAATTTTCAATGGAGTCCGAACACTTGTGTTGAGGTTTGCTTTTTAAATTTTGTAAATATATTTAATGAAAAGAATTTCAATTTTTCAATAAATATATAGTCAGCTGTTCATAACAGAGATGGTATTTGAAAACTTTCGTGTAATTCATGCTTATACATAAAACGTTCCAAAATTATACTAAGTACTTTTTGAAAGACAAAAGTTGATATTTTGAAAAGTTCATGTAAAAATTAAAATTTTAAGAATAAACCTATAATCGTATGTCCATATATTTATTATGTATATATAAATTTGTACTTATTTCACAATGTAATGTAACAAAAATTTTGACTTGCAAATCTGCAATATTTTTAAAGATATGTAGTATGCAAGTTGCAAAATAACAAATATGTATGTTTATAAGCGTATATTAACTTTTATATTCAAAATAATTAACTGCTATATATAATTGAATTTATAATTCAATCTAAGATTTTATTTGCATTCAATGGTATTTACTTGTTTTTTTAAAAGTCTCTTCATGCACATTATTATCTCAACATTACATTTTTAGACTTTGAAAATTCGAAAATTTTATAAAAGTTGTATTAGATCCTTAATAATTTACATATATCAATAAAAGTACCGGAATCTCTTCCGGTACTTTGGGCCACAATACAACTCAACAAAATAATAGTCCCATCACTAGTATACAAATGTCACGTAAAAACGTCATGAAATTTTATTTTATACAGGTTCAGCCATTCCGTCAACGTGACATTTAATTTGGATAAGCATTTGCATTGATTTCATATGCCAAAAACAAACGTTCCTTACATTAGCTAACGTGAACGTTCGGCTAACTGGGCCTTTAAAGTTATAACAATTACAATAGAAGTAATGATTTAGGATATAAAGGAATATAATATAACTCCCCTACCGTTTGTTCTGACATTACTCCTGGAATGTAATTGTTATAATAACAATTTTTCAAATTCACATAAACAAACGTAAAAATAACTTCATTATAGCGAAATACAATAAAAAAATACAAAATACATTTTATTAATTATCTTTCTTTTTATAGTTTCTACCAGTTAATTTTCTCTCAAACTTTATTTCTGGCAAATCATTTTGATATTTATAAGTTCTTTTGATTATTTGTCTATCACGTTTGCAACCTTTTTCATCAACAAAATTGGTTTTATTTTTTTCCTTTACATTTTTCAATATATATTTAGGCTTTTGTTTCAGATTGTACAAACCAAGGTTTTTAACTAATTCTATATTTTTATAATCATGACATTCTTGTCTATTTTTGTTAATTTTGTTAATTCTGTCAACTTTCTTGTTATGAACAGTGTCGTGTAAGGTCTGCCAAATAGTTCCGCCCACTTTGTTATGTAGTAGATCATTTGGCTTATATCCCGTAGTACTATGTACGGTATCGTTATAAATTTGTACAGATTTAAGTACTAATGCTTTATCATTCACATTTTTATTTCCTTCTTCCAGTTTAAAAAGTCTTATATGTTCATTCAATGTAAGATGGAAACGTTCTATATCTTTCTCTGAGAGTCTCTACAATAGTTAATGAATTCTTGTCATTTAAGTGGTGGACTGATACATATTTTGTAAGCTTGTCAATGTATGTTAAAAAAGGTGCGCTTTTGTTCAAAAACCAAATATCTATAGCGGAAATCACCCTCGGTTGCACATCTGCAATTTTAGCACATATAGCATGTTTTTTTGCTACAAAGCGTGAGTGTCTTTTTCAAGTGTTTAGGAAAATAATTATAACAGCTGATTTTAGAGTAACGGAAAAAATAAATATTTTTGTTTTGCAAATTGAGAAGGAAGCTTAGAAAACAAATTGCAAAAATTTCGTTATTCATTGTTTTAAAATTTTAACAAACTAAGTGAAAAATGCCTAAGCCAACAGAAAAAACCAAAATCATAAATTTTTTGATTCATAATGCTGTTGATGAAATTGAATTTGTGGAGATTTCAGAACACAAAGGTAAGATATATTCCTACACCAAAAATTTATATTTTGTATGTACCTACAGATTCAAGTCAGAATGAATTGGTGGAGAACATTTTGAATAATCTTATTGACGACATTATTTTGGTTGTACCATACCGTCGTGGCTTTTCGAATTTGGTTCCTAAATCGATGACGTGGTCTTTGAACATACTTACGCAGTTATATAACAACAGATTTTTGCAAATGTTACGTGTAAATCGGCTGGAATTTAATGCACTTGTAAAAGTTGTTTCTGAAGGCCCTGAATTTAACAAACCCCATTCCTGTGAACAATTTCCGACAGAGTATCAGCTCGCAATAGTGCTATATAGGCTTGGTTCATCTGGAGAAGGAGCAACTTTAAAGAAAATTGCATCAATGTTTGGAAAAAGGTAACATATTTGCTGGGCATTTAAAATACGTATTTACCCCAAACACATGTACTGGTGCTCTTGATTTGCCGAGTGTAGTTGCTCTACCCCCTCGACCCATAAAGTTTAAGGTGCGTGATGTAAATAAACTAATTGCTGAAACCAACCCAAAGAAGGCCCCGGGTATTGATAGAATTAGTAACAAGATGCTGATGAAGTTGCCTCGTATTGCTATTAGAATCCTGTTGTTTATTTTTAATGGCATTTTACGACTGGAGTATTATCCACACAGCTGGAAACTTGCCATGGTTAAAATGATTCCAAAGGCGGGCAAAGATCTTACCAAGGCTGAGTCATATAGGCCAATAAGTTTATTGTCAACAATTTCAAAACTCTTCGAAAAGCTGCTCATGACTAAATTGTCCCCAATTCTAACTGATAATGAGTGCATACCGGACCATCAATTTGGTTTTAGAAGTCAGCATAGCACCATTGAACAAACTCATAGATTGGTTCATTTCATAAAAAGAACATTTGAAGAAAAGAAGTATTGTTCTTCCCTCTTTATTGATGTTTCTCAGGCATTTGATAAAGTGTGGCATGAGGGCCTGATTTTGAAATTGAAGACATATCTACCAATGAACATCGTGAATCTATTGGAAAGTTACATTCTTGCCCGGAAGTTCACTGTCGTGGAAGGAGACTTCATGAGTGTGCCCGAAACTATCTCATCTGGGGTGCCACAGGGGAGTATACTGGGGCCAGTTTTGTATTTGATTTATACCTGTGATATGCCTCTCAGCAGTAATATACTCACTTCTGCATTTGCCGATGGTACAGCCTGCCTTAGTATGCATGAAAACCCTCACGAGGCATCCCGATATCTTCAGGAACATATTAACCTCTTGGAACTGTGGTTGAACTTATGGAGAATAAAAGTAAATGAGCAAAAGTGTGTTCATGTCACATTTACCCTACGAAGAGACACTTGTTCCCCCATTCGAATCAACAATCAAGTTGTTCCTCAACATTCACAGGTGAAATACCTTGGTATACATCTTGACCGACGGCTTACATGGAAACAGCACATTGACTCTAAGCTAACACAAATGAAGCTTAAATTAACCCAGATACATTGGCTGATTGGTAGAAATTCTACCCTCAGTCTAGATTGTAAACTTTTAATTTAAATATGCCACTTGTGACTGCAGAAATTGCAAAATATGCAGGCAAATATTTAACAAAACTCGAGTCCCATCCTAATCCCCTTGCTCGTAATATCTTGAACTTTACTGGACACTTCCGCTTGAAAAAGAGGGACACTACGGCTTTAATACGCCGCACTCCCGATGCTATCACTAAGTTTATGTCCGACACTGGTTGGGCCTAATTATTTTATCTAAATTTAAGATTTGAATACTTATTGTTAATTCTATTTTTGAAGATTCAATAAATAAATATAACCGTGAAAAAAAAATTTTTGGAATTGGAGACGGTGGCACGATTGACAAGATAACTCGCCGAATTTTCAAATCTTTTTTGAATATGCAAACAAAATACATATCTTGGTCGAATGAACACGAAAAAGCATCAATCGTAACTGAAACTTACAGTGAACTACCATTTTGTATTGGATACGTAGATGGGTCTGAAATTCCCCTTGCAGAAGCTCCCGTTATTAACAAGGTGTCATTTTTTTCACGTACACATAAATATTCTATTAAAGCTTTGTGATTTTAAGTTACGTATAAGGCATAATATTGTTGGACATCCTGGAAGTGTGCATGACTCAAAAATATTTAAAAATTGCGACATTTATAAACAACCAACGAAGTATTTTTCTGGGCATCAGTGGCTAGCTGGTGATTCAGCTTATTCCCTATCAAATAACCTTATAACACTTCACCGTATGATTTCGTGTCAAATGGACAGCAAAAAACGGAAACAGTTCAACAGAAGACATAGCACTTATAAAGTAAGAATCGAACATTGTTTTGGAGTGCTAAAAGAGAAGTTTAACAGTTTAAAAAACTTGAAAATGCGAATAAATTCGTCCCAAAGCCATACATTTTGTTGCCAGTGGATTGTTGTGTGCAGTATTTTGCACAATATTCTAATAGATTTAAGGGGAATACAAGTGCCGGAAATAATAGAAGAGTATCAAGATGATGAAGACCCTTACGAACAACCAGATGAACAAGATCTACACGTAGAAAATAAGACACATGAGTTTAAAAGACAAGCACTTTACAGCTTATTATTTGACTAGGAAGATGCTTTTTATTAAAATATAAATTTAACAAATTAAAGTATGTAATTAAAAAAAATAATGAATGAACTAAATGAGAAATGGTTAAATAAACATAAAAATAAATACAATTTTTACATAAAAAATGAAATAATTCATTTAAATAAACACCACAGGTAGCGATGTATATATACATATGTATGTACATATGTACGTTTGCACATAAGGCTTTTTAAATACACAGAAAAAATTATATACTACATTGCATTTCTTAACAAATATTTATTTGATTTAATTTATACCTATGACGTATAAATTAAGATAAACTTAAAACATAAGACATTAATAAAATCAACCAAAAATGCATGTATAAACATATGTATGTATGTAACGTTAAAGAAACTAAAATGTTCATAACTTTTGCTGTATAATAATAGAATCACATTTTATAAAGCTTTGACTGAAGTACAATGCAAGAACTTGTATGGAAAGCAAAAATAAGTTCTTGATGTATTTTTCTCGTTTATGTTTGTTTTTGGTTATTGGAGCAATACTTATATTTCATTTCAATTTCGAATCTTTCCATTCTCTCCTGTTTTTCTAATTCTAACTGTTTCAATTTATATTTCTCTTTCCTTTCTTCAACTTCCTCAGCAAATCTTTTTTCCTTCAAAGAAAATTCCATTTTAAATTTTTCTTTTTCGAAATCAAGTCTTTCTGTTAAATGTGTATTTCTTTCCCTTTGTATGGTAGATAGCTGATCTAACGCATTCTTTGGAGCTGCTCTTTTTAGTTTTGCAGCAAATTCTTGCACGGCTTTATTTTTTGCTCACTTTTTGAAGACTGTGTTGTGGAACTGGATGCCTGAACTGGTGAAGAACTTGTAGTTACACTTGCTGGGTTTGACGATGCATGATCGGAGTCAGAAACTTCAACAATATCTTCAGCATCGTATTCAATATTTTGGGTATCATGTGTTACGAAAGGCTCTTCGAGATTTTCGCAAATATAAAAGTTATTTTCATTTTCCATAGTGTCTTCTGAAATGAGGGTGCTACTAAAAGCAATGTTGTTTGTGGTGGCAGTGTCAAAAACATGAAATGGAAACTCGGATGATTTATGACCAAAAATGTTGTGTAGTTCTTCATAGAAGCGACATAGTTTTCGTAACTTGTCTGTAATAGAAATTAAAGCATGCACATATACACATATTGTTCATAAATTTGTAAAAAAAAACCGATGTCTTACCTTTTACAGATGTAATTTCTTCATCAGTTTCAAGTAAACCTGCTCCGGTGGACTTCCTCCAAGTCTCGGCTTTATTTTAATTTGTTTTTAAATGTCTCCCTTTCCATCTGACAATGTTCCAAGTGGCATCAATATGTGTTGTTTCCAAAAGTTTTCTATAATAAATTTGTGCGGTTGGCTTCTAAAAAAGAATAGTTTTTCAATTTTACCTTAGTAAAAGTTCAGCTACAAACCTCAAATTCATTATTTTCTTGCAAAAACTCCATCTTTTATTGTTGACTTTTTGTTTAATTACCACAATTTTATTTTTAGTTTCTTTCGTGTTAATTTTTTTTGCCTGTTTATTATTTATTTGTTTACAAAATTTAATAAAGTGAGTTTGCCGCATGAAATAAGCTAAGCTAACAACTGTTTTAGCATTGAGAACATTTGCAAATACGGATCTGCAATAGTTTTTGGTTATGCATATTTGTTTAAGTGATGCAAATCTCGGTTTCATACATTTTGTTCTTGTAGTCTTGCAGACTATAGCATATATGCTACGGTTGCAATATCTGCAAGGTCTGCAAGGGCAATTTACAACGAACTGTGAGTTCCGCTTATATGAAGTATTTCATTTGATTTTACTGGTGTTTCTGTTATGCACAATTCTGCATGTATAGGTTTCCTATCATATATACACATATTACATATCACACAATTGTTTATAAATTTATGAATTTCTGTTTTTAAATTTGGGAAATAAATAATATTCTTCAATTCTAAAAACGTTTCATTAATTCCTCTATGATTTTTTTCACAATGATATTTATCTATAACTAGATGACCCAGGCAAACGCTGTTTTGCCCTCAAATTTGCACTAAATCGACATAGCAATTATTGTTCAAATACCGGTATCGGGCTAATTAACCCCACTACACGCTGATTAAGAACCCAACGCCTTCAGCAAAACGCAGCATAGGCTTATCGCGCTAATCTCTATTTGGCAAAAAAGAAAAACAAAATATTGGGCCATCTGTCGGACGAACTTCAAACTACACAGAAACACTCCTCACGGCCCATAGAGCATGCATATAAAATTTGGTCAAAATCGGTCTAGATTTTTTGAGTTTAGCGATCACGAACATACACGTAATTTTTATGTACATATAGCTGACACCGTCAGCTCAAAATATCTTTGGAACTACATAACCGATTTAAGAGTTTGATATCTCGTTTTGAAGAACATGACAACGGCTTTCCAAAAAAAAGTTAAATAAAATAAAAAAAACACAAAAAATAAATATATGTATATGTCATTGGTGGTGCAATATGAAAATTGGATTTTGCTACGACCTTCCGCCCACAGACCGAAAATCAAAAATCAGACTTCACAGTGTCACCCGGCCGAGTATTCAGAAGATTCCCTGAAAATTTCGTCAAAATCGGCCCAGTCGTTTTGGAGCCATTACGTTACATACATACATACATACACACATCCTATTTTATATATATATATAAATTAAAATAACAAGTTTTGTTATTTTATAAAAAAATATTTTTTGTGTTGAGTGTCTTAAGGCACTCAACAACGTCTTTATTGTTTCAAAGTAAAAACGACAGTGATTCTTCTTATTTTCTACCCTAACTCTATACTTCAGATTTTAATGATCACGTCACTTTTGACTGCACGTGTTGCAGTTTGGTGTGAACCAAATTTTGGTATATGACACCTAGACATGGTGTCAGCACATTTGGTGGGAATGCAAAAATATTTTATAATTGTAATTTAATGATGTCAGCTTATTTGGTGGGAATGAACAAATATTTAATTTAAACATGTTTTGTGTTAACTCCTCCCTCCTTAAACACAATCGTCCCGATTGTTCAAAATACATGAAGATTGTAAATGCTTGATTGTTTTTTCTCAGCTTTCGGTTCTTCATCAGGAGTTTCAATTGTTTCTGGAAGGGCTTCTTTTCCTTTTTTTGAATGATAGAATCTTCTCCACAGTTTAACACTTGCGATGGTTCCCATAGCAGCAATTAACACAAGCGCCAGAAATATTGTCATAATATTGTTTTTGGTTTCTAGTAGGCTTAGTCGGTTAATATTTTCAATGTTTATTTTCTGCAACCGTTCCAATGAGAGTACCTCCTCTATCTTGCCGCCAATCCCCTTTGGTTGTAGAAAGGCTGGAAGGGGTTTACTGCCGCTTATTTCGAGAGAAAAATACTCTTGCTCATCAATTTTTATTGTTGTATTAAAGTGTTTCACCAAATATGTTCCATTTAGTTTTATTTCTTCGTCATTTGTTGTGATCTTGCCGTTGTATTGGTTCAGTAGTATAAGATCGCTTCCAATTTCTTCTATAGTGGCTACGTGATCATTATTTACCTGGGTGCAGTTCCCTATTCTATTCTTAAATAAGTTGGTTATGCAATAATCGTCTCTTAATTCTACTATATCATTTTTATTACATATGGTTATGTCATTATAATTTTTACATTTTTCTTTAATAGCAAATAAAACATCTTTACATTTTAATATTTTATCAAATTCAATTTTGTCTATTAGATTTCCAAATTTTACAGGTTTTGCTAGGTATGTTTCACAATTATCAGTATGTGTGATTGGAATGCTTAGAATATATAAAATTTCTTTATTATTTGTTACAATTTTCACATTGCCAAAAGTAAGTAATTCATCTACGTTAAATATTGGTATATTGTAATTTGTTAGTACATCATTCAAAGCTTCAATTTCTGTTTTGGATAAGATAAAGGAATTTACAATATTAACCTTTGCCCATTGTATGGCATATTCAATGTTTTGTAATTCTTTTTCAATTAAGTTTAATTTGCGTTCTAAGCTAATTGTTAATTCAGTATTCCAGTCTTCTTTTCTAACCTTCAATATCTCATTTGTAATGTTGGATATTTCTTGAATTCTATTAATGGTCAGTTCGTTTATTACCATTTGTCTATTGTTATTTTCTAAAAGATTGGCCATTTTTTGTGTCAGAATTTCGAAGTCATGGCTGTCTGGTGTACCTGCAATCCACTTCCATGCAGTACCAATAGCGTCTATGGATCTCTTTACTTTATTTGGACTCAGACGCTTCAGAAGTCTCTTAATCTCAAGTGTCTGTTGTTCTAAAAACGGACGGATCGGATGACCATATGCAATATCATTATTTAATACAGATTCTAGATTGCCTAGCAAATTCCGGTATTGATCGATGTTGATTGCATGCACAACTTTAAATATTCCATTCTGTCTTCTTGCTATCCCAGTGTGGATTGTTACGAGTCTAGTGTTAGAGTAGTCTAAAATGTTAAGGTCCGCCAAAACAGTTACAAAAAATAGTTCTATCAGCATCAGGATCTTCATATTCGTCAGGGATTGTAGAACTCGTTGTTGGACTCCACTTCTATTGTGCCAGTTTCTATTTATAACCTTTTTGTTTGATTTTAATTTTGTTTTTTCTGTGTTCTATTTATTCAAGTTCTAGTTGTTCTTATTGTTAGTTTAATGTCACTATTATCATTTCGGTTTCAGGTTTACTTATATTTCTAAGTTTCTTAGAGTTTTTTGTTGTTGTTTAGTTCTATTATTCTTTATTTAAATTTAGCATCACGTTTAGTTTTTTTTATTTTTAACTTTATTTTTATCAAGGATTAATCACTTCCTTTATTTAAACAAACAAAAAAAAAAATGTTTAGTTTATTATTATGTTTATATTTTTGTATTCTTATTAATTTTTTGTTCTTTCTTCTTATTTTTCAAATAACTATTTCTTTGATAAATAATGTCTTTTAATTTGTATTTTTATTTGTTAACCAATTTTTTCAACTTATTCTTTTATTTTATTTAACGTTTTAATATTAATCTTATTTGTTTTACACAAGTTCTGTTTGTTTATGAATAATTCGTTTTTTTTTCTATTTGTTAACTAATTTGTTTCATTTACTCCTTTTTTTATTTAGCGTTTTTATTATTAAGCATATTTATTTTACACAATTTCTGTTTGTTCATAATTAATTTGTTTTTTTTCTCTATTTGTTAACTAATTTGTTTCATTTACTCTTTTTTTTTTATTTAACTTTTTTAATATTAAGCATATTTATTTCACACAATTTCCGTTTATTTATGAATAATTTGTCTTTCACGTATTTTTTTATTATTATTATCCTTAACTAATTTTTCGCGTTACACGAGCTTAACAGGCGATGGCTTAACGCTCAATCCCGGTTTGTTAAAAAACTACTGAGGAACCTGTCAAGGCTTGACTGCGTTTTACCAAGGACATCCGGGTCCCTGCTCGGGCGCCAATTAAAATAACAAGTTTTGTTATTTTATAAAAAAATATTTTTTGTGTTGAGTGTCTTAAGGCACTCAACAACGTCTTTATTGTTTCAAAGTAAAAACGACAGTGATTCTTTCTTATTTTCTACCCTAACTCTATACTTCAGATTTTAATGATCACGTCACTTTTGACTGCACGTGTTGCAGTTTGGTGTGAACCAAATTTTGGTATATGACACCTAGACATGGTGTCAGCACATTTGGTGGGAATGCAAAAATATTTTATAATTGTAATTTAATGATGTCAGCTTATTTGGTGGGAATGAACAAATATTTAATTTAAACATGTTTTGTGTTAACTTATATATATCGAGAGCTTATATTCAAAACCCTCTATCTTCAATTTTTACGAAAATCGCTTTCTGATGGTAAAATATTCTGTAAAACCAGACTCATCTATGGTACCAATCAGGAATTAAAAAAAATTAAATTTGACATTTTATTGTCATTTGTTTTTTTCTCTATCTTACACACGTAGTTTTTTTTTTTGAAAACAAAACCCTCTATCTCTCCAATGAATTTACTATTTTTTCAGGAAACTACTTGCAATTTTAATTCTATTAATTTAAATAAATAGTAGACAAAGAAAAAAATTATTTTTTGTTGAGAAAGAATTGCATATCGAATAATAATATTTGGTTGTGATAAATACTCACATAATCGTCGGTAGGGCTAATAAGTACTTTTAGAACATAATTTTAACAATTATTAAAAAAGTTTTAAAAATGTCTGAACTTAAAAGAAATAACTGTGTTCCAAGTAAAAATGGAGAGTTATTATTGTCGCAAGGACACTAATAATTTATACATCGGAGCAGCTTTAGAACCAAGGCTGATGTTTACAGGCATTATTGCAATTATTGCTCACAAAGCCAGGTTCAACCAGTCTAAAACTTTCGAGAAAGAGAATTTGGCTTTATATATGCCTCGCAAAGATCAGTGTGATATTTTTTTTTTTTTTTGATTTAAGGCTAATCAGATTACTGCTGATGACTTTAAGGTGCATGTCTTGAATAAAAATCGAGCACAGTACGAAAAAAGATTAGACAAAACTGAAGCTAAAGAAGGCAAACGCCATGTGTTCACAATGGATGCACAGGCTGTAAAATTGTGTCCCGACATTAATGCTTCAGCAATTTACTTCAAACAACGCTTGCAAGTGCACAATTTTACCATATATAATATAGGTACTCATCAATGTACAAATTATTGGTGGAGTGAAGTCAATGGAGATTTATCAGCCTCAGTGTTTGTTTCCTGCATAATAAACCACTTAGAAACGTTTTGTTTGTTCGATTCATTGCCGATAACAATCTATTCAGACGGTTGTGGGTATCAAAACCGGAACCATTATTTGTCAAACGCCTTATCAAACTTCGCAGTTGTTGAACACAAAATTTTTGGAAAAAGGTCATACACAAATGGAGTGTGATAGTGCCCATGCAAAAATTGAGATCAGATTGAAAAATCAATCAATTTACTTGCTACATGATTACATTCGAGTTACTAAAGAGGCCAGAAAAACTTTTAAAGATCTTTTTAAAAACTATAAAGATGATAAGATTCTACGTTTTTCATCTATAAGACCAGGTCGTGTTAGAAATAATCATACAGTATCTGACTTAAGATCCCTGTTATATCTTCCAAATGGCAGTGTTAAATATAAAGTAAACTTTGATCAAAACCATGTTAATCTACCTAGTCGCATTAAACCATACTCTTTCCATATAGAACCAAAACCTTTATATTCTGCTCCACTTGCAATATCTTCAAACAAATGGAAAAATTTACAAGACTTGAAAACTGTGATTCCACAAGAATACCATTATTTCTATAATAATTTGAAAATTGATTGAAAAACTTAGAACATAAATTATCAATCAATATTCGAACTTTTTATCACTTTAATTTTTATTCCATTATAATACATATATTGCGTAAAAATCTCTTACCATCTCTAAATAATAATAAAATTTCATATTTGAGCTATTTTTTGTTTTGATATTCTAAAAAAAAGTTATATCCTTAATGTACAAATGTGTATAACTACTTGCTTATATTATTAAGATTTTTGGATTTGGTGGTTATTTTACTAATATATAAATATGTATATCAATAAGAACTTTGAATTCATTAATACATATTTTATTTTACTATGCAAAACCCGCTATCTTTTTATACACGTTAAGTATTTTCAAATAAGAAAATCCTCTATCTTCCATAAAATGGCCGGTGATGCAAATATAAACAAATTGCTTGTCAAGTAATTAAATTAGTCAGTTTAAATAAATATCTTAGAATATACAATTTTCATTTTCTTCGAAATAACGAAAATAAACGGTTTTTTTGCTCCCCTGAAAAACTACGTTTTTTTAGATAGAGGCTTTTGAATATAAGCTCTCGATATAGATTTCTATAAGATTTTCTATATTCAAAACATCTACTACTTTTTTAGTACAATAAATAAATTTTAATATGTTATTGTTTGTTGTTGGCTTAGCTAGGTATATGCCTGCATTTCAGCATTCAAAGCTCGTATACGAGCTTTGAATGCTTTCAATCATGATTTGGCTAAAAGGGTACTGATGATTTGGTTAGCGCCAATGAAATGCAGGCATATACCTAGCTAAGCCAACAACAAACAATAACATATTAAAATAGTTATTTTGGAGAATATCTTGAATAACAAATTTGATAAATATTGTTACAATAAATAAATTTCATTCCTGGAGCATTTGAAAAAAAAATGTACTAAAGTATTTTGAAAATCCTTAAATATTTTAACATTATCGCAAAAAATAGCTACAGTTCCTTTAATAGGAAAAATTGATTTTAAATAAGTCAATATTCTTTCTTCAAAGTATCACTGTATTGTTATTGTATGTCTAATCCTGTTTCCATATAAAATTTCTTTTTCATACCGATTTCTATATTTCAATGTTAAAATAAAATAACCAAGACGACTGAGAAAATCCGCTACTTTGTTAGTTTTACCTTTAATATATTCCACTTCATAATTATATTCACTTAGTTGAATCTTCCATCGTTGTAATTTTACATTTCGTTCTTTCATTGAATTAAGCCAAACTAGAGGTCTATGGTGAGTTTGAATTTTGAATTTCCTTCCGAATAAATAAGGTCTAAAATATTTAACAGACCAAACAATTGCCAATAATTCCTTTTCTATTGCGCTGTAATTTAATTCATGCTTATTCAGTGTTCTTGACGTAAAAGCAATTGGATGACCATTCTGGGATAATACCGCACCTAATGCTTCGTTACTTGCATCAGTTGTTAAAACGAATAATTTGTCAAATTGGGGATATGATAAAACTGGTGCATTACATAAAATTGACTTCAATTTATTAAATGAATCGATGTAATGCTGATCATTAACGTCGATTACAGAACCTTTTTTTAAGTGTGCAATCATTGGCAAAGCTACTTGGGTATACTCTTTTATGAATTTTCTATAAAAACCCGTCAAACCTAAAAACGATCTTATTTCCTTAATAGTTTTGGGCAATGAAATTTTTTGAATAACATCTATTTTTTCAGGGTTGAGTTTTATTCCTTGAGGAGTAATTATGTGTCCTAAATACTCAGAATCATGCTTAAAAAAATTGCATTTATCAACTTGAACTTTCAGGTTGTATTGAGACAATCTCCTAAAAATTCCCTTTAACGATGAAACATGCTCTTCAAGAGAAGTAGAAAATATCAAAATATCATCCATATAAACCACACAAATATTATTTATAAAATCTTCAAGTACTTCATTCATCATACGTTGAAATGAAGCTGGTGCATTTTTCAAACCAAATGGCATCCTTGTAAACTCGAAATGACCTTTTGATGTGGAAAAAGCCGTTTTGTGTCTATCTTCAGCGGAAATTAAAATTTGATGGAAACCTTTTGCTAAATCTAAAGTAGTAAAATATTGCGAATTTCCTAATTTTGAAAACAAATCTTCCATATTAGGAATCGGAAATTTAACTTCAATCGTAACATCATTTAGTTTTCTATAGTCCACTACAACCCTCCATTTTGTTTGACCAGAATTATCAAGCTTTTTAGGGACAAACCAAATCGGAGCATTGTAAGGGCTACTTGATTTTGTTATTATTCCTGATTTTAGTA
This sequence comes from Germaria angustata, assembly GCA_963681545.1. NCBI lineage: Eukaryota > Metazoa > Arthropoda > Insecta > Diptera > Tachinidae > Germaria > Germaria angustata. The sequence goes on along the minus strand of OY812999.1, from coordinate 66,045,783 downwards.
TTTCATTGACTTGTTTTTCTACTTCCACTTTATGGATTTCAGGGAAGCGATAAGTTCTCGAATAAACAGGAATATTATTAATAGTTCGTATTTTGTGTCTATATTTACAAACGGATGATAAGTTATCACCTTCAACATAAAAAACATTCTTAAATTCTTTGATTATTTCTGCCAAAACACTCATTTCTTCACCATTAGCATTCTGGGAGTTTAATTTTTGTAAAAGTAAATCAATTCTAGGTTCATTAAAATTAATATCAATTTGAGAATCTTTTACAATATTATGATAATTTGTATTCTCATCTGCTGATCCAAAAAAAATCAAAGGAATTTTTGCATCATTTGTCACCAGTAGGTTATTAGTAAAATCTATTTTTGCTCGTAAAGGTTTTAATAAATTTGTTCCTATGATACCATCAAATTCATTGTGAATTTCTGTTTCCAACATTTCTATTTTTGCATTAGGACGATTAAATTCCTTAAAGAGTGGAATTGTGATTTTGGAATCTGAGAAAGTTTTTGAGCAAATTGTTCTTAAAATGATTGGATTATCAAGTTGACTTCTAAAACAACTATGAAATAAACCTTTCCTAGCATTGTTGTACCAGAAGCCGTATCGATTAGTAGCTTTATTGGTTTTGTTTTAGTTGTAACTATTATGAAGGGAGGATCTCTTCGGCCAATAACTGAAAATTTGAAGTTTGTATATTATCAACTTCAATTTTTAATGGATAGTCCACACTCTTTTCATTTAATTTATTATGAATAATATTTTGACTAAAGTGTCCCGAATTTTGTTGTCTATTTTTTATTTCTGTTATTTGTCCATTATATGTTCTGGGTTGAAAAGTAGCTGAATTCCTATATTTATTAAAATTAGAATTTCTATAAGTTTGATGATTTGGTCCATTTAAATTATGATAAGTTCTAGATGAAAGATTCTTAGCTTGAAAAGTATTTCTTTGAATCTGGTCATTATTATAAAAACTGTTTTGATTTTCAAAAAGTTTATTATAATATGCTGTCGAAAAAGATTGCAGGGTTTGATAAAAATATTCTGTTTCCACCAAAATTTCTTTTGCTTTCAATAAAGTTTGAGGATTTCTTGAGTTAAGTACTAATTTTGGTTCATTTGGAAGCTTACTTATAAAAAATTTTTAAAACCATTAATTCATTATTTTTACAGCTAAACCAATGATTATCTTTATCAATACTAGATTTTAAATTTAATTTAGTTAAGAGTTTTAATAAATAATCATAAAAATCATTAATGCTACTTCGAATCCCCGCGATCTTAATTTTGTTAATAATATTTTCAATACTCTCGCTTATATTAAAATTAATTCGTAAGATAATTTTTAATTTTCGTAATTCCTCGACATGCAAAATAAACATACCAAGTTCATCCGGATTTCCATCAAACAACGAAACACCATCTAAGAGGTTGAATATATTGAAGGCCATTTCTTAAATTCTTCAAATTAATACAAATCGAGCAATTGCTCCTTCAGCTAATAAATTTTTTGTCTTGAGAAATTGTTCTTTGCTCTATTCAACTTGTTTTCCTTAAAGTTTAAAACTGCTCCTTAGAGTATGCTGCAAATTTTTTTGTATAACACTTCTCTCCTTTTCTAGCAAACTAAAGGCCATGTCACATAAAACTTTTGCTTCGCGTTGCGTTGCGTTACAGCTTCGCTTTGACATTTAAGTTGAAATGTACATACTTATACGAAACATGCCACATAAAACACTTTTAACGCAGCGTGACGCAAAAAGTTCGGCAACTCTCAACTTTTTGCGTGCTTTGACAATCAAAGTTATGTATGTATGTACATATGTTAGAATATGATATTAAAATGTGATGTGATATGAAAAATACTTATTTTTTATTTTTAAAATTTATTTCCTGTTGAAGAATATGAGCTTGGTTTTTTTAACTAATTTATAAAATAGTACCTATTTGCATGCTATATGTACATAAGTATATAGTATAAGATTATTTTATTGTACAAAATCAGTGGCAGCGTATTATTAATAATATTTTACCTTTTTATATGAATATATACATACATATGTATGTATTTGAAAACCCAAAAAACAAATGAATTGATGAGAATAAAAAGCTTTATATGGAATAGTGGTGTATTTTCAATAAACTACAATAGGTGATAACAAAATAAACACAAAAAAGCAAATAATATTTTGACTTTAATTTTTATAATAAAAAATAATTAGCAAAATTCATATCCACCTTTTTGGTAAACACACAATGCGCGCGTTGTGTCAAAGTTTTCATTGTGTCATACACCTTTCGCGTTACGCTTTTCTGTCAAAGTTAAAAACGTCACGCAACGCTACAAAGTTTTATCTGACACGGCCTTAAGAGTTAGTTCGTAACTCCGACTGCGCCAGTAAAATAACTTTATATTTATTTGAAATAAATATACAAATGTTTTTTATTCCTTTTAATTGTTTAAGTTTTTTACAAAAATAAATAATTTATTAAACAATCTCAATTATATTCTTTCAAAAATTTTCTACAATGAAAATTATTAAAAATTACAAATACTTATATGAGTATTTGATTTGAAAAAAAAACATAAACGTACAAAATTATCGTTTAACGAAATAAATATATTGGTATTAAAGTTATAACAATTACAATAGAAGTAATGATTTAGGATATAAAGGAATATTATATAACTCACGGCACTGCACAATATTGTTCGGGATATTGAAAAGGCCATGGAATCCAAGGAAATAGCCCTGTGTGCATTTATGGACATTGAGGGTGCCTTCGACAATGCGAACTTCCTCGCAATGGAAACAACACTCACTACTAGAGGAGCTGATTCTGTGATAGTACGATGGGTCAGCTGCATGCTGAACCAAAGGTCGATTAGGGCCTCACTTGGATCCACGGATCTCACAGTCACCGCGGTTAAGGGATGCCCACAGGGCGGGGTATTATCTCCCCTTCTATGGTCTGTATTACTAGATGACCTGATCGGGCTACTTAACCGGAGGGGACACAAAACCATCGGCTATGCGGACGATATATCCGTAATAATCAGGGGGAACCATGCAGAGACGATTGCGGACCTAATACAAGACGATCATTGTAGCATTTACCAGGAAAAAGGTGATTAATTTACCCAGTCTCTGGATGGGTGGCATCGAGATAGTTCCCAAGGAGAGGGTAAAATAACTGGGTCTCGTCTTCGATATGAAACTCACCTGGGAACTGCACCTCGAGTCAGTACTGGAAAAGGCCACGAAGAGCCTTTGGACAGCGAGGCAACTACTTGGTAGATCCTGGGGTCTGAGCCCCAAAATGACCTTCTGGATATATATCCAGACGGTGAGACCAACCATACTGTACAGGGCTCTGGTATGGTGGAGGAAGACTGAGCAACGGCCAACTATATCGAGACTGTGCAGGTTACAAAGACTTGCATGCCTATGCGTCACCGGGGCCATGAAAATAACCCCAACGTTGGGTATGGAAGCTCTTCTGAACCTTGCACCGCTCCATCTGGCTATACAAGAGGAGGCAGCTAAGGGCAATCTCTATCTACGGAAAAGAGAACCTTAGGGCGGGCAACCTTACTGATCATCTGGCTATCCTCAGGGGAATCGGGGACATACTTGATATGTCTCAGGCGGGCGACCATATGGACCCGGTATACTGTTTCGACAGGAAATACACACAAGAGAAGAATGGTGCGCAAACCCAGGGTGGCTAAGAGATGGATCGCAAATGTGGTACACGAACAGCTCAAAAACGCTCCAAGGAGTTGGGGCGGGAATAGTGCGACCTAGAGCACACAGGTCTAAAACATTGAGCAAGGATATGACAATTATCCAAGCGGAACTTTACGCGATACTGGAAACTGTGGAGATCCTATCCGAGAGACGACACAGGGGAGTACGGGTTAAGATATTCTTGGACAGCCAATCGGTTCTTAAGGCCCTGCGAGGCTATACGTACATGTCCAGATTATTACTGGAATGTCAAAACAGGTTCAATGACCTGGCGACTCATAATCAGATTACTCTGATATGGGTACCAGGGCATCAGGGGCATGCCGGGAATGAGATGGCGGACATCTGTGCGAGAAGAGGAGCTGAGGGGAACTTCAATGGACCCACCCCTTCTTTTGGGTTCAACAAAAATCTACTTAAAGGGGCATCGTCCAGGATTGCACAACATTGGAATGACATCAATGGATTATGTCACTCCAAGGGCGGATCTGGCTCTAAGACTGGACGCTGGTAGGGCGCTCACAGGCCATTACACCTTCAAAGCCCACCTATACAGAATGGGCTTATCTGACACGGACATCTGCAGATTTTGCGGTGGAGATGAGGAGTCGATGGAACACTTGATAGCAAATTGTGGGGCATTGTGCCATAGGAGACACAGGACTCTACATGCATATACGCTGAGTGAAGAGGATCTGCTAATGCTCCTACTGAAGGAGCTGATCCTATTTGCGAACGTATTAAACTGCTAGGGACAGGGGAAGCACAATAGATCAACAATGGTCGCAGTGCAAAGGGCCATCCTAGGCCAAACCCCCATTACATTACTTACTTGTTGCTCTTAATTAATAATTTAATAAAATATTAATTTGTTGCCCCAGAAAAACACAAGGTGTTCTATTTAATCAACTTAACCCATTGAACCATACGGCCAAAGTTTGTTGGCGACATATATATATATATATATATATATATATATATATATATATATATATATATATATATATATATACATATGTATATATATATATATATATATATATATATATATATATATATATATATATATATATATATATTGTAGTGCATTTATACTAAGTTAAGGCACTGTAGCTTGAAGTTCGTCCGACAGATGGCCCAATATTTTGTTTTTTGTGTTTTGCCCAATAGAGATTAGCGCGATAAACCTATGCTGCGTTTTGCTGAAGGCGTTGGGTCCTTAATCAGCGTGTAGTGGGGTTAATTAGCCCGATACCGGTATTTGAACAATAATTGCTATGTCGATTTAGTGCAAATTTGAAGGCAAAACAACGTTTGCCCGGGTCATCTAGTAAAATATAAAAAAGGAGCGAATAATACAAATGCAGACGCTCTATCACGCATAAATATAAATTCACAAATATTAAGAGACATGATTCCAATCTATGTTGATGAAAAAGAAAAGAAAACCTTGGCAATAACAGGAAGTATGAAAAATAAAAATAGTAATGAAAAGAAAGATATATATGATGATAAAAAGGACGTTCATAAAAAAGAAAATATTATAAAAGACTGCATATCTCAAAAGGAGACTGATCACCTCCAAATGTGGGAATGTACGTCAATAAATAATATTAAGGGTAAAGAGAATTGAAAGAGAAAAATGATAAAATAACGCGCATTATATGCAATAAAAGCGAAAATCCTATGTTTTCAGGAACATTTTTGGAGAAACTTTTATTGAGAAATTGAAATTTAAAAAGTACGTACTATATGATAATGATGAAATATTTAAATATATAACGACCTAAGAGTTGAAAGAAAGATATAACAATATAAAGAAAAACGATATAAAAATAATTATATACAGAATGCCAAGAGAAATAAAAGACAATATAACACAATATAGATTGATAGAAGAATTTTATGACTCACCACATGGAGTACACTTTGGAATTAGGAAAACATTTTCCAAATTAAAACAAAGATATATATGGAAAAATATGAACAAAATGGTCAAGAAATACATAACAACATGTGATTCATGCCAAAGGCATAAACAAATAAAGAATAAAAAATAACCCTTTACTGTAACAGATACACCATCACATGGTTTTGATACTATTGTTGTGGACACAGTTGGACCATTAAGACCATCTGGACAATTTAGATACATACTTACTATGCAGTGTGAACTGAAAAAATATGTTGTTGCTAGTCCGATTGAATCCAAAGATGCCAAAACAGTCGCAAAATCTTTAATAGAACATATAGTCTTAAAATACGGTTTATCTAACATTCTAAAAACAGATAAAGGAACCGAATTTACCAATGAATTAATGAGAGAGATTTGTGTATTATTAAAAATAAAAATAAAATTTCTCAACACCCTACCATCATGAAACTTTGGGCACGATAGAACGAAATCATCGCGTTCTAAATGAATATTTTCTAAATTTTGTGAATGACAATAATTAGCATGAGTGGATACCATATTATACTTTTGCTTTCAATACGACACCGAGTGTCGATACAGACTATTCACCATTCGAACTAATTTTTGGTAGACTTCCTAGACTGCCAAACGACATTTTAGATGATGCCAGAAAGATTTATAATACTGACAACTACTTAAGTGAACTAAAGATTAGACTTCATTACTTCTCGAAGTAAAAAGAAAAAGAGGTATAGAATCTGGAAAGAAGCAAAATAGAATAGATCTTATAATAGGAGATTTAGTTTTAGTTAAAGTCTTAAATAGAAAAAAGTATGAACCTCCATACAAAGACCCATACAAAGTATTAGATTTAGAAGATTTAAATGTACTTTTAGAAATTAATAAGACTAAAACAAAACTAGTACATAAGAATTTACAAAAAAAGTATTTGAATTAACAAAAACAATATAGATAAGAAATGTAAAGAACAAAACAATTTCAATTTAAATATGAAATACAATTCAAAAGTAACAAAATTATATGTATATATAACGCTTAAAATACTTATAGATACATAAGCCTTAATTATAAAATTTCTTTTTCTAAATTCTGTTTCATTTTTAATAATACCCAAACCTAAAAGGGTGGGGGTGTAGTGCATCTATACTAAGTTAAGGCACTGTAGCAATGTAAGCATTTTATTTACTCTAAGACATTGAACTTGAAATTTAATTCATTTTTGTTTACGATAAGAATTTTTAAGAATTTCATTGTTAAAGCCTAACAGCTAAAATTATGAATTTGTTTTTGTGTTTGGTCAGCATAAATGAGCATTAAACTTTTTGTAGTGGACTGTTGGCATTGGAAATGTTGTAATATGATTTTTGTATTGAATATTTTTAATAAATTATTTTCCTGCGTCATCAAGTTCTGGTAATTAAAAAAAAGAATTTGTCAAAATTGCAAATTCCCGTGAGAACTCCAAATTCCCTATTGATTCGTTGTTGTGCCACATTAGTGCTGACCAAGGAATAAATTAGTATATAAGTTGGAAGTTTTAAAAAATAAAATTAGAATTGAACTTGCAATCAATAAGCCTTTTTCATTTCTCAAAAATCTGCATTTTAATGCGGGACTAAAGCTGCAGCAGTGCTCAGAAAATACTTACCTTTTTTTCTCATTAAATGTATTACATGGCGAACAGAAATAACCAGTTTCAAACAATGTACCATCTCAGAATGAAAAATCTACCTGTAAAAACTAATAATATTTCCCAACAACAGTAGCCAACAAATAATGCTATACCCCAGCAAAACAACAATAATGTGCAACAAAAACCAAACTACATTCCGTAAAAGCATTAATGTCATTCAAATTTGACTTATAAAGAATTTCACCACACGTCTATCCGCAGATAACTTGAAATTTTAATGGATATAAATAAGAAAAGTTTTCTTCTCAAAAACAGAAATTGATATTGGATAAATAGAATAATTTTTTTTCACAATTTACCAACTGGGAACGAAGTTATATAGTTTCATCATATCTATATATAAATAGGCAAGTGGAAAAAATTAAGAACAATTTTAACTGACTTAAACTCAACGTGTTCGCTTGATTTTTGTTTTGTTTGATAGATTGTCAATAGGAGCAGTGCAGAATGTATTATTTTTTTACATTTTTATGCCTAAAATATTTAAAAACAGTTAATAATATTAGCCAATCATAAAGCCATGATCTCTCTTAATTTGCAAAAAAAAACTCAAAATTACAACAAAAAACTCAACTCCGTAATCATACTGAATTGTTATTATTCTTATTGAGCCTTAACACACGAGAACAAATATGCAGGCATAACATCCTACTTTGTAGGCAAGAGAGATGAGGGGAATGTTTGAATTTGGAACGATTTTCCGTCATCCCACGTCAAATTTGGTTTATGAACAGACCGGTTTCGGCTTTGTGCCATCTTCAGTGTTCTCGAATACTAAATCGTTTTTCTCGCTGTACGTTGTCTTTTGTATGGTTCGTTTTTTCTTTCCTTGTCCCTTTGTGTTTCTCTCTCTCGTCCTTGTATGTCTATGTGTCTCTCATTCTCTCCCTCTCTCTACCTGCTACCTGTTCCTCTCATTTTTCTATATACCATGTCTGTGCTCCCTGTCTTTATAGCGCGGCGATTATTTAATAGGTGTATTATCTGTATGCCGGTAGTAATCTATGATTGTGCGTTTTTGGATTGGCCTTTTGTCTTGTACATCTGTTGTTATATTGTTCGGTTCCGTTAAATTATTGTTCTCTTTTGTGTAAAAATATTTTAATGGTTCAAATATTATGTCCGAGGCAGTGTTTATTTGTTCATTTATTATTCTCCCATCAAAAGTTTTCTGTTTGTATATTTCCATGTTTTCTAATACGTTCAACCGCCGTCCTTTATGCTGTATGTGTAACAGTTTAACCGTTTTTCTAATATGCGGTTTTTCTAATAAACGGTTAAACTGTTACACATACAGCATAAAGGACGGCGGTTGAACGTATTAGAAAACATGGAAATATACAAACAGAAAACTTTTGATGGGAGAATAATAAATGAACAAATAAACACTGCCTCGGACATAATATTTGAACCATTAAAATATTTTTACACAAAAGAGAACAATAATTTAACGGAACCGAACAATATAACAACAGATGTACAAGACAAAAGGCCAATCCAAAAACGCACAATCATAGATTACTACCGGCATACAGATAATACACCTATTAAATAATCGCCGCGCTATAAAGACAGGGAGCACAGACATGGTATATAGAAAAATGAGAGGAACAGGTAGCAGGTAGAGAGAGGGAGAGAATGAGAGACACATAGACATACAAGGACGAGAGAGAGAAACACAAAGGGACAAGGAAAGAAAAAACGAACCATACAAAACACAACGTACAGCGAGAAAAACGATTTAGTATTCGAGAACACTGAAGATGGCACAAAGCCGAAACCGGTCTGTTCATAAACCAAATTTGACGTGGGATGACGGAAAATCGTTCCAAATTCAAACAAACCCCGTCGGAAGAATATCACAAAAATGAGGGGAATGGTTTTTCGTCGGCACATTTTTTCAACCAGACATAACCCCGCATTATTAGCACAAAACCAATCCATATGCATTTATGAAAAAACAGTTACAATTGTTTTGTTTTTTGCAGAACGTATTTATTTATTCCTCGACCGTCGTGGAGTAAACATGGATTTAAAAGAAGAAGGTTGCTTGGTCGCGCAAGCAACATGCATATAAGTCAGAGCCAGCCATTTCATAGCACAATTGTGCAGAGAGCAGTTCACACGTATTCTTATGCTCATAAAATTGACATAAATTTAGTCGTCAATGAACAAGCGACGAGTACACATGCGGCAAATGCTTACATTTTTTGTTACTGTTTTTGTTGTTGCTGTTGTTGTGTTTTCATTTTTTTAGGTAACCAGCAAACATTTTGTATACTCGATGGCATGCGAAAAATATTTTGTATCTGTAACAAAAAAAAGCTTATCGCTAACTACATACATCGAATAAAAGTTTGCCAGTTACGTTTGTGTGAAATGTTTCCAAGGAAAGCATAGTTTCAAAAAAAGTCGTACTTACGATTTACACAGCGAATACATATAACAAATTGACAAAGGTCATTTATGTAGCTTTCATCCATGTTTGACAATGCCCAAGCTTATTGAGCTCGATTGAGTAGTTTGCTCCAACTCAAGTACCAATCTTCCATTCTTTAATTTTTTTAATGTAAATGCTTTTGCGTTTATTAAAAAGCAGTTCTTTTTCTGTATTTTCAAACATTATTATTTCACTATGAAAAGTCTTGATTTAGTGTTTGTTGGGTTGCAGACGTAAAATGTGGTTGTGTTAGTGAGAAAATATGTCGTGGCTGGCTCTGGTATATATGCAAAGCCTTAAGACTATTTATGTACTTATATCAGAGCCAGCCACGACATATTTTCTCACTAACACAACCACATTTTACGTCTGCAACCCAACAAACACTAAATCAAGACTTTTCATAGTGAAATAATAATGTTTGAAAATACAGAAAAAGAACTGCTTTTTAATAAACGCAAAAGCATTTACATTAAAAAAATTAAAGAATGGAAGATTGGTACTTGAGTTGGAGCAAACTACTCAATCGAGCTCAATAAGCTTGGGCATTGTCAAACATGGATGAAAGCTACATAAATGACCTTTGTCAATTTGTTATATGTATTCGCTGTGTAAATCGTAAGTACGACTTTTTTTGAAACTATGCTTTCCTTGGAAACATTTCACACAAACGTAACTGGCAAACTTTTATTCGATGTATGTAGTTAGCGATAAGCTTTTTTTTGTTACAGATACAAAATATTTTTCGCATGCCATCGAGTATACAAAATGTTTGCTGGTTACCTAAAAAAATGAAAACACAACAACAGCAACAACAAAAACAGTAACAAAAAATGTAAGCATTTGCCGCATGTGTACTCGTCGCTTGTTCATTGACGACTAAATTTATGTCAATTTTATGAGCATAAGAATACGTGTGAACTGCTCTCTGCACAATTGTGCTATGAAATGGCTGGCTCTGATATATACATACAAACATAGATTCCTAAAAAATAGGTAGCAAATTTATTTTGTTTGTTCCCTATTTTTGTGAAATCCTGTATGATAGGTTTTTACACTTTTCGTTACCTGCGAAAAAACATGTACAGTACGATCGCGAAATGTAATCACTAAAAAGTAATCTATATCTACATATAAATAGGCAAGTGGAAAAAATTAAGAACAATTTTAACTGACCTAAATTCAACGTATTCGCTTGATTTTCTTTTTTTTTTGATAGATTGTCAATAGGAGGAGTTCAGAATGTATTTTTTATTCTACTCTACATATAAATAGGCAAGTGGAAAAATTAAGAACCATTTTAACTGACCTAAATTCAACGTATTCGCTTGATTTTTTTTGATACATTGTCAATAGGAGGAGCTCAGAATGTATTTTTTATTCTACTCTATATATAAATAGGCAAATGGAAAAATTAAGAACCATTTTAACTGACCTAAACTCAACGTATTCGCTTGATTTTGGGTTTGTTTGATAGATTGTCAATAGGAGGAGTTCAGAATGTATTTTTTATTCTAGTCTATATATAAATAGGCAAGTGGAAAAATTAAGAACCATTTTAACTGACCTAAATTCAACGTATTCGCTTGATTTTTTTTGATAGATTGTCAATAGGAGGAGTTCAGAATGTATTTTTTATTTTACTCTATATATAAATAGGCAAGTGGAAAAATTAAGAACCATTTTAACTGACCTAAACTCAACGTATTCGCTTAATTTTTTTTTTGATAGATTGTCAATAGAAGCAGTGCAGAATGTATTTTTTATTCTACTCTATATATAAATAGGCAAGTGGAAAAATTAAGAGCCATTTTAACTGACCTAAGCTCAACGTATTCGCTTAATTTTTTTTGATAGATTGTCAATAGGAGGAGTTCAGAATGTATGTTTTATTCTACTCTATATATAAATAGGCATTTGGAAAAATTAAGAACCGTTTTAACTGACCTAAACTCAACGTATTCGCTTGATTTTTTGTTTGTTTGATAGATTGTCAATAGAAGCAGTGCAGAATGTATTTTTTATTCTACATTTTTGTGCCTAAGATAGTTAAAAACATTTAAGAATATTAGCCAATCATAAAGCCATGATCTCTCTTTCTCCCTTAATTTGCTAAAAAAAATACAGCAAAAAACTCAAAATTAACAAAATTAAATTTGGCTTGGCAACTCCTTAAACACTCAGAAGGAAAAACTTATTTCATTTGTTCATTCTATTCCACCATTTGGTGGTAAAAGTATTCTACTAAGGTGCGATTTAATGCAAATTTTACCTGTTGTTCCACACGGGACCCGATTTACTTTAATTGAAAATTGCATCATTAGTTGGAAGGAATTTAATTCTTTTTACAAAGTTACCATAACACAAAATATTAGAGCTAGACCAGAAGACGTATAATTTGTCGAATTTCATAAACTTGGTAATGGTGAATTAAGAAATTATCCAGAGTTAGGTGATGACATTATTGAATTGCCACAACAAATAATTGGTTGTTTTGATAATTTAATTACTGATATCTATGGTAATATTCGTGAGAATATATTATCGGATCAAATTCTTAATTCCGTAATTTTAGCTCCTACCAATGAAGACTACGCTTCAATAAATAATGATATACTTAATCGTCTTTCAGGGGAGGAGAAGGTTTATTACAGTTTTGTTAAATTTCTAATGATGTCAATGACGTAAATGAATATCGTTCTTAATTTTTAAATTCACTGAACGTAAGCGGAATGCCACCGCATAAATTGAAATTGAAAATAAATTCCATCGTTTTGATTCCACGAATAAATTTACCATTTTCTGGAACAATTCTTCCATTTAAATTTCAGCGGACACAATTTCCAATTATACCCGTATTTGGTATGACCATTAACAAGTCACAGGGGAAAACATTTGAAAAGATAGGTGTCCTATTGAGACTACCTGTATTTGCTCATGGATAATTATATGTAGCTGCAAGTAGAGTTCGTTCATTCGACGGCCGAAAATTTTATATTTCAAAAAAAAATGGTCTAGGAAACCTACTCAATGACAATAGAGTTTTTACGAAGAATATTGTACTATATAAAAAAATTTTCTTAAGATAAAGATGCCAGTCGTACAACTACTTTAAATATTTTGAATAAAATTAATTTTTTTTACTTTTAGTTTTTCTTCAATTAATCAAAAAATTTTAGTATTTTTAATATAGGCAATAAATTTATGTTTCTTAAATGAACATCAAAACCGTTTCTATTATTTATTTGAAAAGCTTACATTAATAGATAAACTATTAAATAATGGAGTAAGTACGGTAACACATTTTATTAGAAATGAAGAAAAATATGACATTTTATCTGAGCGGTTTTGTATTATTGCAATAATGGTTGAATTTCAACCACTGGGCGAACACTAGTTTTTATTGAAAAGCGCCAACAGATTTATACTTTTATAAAAGTTTAAAATAATGCAATCAATGCAACAATGCAAGGCGTTGGTGAACTAAACAGACGTATACACAATGTAATTTATTCGTTTTTTTCAACTTCTTAGATTTATGCAATTTCTAAAAATTAATTGTGAATTTTTCAAGTAAAATAAATACGTATATTGGAATGAATTAATTAGATACTAAACATTTCCAAACTTCGCCAAAACGGCAACTTGTCTTTATTTAAAAAAGAGTAATTTTCATTTGGATAGAAAATTGCCAAATAGCATTTGATACTCTAAGAGACAAATTAAAAAACCCGCCTATACTACGATATCCGAACTTTGACAAACCATTCATTCTAACCACAGACGCTTCGGATGTAGTTCTGGGAGCAGTCCTATGACAGGGTGAACTCGGTAACGATCTACCCATATCTTATGCAAGCAGAACGCTAAACAGATATGAAAAGAATAAATCAGTAATTGAAAAAGAATTATTAGGTATTCATTGGGGAATGCAATTTTTTAGACCATATCTATATGGTAGAAAATTTACCGTAGTCACAGACCATAGACCTCTTATTGCTTTATTTACTCATAAAAACCCGTCTTCAAAATTAACCAGAATTAGACTAGAACTATCGGATTATGACTTTGACATCTATATATATAAAATAGGATGTGTGTATGTATGTATGTATGTATGTATGTATGTATGTATGTATGTAACGTAATGGTTCCAAAACGGCTGGACCGATTTTGACGAAATTTTCAGGGAACCTTCAGAATGCTCGGCCGGGTGACACTGTGAAGTCTGATTTTTAATTTTCGGTCTGTGGGCGGAAGGGCGTGGCAAAATCAAATTTTCATATTGCACCACCAATGACATATACATATATTTATTTTTTTTTGCTTTTTTAATTTTGTTTTACTTTTTTTTTGGAAAGCCGTTGTCATGTTCTTCAAAACGAGATATCAAACTCTTAAATCGGTTTTGTAGTTCCAAAGATATTTTGAGCTGACGGTGTCAGCTATATGTACATAAAAATTACGTGTATGTTCGTGATCGCTAAATTAAAAAAATACTGGACCGATTTTGACCAAATTTTATATGCATGAACAATATGGACCGTGAGGAGTGTTTCTGTGTAGTTTGAAGTTCGTCAAACAGATGGCGCAATATTTAGTTTTTTGTGTGTGTTTTCGCACCGTAACTCAAGAACTACTACACCGAATTTGAACAAACTTTATATACATGTTCTATGGGACGTGAGGAGTGTTTCTGTGTAGTTTGAAGTTCGTCCGACAGATGGCCCAATATTTTATTTTTTGTGTTTTGCCCAATCGAGATTAGCGAGATAAACCTATGCTGCGTTTTGCTGAAGGCGTTGGGTCCTTAATCAGCGTGTAGTGGGGTTAATTAGCCCGATACCGGTATTTGAACAATAATTGCTATGTCAATTTAGTGCAAATTTGAAGGCAAAACAACGTTTGCCCGGGTCATCTAGTAAAATATAAAAAAGGAGCGAATAATACAAATGCAGACGCTCTATCACGCATAAATATAAATTCACAAATATTAAGAGACATGATTCCAATCTATGTTGATGAAAAAGAAAAGAAAACCTTGGCAATAACAGGAAGTATGAAAAATAAAAGTAGTAATGAAAAGAAAGATATATATGATGATAAAAAAAACGTTCATAAAAAAGAAAATATTATAAAAGACTGCATATCTCAAAAGGAGACTGATCACATCCAAATGTGGGAATGTACGTCAATAAATAATATTAAGGGTACCCAAAAGATTGAATTTATATATGATAATAAGCTGCAGCAAGAATTGAAAAAAGAATTGAAAGAGAAAAATGATAAAATAACGCGCATTATATGCAATAAAAGCGAAAATCCTATGTTTTCAGGAGCATTTTTGGAGAAACTTTTATTGAGAAATTGAAATTTAAAAAGTACGTACTATATAATGATGAAATATTTAAATATATAACGACCGAAGAGTTGAAAGAAAGATATAACAATATAAAGAAAAACGATATAAAAATAATTATATACAGAATGCCAAGAGAAATAAAAGACAATATAACACAATATAGATTGATAGAGGAATTTCATGACTCACCACATGGAGTACGCTTTGGAATTAGGAAAACACTTTCCAAATTAAAACAAAGATATATATGGAAAAATATGAACAAAATGGTCAAGAAATACATAACAACATGTGATTCATGCCAAAGGCATAAACAAATAAAGAGTAAAAAATAACCCTTTACTGTAACAGATACACCATCACATGGTTTTGATACTATTGTTGTGGACACAGTTGGACCATTAAGACCATCTGGACAATTTAGATACATACTTACTATGCAGTGTGAACTGAAAAAATATGTTGTTGCTAGTCCGATTGAATCAAAAGATGCCAAAACAGTCGCAAAATCTTTAATAGAACATATAGTCTTAAAATACGGTTTATTTAACATTCTAAAAACAGATAAAGGAACCGAATTTACCAATGAATTAATGAGAGAGATTTGTGTATTATTAAAAATAAAAATAAAATTTCTCAACACCCTACCATCATGAAACTTTGGGCACGATAGAACGAAATCATCGCGTTCTAAATGAATATTTTCTAAATTTTGTGAATGACAATAATTAGCATGAGTGGATACCATATTATACTTTTGCTTTCAATACGACACCGAGTGTCGATACAGACTATTCACCATTCGAACTAATTTTTGGTAGACTTCCTAGACTGCCAAACGACATTTTAGATGATGCCAGAAAGATTTATAATACTGACAACTACTTAAGTGAACTAAAGATTAGACTTCATTACTTCTCGAAGTAAAAAGAAAAAGAGGTATAGAATCTGGATAGAAGCAAAATAGAATAGATCTTAGAATAGGAGATTTAGTTTTAGTTAAAGTCTTAAATAGAAAAAAGTATGAACCTCCATACAAAGGCCCATACAAAGTATTAGATTTAGAAGATTTAAATGTACTTTTAGAAATTAATAAGACTAAAACAAAACTAGTACATAAGAATTTACTAAAAAAATATTTGAATTAACAAAAACAATATAGATAAGAAATGTAAAGAACAAAACAATTTCAATTTAAATATGATATACAATTCAAAAGTAACAAAATTATATGTATATATAACGCTTAAAATACTTATAGATACATAAGCCTTAATTATAAATTTTCTTTTTCTAAATTCTGTTTCATTTTTAATAATACCCAAACCTAAAAGGGTGGGGGTGTAGTGCATCTATACTAAGTTAAGGCACTGTAGCAATGTAAGCATTTTATTTACTCTAAGACATTGAACTTGAAATTTAATTCATTTTTGTTTACGATAAGAATTTTTAAGAATTTCATTGTTAAAGCCTAACAGCTAAAATTATGAATTTGTTTTTGTGTTTGGTCAGCATAAATGAGCATTAAACTTTTTGTAGTGGACTGTTGGCATTGGAAATGTTGTAATATGATTTTTGTATTGAATATTTTTAATAAATTATTTTCCTAAAAAAAGAATTTGTCAAAATTGCAAATTCCCGGGAGAACGCCAAATTCCCTATTGATTTGTTGTTGTGCCACATTAGTGCTGACCAAGGAATAAATTAGTATATGTATAAGTTGGAAGTTTTTAAAAATAAAATCAGAATTTATTGAACAGCTAAAATAGAAATAGCCTCTTTAATTTCTCATTTGAAATCGGCACTGTTTGGCGCTGAAGAAAAACGGCTGCAGAGCTTTTCAAATACTGCAAACAATCCTTTTTTTTCTTTTTATATAATTTCATCACAATATATATATATATATATATATATATATATATATATATATATATATATACATATATATATATATATATATATATATATATATATATATATATATATATATATATATATATATATATATATATATATATATATATCTATATATATAAAATTGGATGTGTGTATGTATGTATGTATGTATGTATGTAACGTAATGGCTCCAAAACGGCTGGGCCGATTTTGACGAAATTTTCAGGGAACCTTCAGAATACTCGGGCGGGTGACACTGTGAAGTCCGATTTTTTATTTTCGGTCTATGGGCGGAGGGGCGTGGTAAAATCTAATAATTATTAAAATGAGAACGGCTTAGCCGATTTCTGAAAATTTTGGAAAATCCCTCCGGAAAAGTCGGAAAATCGAAAATCGAGTTTTTGTATGAAATTTTGTTTGAAATTATTACTTAATGGCTTTTCAAATTAAAAAATAGAAAGTTTGTCTGAAGGCTTAAAATTGGGGCGAGGCGAAGTTCGCCTGGTCCGCTATCTATATATAAAATAGGATGTGTGTATGTATGTATGTATGTATGTATGTATGTAACGTAATGGCTCCAAAACGGCTGGGCCGATTTTGACGAAATTTTCAGGGAGCCTACTCGGCCGGGTGACACTGTGAAGTCTGATTTTTGATTTTCGGTCTGTGGGCGGCAGGGCGTGCAAAATCCAATTTTCATATTGCACCACCAATGACATATGCATATATTTATTTTCTGTGTTTTTTTGTTTTATTTTACCTTTTTTTGGAAAGCCGTTGTCATGTTCTTCAAAAGGAGATATCAAACTCTTAAATCGGTTATGTAGTTCCAAAGATATTTTGAGCTGACGGTGTCAGCTATATGTACATAAAAATTACGTGTATGTTCGTGGTCGCTAAACTCAAAAAATACTGGACCGATTTTGACCAAATTTTATATGCATGCTCTATGGGCCGTGAGGAGTGTTTCTGTGTAGTTTGAAGTTCGTCCAACAGATGGCGCAATATTTAGTTTTTTGTGTGTGTTTTCGCACCGTAACTCAAGAACTACTGCACCGATTTTGACCAAACTTTATATACATGTTCTATGGGACGTGAGGAGTGTTTCTGTGTAGTTTGAAGTTCGTCCGACAGATGGCCCAATATTTTGTTTTCTGTGTTTTGCCCAATAGAGATTAGCGCGATAAGCCTATGCTGCGTTTTACTGAAGGCGTTGGGTCCTTAATCAGCGTGTAGTGGGGCTAATTAGTCCGATACCGGTATTTGAACAATAATTGCTATGTCGATTTAGTGCAAATTTGAAGGCAAAACAACGTTTGCCCGGGTCATCTAGTATATATATATATATATATATATATATATATATATATATATATATATATATATATATATATATATATATATATATAATAGGCAAGTGGAAAAAATTAAGAACAATTTTAACTGACTTAAACTCAACGTATTCGCTTGATTCTTTTTTTGTTTGATAGATTGTCAATAGGAGCAGTGCAGAATGTATTTTTTATTTTACTTTTTTATGCCTAAGATATTTAAAAACAATTAATAATATTAGCCAATCATAAAGCCATTATCTCTCTTTCTCTCTTTCTCTCTTAATTTGCTAAAAAATTACAACAAAAAATATACTGACTTGTTGTTGTTCTTATTGAGCCTTAAGACACGAGAACAATTATGAAGGCATAACATCGTACTTTGTAGGCAAGAGAGGCGAGGGGAAAGGTTTTTCGTCTGCACAATTTTTCAACCATGCATAACCCCGCATTATTAACACAAAACCAATACATATGCATTTCTGAAAAAACAGTTTCGATTGTTTTGTTTCTTACAGAACGTATTTATTTATTCTTCGACCGTCGTGGAATAAAAATGGATTTAAAACATTGATGGACATTTCTTGAAACAATTGTTTAAAATCAACGCCTCTTTGTTCCTTACTCTCTTTAAGGTGAACTCAGTGATGACGTAGTTTAACCCATGCAAGGGTTGCCTATTCTATGTATTTAAAAATCATTTAAGGCTGTATTTTTATCTTGTATGATTAATATCTTTATATTTACTTACTAGTGTAATTGGATCAGTGTTCTTGTTAATAACCAAATAAATTTTGAAATTTGGATTTTCGTTGACAAAAAAGCGTTTTGGTAGATTTTTTTATAATTTTGGTGGGAAAAGAATTTCTTGCGCGGCAACGCTGCTTTTAAATGTTGCCAATAGTTTTACTTTGTGGGAGCTTTAAACAATTTAAAGCAATTTTAAAGGGTTTAAACAATTTTAAAGGGTTTTCTTATTTTTGTAAACGAAATGTCTTAAAAAAATTGTTTGTAAAAGGTATTTAAAATATATTAAGCAGTCTTTACCCGTAATGTTTTATAATTTAAATTTATATGTGAACTTCGATAATGAATTATAAGAGAATGACTTAATTAACTTTATTTGGTCTCATAAAGTATATCAATTACTTCTCTAGTTGACCTGTAAGCCTTAAAAATATAAAAAATAATATAAAATTCCAATGTTTTCTTTTTCTTTTTGTCAGGAAAAAACCTTTTAAAAAACCAGCTGCAATAAACTGCAATGTAGGTCTTTTTCGTCATTGTAATCTTATTGTGGAAGTTACAAGGGCTTGATGTTTGAAACACTATTTTTGAATGCACCCTCAATAAAACGATTTCGCATTTTCTTAATTCCTTGAAAAATAAATTTAAGCAATTTTTTTGCCTGCAAACCTTCAAAATATAAAAAAATAGTTGTAACATTCCAATGTTTTCCTTTGTTTTTTTATTGCATGTACAGGGATTTTTAAAGGGTTTTTCTCCCTTTAAAAAACTACCTGCAATAAACTGCAATGTAGGAAATCTATTTCTGAATATACCCTCAATAAAACATTTTTGGTGTTTCCCAATTATTTATAAAAAAAAAATTAATTTAAACACCCTCAGTCAGTTTTCATGGTTTGATATGAAAATAATTTTTTAAGTAATATCAGTCGTATTGTGTCTTTCAAAGTGAATTGGTGAATTTTAATTTAAAAATAAAGATAATAATAAATAAAACAAACCGTTAATCTCAAAAAGTGAAAAAAATCTAAATCTTATTATATATAGTATACACAAATAAATAATTTTGCCCGAAACTTTGTTAAGTCTAATGTGAGACTTGGCAACCCTGGAGTTCAAAATTAGTTTTGATTGGTCGAAACAAATATATACTATATTTCGATAAAAATCAGGATTTTTTAATTAAATTTAGTTTTATTTTATAAAAAAAAATAATCTTTATTATAAAAACCGTGTATTAAGTGTTTAAAACAGCGGTGGACTTTTTATCAAACAATTGTTTATAAGAAACGCCTCTTTTTTTCTTATGCTCTTTAGTTTAATCGTTCAAGAGACTTTGACGAGTGCACATTTTTTCTCAATTACAGTGTTTAATATAAATGGAAATGCATTTAAAAGACTTTTTTATGATAAACAATGCTTTTGGAAATGTACAATGCCTTTTATGTCACCAAATATTTAAAAGGTATAGAGAAAATGTTATTAAGAGGCATTATGATTCTTTCCAATCTGATATGAATAAATATAATGATGTGTTTCGTGATGTGTTTTAATGTGGTTCGTTTTGCTTGTCACTGTACCCTCAAATTATCTCACTAACACAAGTGCAAAACAATTTTGTCCATCACTGCTATATACTTATGTATATGCATGTTGCTTGCGCGACCAAGCCACCTTCTTTTAAATCAGTGATGGACAAAATTGTTTTGCACTCGTGTTAGTGAGATAATTTGAGGGTACAGTGACAAGCAAAACGAACCACATTAAAACACATCACGAAACACATCATTATATTTATTCATATCAGAGTGGAAAGAATCATAATGCCTCTTAATAACATTTTCTCTATACCTTTTAAATATTTGGTGACATAAAAGGCATTGTACATTTCCAAAAGCATTGTTTATCATAAAAAAATCTTTTAAATGCATTTCCATTTATATTAAACACTGTAATTGAGAAAAAATTTGCACTCGCCAAAGTCTCTTGAACGATTAAACTAAAGAGCATAAGAAAAAAAGAGGCGTTTCTTATAAACAATTGTTTGATAAAAAGTCCACCGCTGTTTTAAACACTTTATACACGGTTTTTATAATAAAGATTATTTTTTTTTTATAAAATAAAACTAAATTTAATTAAAAAATCCTGATTTTTATCGAAATATAATATATATTTGTTTCGACCAATCAAAACTAATCTTGAACTCCAGGGTTGCCAAGTCTCACATTAGACTTAACAAAGTTTCGGGCAAAATTATTTATTTGTGTATACTATATATACTAAGATTTAGATTTTTTTTCACTTTTTGAGATTAACGGTTTGTTTTATTTATTATTATCTTTATTTTTGAATTAAAATTCACCAATTCGCTTTGAAAGACACAACACGACTGATATTACTTAAAAAATTATTTTCATATCAAACCATGAAAACTGACTGAGGGTGTTTAAATTTATTTTTTTTTTATAAATAAACCAAAAATGTTTTATTGAGGGTATATTCAGAAATAGATTTCCTACATTGCAGTTTATTGCAGGTAGTTTTTTAAAGGGAGAAAAACCCTACATGCAATAAAAAAACAAAGGAAAACATTGGAATGTTACAAATATTTTTTTATATTTTGAAGGTTTGCAGGCAAAAAAATTGCTGAAATTTATTTTTCCAGGAATTAAGAAAATGCGAAATGGTTTTATTGAGGGTGCATTAAAAAATAGTGTTTCAAACATCAAGCCCTTGTAACTTCCACAATAAGATTACAATGACGAAAAAGACCTACATTGCAGTTTATTGCAGCTGGTTTTTTTAAAGGTTTTTTCCTGACAAAAAGAAAAAGAAAACATTGGAATTTTATATTATTTTTTATATTTTTAAGGCTTACAGGTCAACTAGAGAAGTAATTGGTATACTTTATAAGGCCACACAAGTCAACTTGTGAAACATTAAAACCAAATAAAGTTAATTAAGTCATTCTCTTATAATTCATTATCGAAGTTCACATATAAATTTAAATTATAAAACATTACGAGTAAAGACTGCTTAATATATTTTAAATACCTTTTACAAACAATTTTTTTAAGACATTTCGTTTACAAAAATAAGAAAACTCTTTAAAATTGTTTAAACCCTTTAAAATTGCTTTAAATTGTTTAACGCACCCACAAAGTAAAACTATTGGCAAAATTTAAAAGCAGCGTTGCCGCGCAAGAAATTCTTTTCCCACCAAAATTATAAAAAAAATCTACCAAAACGCTTTTTTGTCTACGAAAATCGAAATTTTAAAATTTATTTGGTTATTAACAAGAACACTGATCCAATTACACTAGTAAGTAAATATAAAGGTATTAATCATACAAGATAAAAATACAGCCTTAAATGATTTTTAAATACATAGAATAGGCAACCCTTGCATGGGTTAAACTACGTCATCACTGAGTTCACCTTAAAGAGAGTAAGAAACAAAGAGGCGTTGATTTTGAACAATTGTTTCAAGAAATGTCCATCAATGGTATATAGTCTTAAGGCTTTGCATATATACATATGTACATACATAGATTCCTAAAAAATAGGTAGCAAATTTATTTTGTTTGTTTGCTATTTTTGTGAAATAATTTTGTATGATTGGTTTTTACACTTTTCGTTACCTGCGAAAAAACATGTACAGTATGATCATAAAAGTAATCTATATCTATATATATAAAATTGGATGTGTGTATGTATGTATGTATGTATGTATGTATGTATGTATGTATGTATGTAACGTAATGGCTCCAAAACGGTTGGGCCGATTTTGACGAAATTTGTATGGAACCTTCAGAATACTCGGGCGGGTGACACTGTGAAGTCCGATTTTTTATTTTCGGTCTGTGGGCGGAGGGGCGTGGCAAAATCCAATTTTCATATTGCACCACCAATGACATATACATATATTTATTTTTTGTGCTTTTTTTATTTTATTTTACTTTTTTTTTGAAAGCCGTTGTCATGTTCTTCAAAACGAGATATCAAACTCTTAAATCGGTTATGTAGTTCCGAAGATATTTTGAGCTGACGGTGTCAGCTATATGTACATAAAAATTACGTGTATGTTCATGATCGCTAAACTCAAAAACTACTGGACCGATTTTGACCAAATTTCATATGCATGCTCTATGGGCCGTGAGGAGTGGTTCTGTGTAGTTTGAAGTTCGTCCGACAGATGGCGCAATTCTTAGTGTTGAGTGTGTGTCTTTGCACCGTAACTCAAGAACTACTGCACCGATTTTGATCAAACTTTATATACATGTTCTATGGGACTTGAGGAGTGTTTCTGTGTAGTTTGAAGTTCGTCCGACAGATGGCGCAATACTTAGTTTTGTGTGTGTTTTTGCACCGTAACTCAAGAACTACTGCACCGATTTTGACCAAATTTTATATACATGTTCTATGGGACGTGAGGAGTGTTTCTGTGTAGTTTGAAGTTCGTCCGATAGATGTCGCAATACTTAGTGTTGTGTGTGTGTGTGTTTTTGCACCGTAACTCAAGAACTACTGCACCGATTTTGATCAAACTTTATATACATGTTCTATGGGACTTGAGGAGTGTTTCTGTGTAGTTTGAAGTTCGTCCGTCAGATGGCGCAATACTTAGTGTTGTGTGTGTGTTTTTGCACCGATTTTGACCAAATTTTATATACATGTTCTATGGGACGTGAGGAGTATTTCTGTGTAGTTTGAAGTTCATCCGACATGGCCCAATATTTTGTTTTTTGTGTTTTTCCCAATAGAGATTAGCGCGATAAGCCTATGCTGCGTTTTGCTGAAGGCGTTGGGTCCTTAACCAGCGTGTAGTGGGGTTAATTAGCCCGATACCTTTATTTGAACAATAATTGCTATGTCGATTTAGTGCAAATTTGAAGGCAAAACAAGGTTTGCCCGGGCCAGCTAGTCTATATATAAATAGGCAAGTGGAAAAAGTTAAGAACCATTTTAACTGACTTAAACTCAACGTATTCGCTTGATTTTTGTATATCAAATATTGTCAATAGAAGCAGTGTCTACATTTTTGTGCCTAAGATAGTTAAAAACAGTTAAGAATATTAGCCAATCATAAAGCCATGATCTCTCTTTCTCTCTTAATTTGCTAAACAAAATTGCAACAAAAAACTCAAAATTAACTAAATTAAATTTGGCTTGGCACTCAGAAGGAAAAACCTATTTTATTTGTTCATTCTATTCCACCATTTGGTGGTAAGACTATTCTACTAAGGTGCGATTTAATGCAAATTTTACCTGTTGTTCCACACGGGACCCGATTTACTTTAATTGAAAATTGCATCATTAGTTGGAAGGACTTTAATTCTTTTCACAAAGTTACCTTAACACAAAATATGAGAGCTAGACCGGAAGAAGTAGAATTTGTCGAATTTCATAAAAAAACTTGGTAATGGTGAATTAAGAAATTATCCAGAGTTAGGTGATCACATTATTGAATTGCCACAACAAATAATTGGTTGTTTTGATAGTTTAATTACTGAAATCTATGGTAATATTCGTGAGAATATACATATTATCGGATCAAATTCTTTATTCCGTAATTTTAGCTCCTACCAATGAAGACTACGCTTCAATAAATAATGATATACTTAATCGTCTTTCAGGGGAGGAGAAGGTTTATTACAGTTTTTTTAAATTTCTAATGATGTCAATGACGTAAATGAATATCGTTCTTAATTTTTAAATTTACTAAACGTAAGCGGAATGCCACCGCATAAATTGAAATTGAAAATAAATTCCATTGTTATGCTGATTGGTAATTTGAACATGGCACAAGCCATAGTAAATGGAACTCGAATGAGAGAAAAATGCTTGCACCGCAACACCATAGATTGCGAAGTATTAACGGGAGTAGTTCGCAATAAAAGAATTTTGATTCCACGAATAAATTTACCATTTTCTAGAATAATTCTTCCATTTAAATTTCAGCGGACACAATTTCCAATTATACCCGCATTTGCTATGACCATTAACAAGTCACAGGGGCAAACATTTGAAAAGATAGGTGTCCTTTTGAGACTACCTGTATTTGCTCGTGGATAATTATATGTAGCTGCGAGTAGAGTTCGTTCGTTCGACGGCCGAAAATTTCATATTTCAAATAAAAATGGTCAAGGAAACAAACTCAATGACAATAGAGTTTTTACGAAGAATATTGTATATAAAGAAATTTTCCTTAGATAAAGATGCCAGTCGTACAACTGCTTTAAATATTTTGAATAAAATGAATTTTTTTTACTTTTAGTTTTTCTTCAATTAATCAAAAAATTTTAATATTTTTAACCCATCTTGTACCACTACCCGAAGTCGTTGACATATCTTCATGAATTTTTATATATAACCTATTGGCGACTCAAAACTGAAAAAAAAATTTTTTAAATTTTTTCGTCTACAAATATGGGCGTGGTGGACTGTTGCGAAAACGCAACGTTGGCTAATAACATGCAAATCACATTTCGTATATAATTCAGTTAAGTATTTTTATTAATTTGTACTTTTTGCTTAAAATTTAAAAATTATATACATTATATTGTCATAAAAAATAAAATATAATTTTAGGCACTTAAAAATTTCAATTTAAATTGCTATGATATTTTTCAAAGCACTTTGGATGCAATGTGACGTTGCACTTTTTGCACTGAAAAATAGTCTGCGAATGGAATTCACTGCATCTTTTCCGTTTTCCGTCTTCCGTGGGGGGTTTTCCAAACAATGCGTTCACGAATATTGCCCATAGGTAAGATTTTTGGGTGCTCAAAATCCCTCATCGGATCCATATCAGGGGTTTCTTGAAATAACAGCAATTTAGTAGCTATCTCAGCTTTAAAATCTATTTGTGATAGAGGCTTGGTTCCTTCGGCTCTAACAATAAGGCAGTGAATTTTCTAAGCATTTACTGTGGTGGAATTAACTGAATTCGTCCATAAGGGCCACCACCACCATGTTTGCTGAGAGAACGGTAAGTAGCAAGGATGTCATTTGCTCCTCTAAGACGGTTAGATCTTACTGTTCCTATTGCTCGAAACTTTCTTTCGTTTAGTAGGCAGAACAAGTAATACGAAGAAAAAAATGTATCGAAATACACCGCATGATTTTCTGGATGTGAAACTGATTCTAATAATTTTTAAACAACAGGAGCTCCTAAACCAATGCTTGTCGTATGGTGACGCTGAGCCAGCATATGGACTAGCTTCAAACAAATACCCAGAATCGGAACAAAGACACCAGTACTTAAAACCAAATCGTATTGGTGTACCGCGAATAAACATTTTGCAATTATGTCGACCGAAATAAGGGATCATTTGCTCGTCTATTGATGAATATGTTGCAAATATGCCAAACTGTTTGTACTTTCGATTTAAAGGACCAATCGGTGGACGTACTTTAGCGAATCTATCGGAAACATCCATTTCGTTGTTGTCCATCGTGTGAAATATACATACCTTTTTTTTAAATATTTGACGCGATAGGGATTGCTTTACGATAGGCACGCCAAAACTAGAGAAACAAAATCATAAAGTACAGCACCGATTTCATTGCAAAGTCAGTAAAAAACACAGTAAAATCAAAGTTTTATTCAAGAATTAAAAACGAAAATATATAATGTGAAGACGTCTCTTGCGTAAGTAGAGAAAATATTAGAAAAAGAGAAAAAAGTGATTTGCATGAAATCAGCCAACGTTGCGTTTTCGCAACAGTGATTTTTGGAAGACTATACCGAATAACTGGGACTATATTTACTTTTATTGTTTTTCGATAGGCGTTTTTCAATGTCTTCTCAAACTTAATTGAAGAGAAAAAAATTTATTTTTTTTTCTAAATGTATATTTTGCCATTTTTAAAAAAAACATTTTTTTGGAATGTTCGTAAAACTTCTTAATTTTAATAAATAAGAGCAGGAGTATTATTTTTGAAATGAGGGCTAGATAGAAAAGCCCTTGAAGTAATGATAAAAATACTAAATCATACCAATCAAAAAGTTTAAACCAGTTTTATATACATCTAAATATGGTGTTGCGAAAACGCAACGGTGGTACAAAATGGGTTAATATAGGCAATAAATTTATGTTTCTTAAATGAACATCAAAACCGTTTCTATTATTTATTTGGAAAGCTCACATTAATAGATACAACTACGGAGTAAGTACGGTAATACATTTTATTAGAAATGAAGAAAAATATGATATTTTATCTGAGTGGTTTTGTATTATTGCAATAATGGTTGAATTTCAACAACTAGGCGAACACTAGTATATATATATATATATATATATATATATATATATATATATATATATATATATATATATATATATATATAGTTAATTGAATATGTGTATTGTATAGTTGTAAGATTTGTCATTATAAACAAATAAGCGATTATTATGGAAAAATATTTATCGATATTAATATAATTTTAAAAGAAAATATTGTATTTGACTACAACACTAGAAATAATGTGTAAAATATTTAAAATATTTAGTCGTTAAGCTATCTGAAATATAGTAAGAAACATAATATAATAAGTAAAAATCAAATAAATTTTATTATTTAAATATTTACACATTTGGCCAGAAGCTATTTATGCTATTACTCATTTATACTTGCCTAAAATGGTATTGAATTAGGAATAAAATACTTACCTCGGCAATTATTGCAAGAATTTCACTAGTATAGTCAGATAAATAATTAAAATAATAGTAATATGAATAATTATGAATTTTGATCAGAGTAATATTTCTGCACGTCTTGGGTGAAAAGTAAACCACACCGATGTGAAAAATATCGTATACAAAGGGTGGTCCTTTCTTTACTCCTTTATTTATATCATTTCATATAAAAGTAAAGAAAACGGTATAAAAACGGCGAAAAAGTACTTAGTTCAAAGAGAAAAAAATCATTGCACTTGAATATACAACGTTCTCCTTTTTTGTTGTCGCTCCATTTGGTAAGAATTGAACCTTCAACTCTAAGTCTATTAGTCTACTGCAATACCTATTACTTAACGGAGGCACACATACATACATATGTATTGTAGATATAAATAAATTCCGCAAATTAAAGATGCAGTCGTTGAATTTTACAATAATTTTGAGAATTTCACTTACTTTTTGAAGGAAAACTTGTTATATATTAATATTCAAGTCTAACATTAGTTCATATTAGTTTTGTTTTTAATTTCTATAATTAAATTTTTAATACTTACCCGAAAAAGTATTTTGTAATAACCGATATCCTCGAACGAAAGACGCAGTTCACTAGATGTTATTTCTTCGACTGATGTTGGACCTTGTGCAGTAGTGCTTAAAAGTCCTCCTACTAACGATGACGTATAATAATTATAGAAAACTAGAGAAAATATAAATGTCGTTATGATGATTATCCGAGATGAAACTCCGTTTGGTACTGGGTCCAAGCCTTGTTGGCACATTGCCGCAAAAACATGCAACGGGACTACGTATAAGTAGTCTCCACAGAATTTTTCACTCATTAGGTTATTGCATATAAAAATTTTGCACTTTTCGATCCAAATCCAAATTAAAATTAGTGTTGCGAAAATCAAAAACACAACAATCCAAACATACATTTCAAAAGGGGCGAAAAAGTTACCCGTTTTATTATGAATGTTTAGATTTGGTGTAAAACGAAATAAAAACGACGTTTCAAGTATCCAACTTTGCTCAATGATGTCCAAATAAGCAAAACGATTAATGCGGTTATATGAAGCCGACGTTCCAATATCCGCCTCATTTCGTTGCATAATGCCTATGTAACCCAAACGGAATGTTGAATTTTGAATCCTTCCAGCCCATCCTCTAACGTTTCGAAAATTTATAGTGAAGTTTAATCTTTCTCGAAGTATTTCCAACAACTCAAAATGGAATTTGCTGAATGCAGACACACCTACATCTTTTGCAGGTCGTTTCAATATTTCGTTTATTTGATTATTTGAAGTTATATTATTCCTGTCAATCTGAAAATAAATCAGAATAAAACATTCATTGAATAATTATAAATCAATTTTGTAACTAGTTAAATCAGATAGTAGTAGTTTAGTTTTAATTGTATATATTAAAAATGATTCTGGATATTGTCACAATTAGTTTATTAATTTTCATATGTACAAATGTATTTCATTGGCGCTAACCAAATATTTGGAAAGCGTTCATGCATATACTTATAAGAAAACACAAAAATTAGAGAATTCCATAGAACTCAAATATATGTTTCTATTTGCGAATTACAGCATTACAAAATATATTAATATTTTGTTCATATATTAAAAATCTTAGTAAGGACTTATAGTTATTATGCTTACCAAAACACATTATATATTCGTAAGAAAAAGCAAAACCAGGACTTTATCTCTCAGAGATGGTGGGAAAGAAAGTCCCCTTCTCCCAAAATATCAATCCCGTAGGAAGAGTCAAGCCAACGATTCCCACGAGATTGCAACCTTATATTATTGGTGGAGGGATAGAGAAACTCAAGCCAACAGTCTCTTTTCCGAGCGACAACTTTACATAATAAGCCAAACCAACTTTGTTCTAGTGAGCCTATAAGAAAAGCCAAGCCAAATAGATATTATAAGATCACTTACCTACTAGACAGCTAGAAACCAACTGTCCGGGATTGCTGTTTGTTTCGGCCCTTTTTCCTAGTTCAACCAGTCACTTATATATGACACACATACATGTGAGGACTCAAAAGCAATAGTTGTAAGAGGTTACACCGCTGCACAGTGGCTGAAAATCGTTTTTCATTCGCCAAAAGTCGAATTTTTTTTGTCACCGATTTTTAAAATTTTTACGCCATTTTGGAGCTAATATATCCATATTAAGGTAGCCAAAAAATTAGGTTAAACTATTGATAATTGCGGGCGTGGCATGCTGTCAAACTCAACTGTTTTTGTTATTTCAGAAAAAGGTGTTTTTTTTATCAGTTTTTTGTCAAAAATAAATGGTTACTAATCGCAAGCTATCATCGATAATGGCCTGCGGTCTTTTTTATAATGTTGGTAGGATCATAGTCTTTAGTTGTTGTAAGTGGTTACCGCTCTAGCGTTTAATATTAGAGGTGTTATGAAATATTTATGAAACTACTATATTTTTCTGAAATTTAAACTTTAGTGGAATAAAACTTCTAGGAAACAAAAGGGAAAAAGAAACGTATACCACCCGAAGAAAAGCAAAGGTGTCTTCTTTAACCCTATATATACTTTTGCACTCGCCACGACTTGCCGGTAGAGCACTTTTTTAATTTTAATGAAGTTACTCTAAAAAAATTCAAATTACGATAATTTACTGCCTGGCCCACGATGTCGAACGACATCGTTCGCGTGCTTAAATACATTCAAACCAAAAACAACATTTTAAAATTTGTTGCTATTTCAAACGTATTTATGCAAGCGAACGATGTCGTTCGACATCGTGGGCCAGGCAGTTAAACAGCCCTATAATTACTCGTATACAATGGTGTATTAAATTTTCACTTTTTTGCCTAAAGGTTTATGTTTTTTCTTTAGACTACGTAAAACTAAAATAATTAAATATAATACTTGCGAAAGGGTTTTATGGCTTTGTTTTGATCAGCAAAAAAAAAAATCAGTCATAAAAATATCACAATAGGTTCTACAGTAAACATATGATCTCTTTCTAATATAACTGTTAGGGTCAGCCAAAGTCATAAACAATTTTATAATAATAAATAGCGACATTAAACCACTAAAGATAAAAAGAACCCCATATTGGCGAAATACTAATTAGTTTTACCTGATATTAAGGTCTGGATAACAAGTTCAGTTTTGTTCAATTTAAGTACTACATGCTATGAAATTGAAGATCAATGTGTGAATAACATGTATCTAAAAATGTATAAAACTACGGATTCGATAAGGGATTACTTAATAATAAGTTAATCCTTTACGTGTACGTACGTATATTTGCAAGTGATAAATCATAACAGACTCAAATAAAAATATTCAGAAAAATATGGAGAGCTTCGGTAATAAAGAACTGGCCGAAGAGTATTTTAGAAATAAAAAACCAGGAAATACAAGAACAATTATCTAATTTTGTAAAAGTACTAAAAAAACGCTACAAAGAAGTTAGCTACAGTAAACAAAAGTTTTATATAAAAAGTGAAAAGTGGTTAGAAGGCCAACTTACTGTCGCTGCAGAAACAGCAAAGCAAGATAGGGTTGGAAGACCATGCAAATCATTGGACAACTGCAGCGATAGATCTAAGAGGCGGAAACTTAAAGATGTTAACGATGCAATTGATTGTACAAATATAAAAGAATCTTTCCTACATCAATTACGATCACAGAACCAATTAACAAAAGTGGATATCATTGAAAAAGTTATTAAAGCTAGTCCAGTGAGAACAAAACGAATTCTTAAAAGTATACCAACTCCGAGCGATGCAATACAGTACACAAATGAGGATGCATTAGTCTTATTTCTGGATTTGAAATTAACAAAACAGCAATATATTAAGCTCAGATTGCGTGCGATTGAAAAGGGCTCAAATATCTATCCAGCATATCATCACATAACTGCTGCTAAAATGGACTGTTTGCCAACAAAGGATACTATTACAATCACACCAATTTCGGCAGAGGTACAACTACAATCTCTACTTGATCACACAGCCGAACGCTTGCTACAATCAATACCAGGAAATGCGTTAAAGAAATATGGAAACACAAAGCTAATTCTTTTTTGCAAATGGGGATGTGATGGTTCTTCGGGACAAAACCAATACAAACAAGTTGTATGTGAAAATATTTCGGACTCGGATATGTTCATGGTATCAATCGTACCATTGCGATTGAAAAAGATTTCGGAAGATTAAGAGCCTTCGACTAGTACAACACAAACAATGGATATTTGGAAAAATGAGACACCATCTTCTACGAAATACTGCAGGCCAATCAAATTTGAATTCAAAAAGGAAACTCGTGATGCCATTAACAAAGAAATTAGTGATATCAAGGCCCATATTGCAACACTACAGCCATTACAATTACAGTTAGATGGGCAGCAAATTGAAATAAGCTACCAATTAGCCCTTACAATGATAGATGGAAAAGTAGATCAGGCTTTAACTAAAGCTATGTACAGACGGTTGTAAGATCTGACAATATTATCAGTAAAATATATCTTACAATGTCTTGCAACTGTGTGAGCTGCCAATTTTTGGCTTACAACGTTGGTAGAAAAAGCATTGTCAGCATATTGTAAGCCAATAATATTGTTGGATATCTGCCAATCGTGAGAACACTCTTCTTTGCTATTGCCAGGTAATTGTCAGACGTTGTAAGTTCATTTTTTATTGGTAGGTGTGCTTAAAGTAGTGCACCTGACAATGGCATCATTGTCAGATAAATATTTCTACTGGCAACACTGCGCGGGCTCCATATTATATTTTGTTTTACAAACACACACAATTGACAATTAATAACTTCTTTAAATTTTCTGGCAATGCTGAACAGCAAATTTGTTGTACAATAATCTAACAACCGTGTGAACTGACAATATTTATTGGTAGGTAAATTTATTGCAATCTTATAGTCGTCTTACAATCGTCTGATCTAACAATGTACCTTTTTGTAGCCATATTGAATTGTCAGAGCATTGCCAGCACGTTGGTAAATCAAACAACATTGTCAGATCTTACAACCGTATGTACATAGCTTAACACGAAGGCTGCATCCAGCTGCATTATATGCCAAGCAGCATCATCCCAATTAAACCACCCACCACAAGAATACGACTTATGGAACATATACTAAAAATCAGTTATGATTTGGATTTCGGGTCTTCAGGATCCATAAGAAACAATGAAACCAACAAAGAGTTAAGAAGTTCAAAAAAGAAACATCTTCAAGATGAATATCGCAAAATTGGATTGATTATAGATCAGCCAAAACAAGGGTCAGGCAATACAAATGATGGCAATACCGCACGAAGATTCTTTTCAGATCCAGAAACAGCATCTGAAATAACAGGAGTGGATTTAAACCTTATTTTTAGATTTAAAATAATCCTAGAAGTGCTTGCGTGCAATGAAGAAATTGACTCTAAACAATTTGGAGATTATGCTAAGGAAACTGCAAAAATATATACAACCAACTACCTATGGAGAAATATGTCTGCAACAGTTCACAAAATCCTTTATCATGGAGAAGATATCATTAAATATCATTTAATGCCACTTGGAGATCTATCAGAGGAGGCTCAGGAAAAAAGGAACAAGGATTACAGATTTTATAGAGAGCACAATACTAGAAAAATTTCACGAAATTCTACAAATGAAGATCTATTTAATATATTATTGGCAATGTCAGATCCGTTCATCTCCAATATTCCAAATAAATGGAAAGTGGAACATCGGGATTTAGATGAAGAAGCCAAAAAACTACTAAAGAACAGAAATAGCACAGAACAAAATATAGAATATTTGCAATCAATATTTGTGTCAAATGAATAATAATTATAATTGCCTTTCATTGCTATTTAAGTACGAAAAACATAGTATTAGTAAAAAATAATAATAAATAGAACCTACTTTGACAGCAAAAAATAAAAAATTTTTCTTTTATTTAGGTTTAAGATTTCTCTTTATTTATGAACATTTTCCTTTTGTTTGTGTTTTATTTAAATTTAAACAGGCTACTTCATTCAATCGTATTTTATAAGCCAAATTACATGTGATAGTTATCAAAGAACAAATTACAACAAAGACAAATGTGTAAATCATTCTGACAAACACTAGCAGAACGAACAACATGCTATTTTCGAAAGCCGCTACACTTTCATCATCAGCGTTCTTGTGTTTGGTCCACTTCTGTGGTGTCAGTTGATGCATATTTCAGCTATTTATACAAATTTTCACTGTAAATGTAATACGTGAATTGTTTGATTCATCGTATCACAATTTGTGAAAGCTTTTTTTGTAATGAAAAGCTTAAATTACACATCACTAACTTACAACAGTCTTGCCATTGTTATCTATTCTTTACCAACCATACACATGCTTTTTAATTAGCTTATTTTGTTTTTTACTTAAATTAATAAATATTCATACTTATAGTAACAAACCAAACAAGTTTGTCATAAAATTTTACCAAATTTTTTTTGAGTGTAAAATTTTTTTTTGAGTGTAACATTAAAAAAATTCCATTATCACAAAAAATAATTACAATTATTATTAAGTTCCAAATATAAAATTTTTTAATATGCAAATAAAAAAAAAAATAAACCGTATTTCACTCCAAAAATTAAAAAAAAATTAAAAGTTCAACTTTGACCTAGAAGTCCTTAAGAAGTACTCATTAAATTTTAATGTAATTAAAACTAAGTCAAGCTGAACTAAATATCTACCCATTAAAAAAAATTACTTCAATATTTTGATCGGTTCAAAAGTTACAGAATTTTGGCCAATGAAAAACGATTTTCAGCCACTGTGCGCTGGTGCTATTTTTATTTACTTAATCTTCATTTTCATTGAACTTACGATAAGTATTCAAATCTTAAATATATATTATTATTTACCTAAGTCCAGCCAATGCCAGACTAAAGATACTTATTTCTACACTTTCTCCTGTGATATCCTCACATCTCTACTGTAGAACTTTGCTGGGTTTGGTTAGAGGGTTTGGATGATACTCTAGTTTCATTTGGTATGTTGTAGCGTGGTTTGCAACCAAAGTTTTAACCAAAGGAATGCATAGATCTTGATGAATGCTAAAATTTTCAACATACAAGGGGACTGCTGTAATCATAAGAAGGATTTAATGTTGACGCCTTTGAATATTGTCTATATTGGACGTTAAGGCGGTGCCCCAAAACTGAATTCCGTAGTACCATATTGGTCGTAGTATGTCGTGGAATCGAAGAAGTTTGCAATCTAAGATTAGTTTTGAGTTTCTCCTTATAAGCCCATTAGTTTGAGCAGCCTTTAAAAATAAATAGACGATCAATTTATCGTCTATGTGTGATTTCCATGTTAAGCGACGCACTGTGGGGCCTTTTTCCAAAAACCGTGGCAAAAATACAAAATTTGATGACAAAATTTTATAAAATGAATAAACACATCGTATAAAGACCATTTTAGTGATCAGAATTCAAAAACGTTTTTCTTAATTGGATAAGAATTATAGCTGGTGGAGCTGCTTAAAGTCGACAGTTTTTTATAAAGTCCAAAAAAGGTGATTTTGAGAAAAAAAAGACATTTTAGAATTGAAGTGTCAGAAATATTGCCATGTGATCAGTACTTTTCTGGTATTCTCTTAAAGGTATATTTATTGTTTATTAAAAAAATTAAGAAAATGTCCACCAGACACCCTACTTTTTCGGCAGTTGCCGTTTTTCATACACCCTATATTTAGGTAGTTTTTACCACAGAATACACAGAATACTCAACTTTGACGTATAAAAAGGCTCCATATCATATTTTGCATAAACTTTGTATAAGTGAGAAAGAACGTAAAACTAATGCGGCTGTTGAAATGCATTAAAAGCAACATAAACATTGCGAACATATGTTTGGAAAATGTAGAAATAATTTGGTGTTTCTTTTTTGTAAATTGGTGGTGGAATTTTATTAAAATGTGTTAAAAAATAGAATGAAATAATTCAAAAGACATTTGCCTTAACAATTAATTATAGTGTTAAATATATATCCATTAATGGACAGATTGTGAAAGTAATCTTAAGCATGAAATGCATAAAACAATACATAGTGATAAATTGCAAATTCCAATGTGAAAATTTGTGTATATGAAATTTAATTTAATATAATTAAATATAATTTTAATTTAAATTTAATTCCAAAACAAAAATTTTCGTATTGTTTTCTAGCCCGCGTTACAAGTCCGCCGAATCTATAATAGAGCGAAACGTAAAAGATTATCAGTATATTGGGAGGATTATCGTGATAAACTCCGAAATTACAACAAGAGAATAAGAACAGCTAAACGTACATCCTGGAGGCTTTTCTGTGAACAGGTGGATAGTGTAAGCGACGTTTCTAAAATTAAAAAATTTTTGTCAAAAGCCCAAATCCAGGCTGGATCATTAGTGGATGAAACGGGCAAGACAATTAAAAATGTGGAGGAAACCATTAAACTCCTCATGGATACACATTTTCCATGCAGCCCGGCCGAACTTTCGGCTATGCAGGACGATGGGAGAAGTGGTGAACATGAGGTGCCTATTATCAGCGATAGGATGGTAATGGAAACGATAAAAAGATTTTGTCCGTTTAAGGCTACGGGGCGAGGGTAGTGTTTATCCCCAAACTTGGCAAGCCAAATTATTCTTCACCAAAGGCTTATAGGCCAATAAGCCTAACTTCCTTCTTGCTGAAAACCATGGAGAGGATAATCGACGACATGGTTAAAGGCAGAATCGCAGGCCATATGTTGAGGTTCAGGCAACACGCATATGTCAAAGGTAGATCAGTGGACGCTGCATTGCATAATGTGGTGTATTTTATAGAAAGGTCACTTAATGAAAAGATGTACGCACTCGCGGTTTGCATTGACATTGAGGGAGCTTTCAACACCGTGCATACCGACACACTTATCCATTCTCTGGACCAATTTAATGTCAACCGGGCAATACGCGACTGAATTGGCAATATGCTAAGGAACAAATGGATTAATTGTGAGGCGCATAATGTAAGTATAAGAAAAAGGGTGCAATGTGGAACTCCACAAGGGGGATTTTATCACCCCTTCTATGGACCACAACAATACATACCCTTATTAGGACTCTGACCGATGAGGGATTCGAGACAGTCTGCTACGCAGATGACGTCATGATACTTGTAAAGGGAAGGGATCCAAATCATTTGTGCAGGAAGGCCTAGGAGGCATTAACCCTGGCACACAACTGGGCTCAACCAAGAGGGTTGAACGTTAACCCAGAAAAAACTGAAATTGGCCTATTGACAAGAAAGACGAAGATAGCTCCATATGATGAGCGCTTTCTTGAAAGGACAATAAATAAATATTTCCGACAGGGTGAAGTATCTAGGAGTCATTCTCGATCGGAAATTAAAATGGAAAGACCACATAAACGAAAGAGTCAAAAAGGCTTATATATGTTGGTCAATCTGTAAACGGGCCATAGGCACAAGATGGGGGCTGAATCCAGAGATGACACACTAGCTTTACAGTAGCGTTATCAGGCCGATTATGACCTATGCTTCTATAGTGTGGTGGACGTCGATGGAATATAAATGCAACATCAAAACAATACAGAAAGTTCAGAGAACCTGCTGTCTTGGTATAAGTGGGGCCTTCCGAACGACATCAACAGGGGTGAAATTCGTATAAAATACGAAACGGCTCTTGCAGCTAAAACGACTAAAGGTGATGGGTGAGTGGATCGATCAGAAATACGAAGCGCATCATCAACGAATCTTTACGGCCATAGGAGAGTCCATACCGGAAAATGTCGCAAATGACCGCATACCGGAGACTAGACTAGAGGCCAACTGCGGAACATTGATCCCCGACGTCCATTCCTAGTTGACCGACCCTTGGAACCAGATCCCCATGGGGCTTCATTGTTACACGGATGGATCAAGGTCGAGAGGGAAAACGGGACTTGGTGTTTATATAGAAAACACCACGGAACTGTTTTTCCGCCTGCCGGACTATTGCACTGTTTTGCAGGCGGAAGTTTGGGCGATAACG
This sequence comes from Germaria angustata, assembly GCA_963681545.1. NCBI lineage: Eukaryota > Metazoa > Arthropoda > Insecta > Diptera > Tachinidae > Germaria > Germaria angustata. The sequence continues at coordinate 66,007,871 of OY812999.1, read as the reverse complement.
GAGTGTATCAGGGAACTCAATGTAATGGGGAGGTCAGGACTTGTGAATATATTCACAGATAGTCAGATGGCCATTACAGCAATCTCAGAGGAACGCACTAAATTACGTACAGTTTGGGATTGCAAAAACGCTTTTAACAGTTACTCTACACATGGTGAACTGCGTATCATATGGGTGCCAGGGCACGCGAGGATAACTGGAAATGAGAGGGCAAACTCACTTGCTTCTAGGGCAATAGAGTTAGGTAATATAAGCTTGGAATGCGCGAAACCTTTCGATGCAGTTAAATCCGAGCTAAAGACTTGGGCACATAGGGCCCATTCAACTCTCTGGAATAACGGAACCATGGGAATCAATACAAAAATTCTATGGGGAGATCCAGACGAGAGAAGAACGAGGGAGCTGCTAAAACTTAGCAAGCTCAAACTAAGTGGAATAATGGGAGTTGTCACAGGGCACTCTCAACTGGTGGCACATCTTAAACGCATGGGAATAGCGGAAGGAGATGAATGTAGAGCATGTGGTGAGGAGAGCGAAACATTGGAACACTATTTTTGTCAATGCCCTGCCTTCTCACAAATAAGATCCCGATATCTAGGGGGTGACATCTTACCGGACATATCCGATTACGGGGAATATACTGGAGGAAATTAAGGAACTTTGTGAGTGACTTTGGGTCAATATGTTATGGTTAAACTCAAAGGAGCGCACAACAAGCCTTCACTGGCTTAGGTCGTGTGACATGGGCTGTCATACCCCTCGAATCAACCTCACCTAAAGTAACCTAACCTACAAATTATAACAGGGCCATAAGTGGTGGACGTGCAGTGGAGTTCTGCTAGATGGACATTCATACATACTGTGTATGCACCTAATATTCAATGGCTGGCTAAAAGATGACGAATTATTTAAGTCAAGGTAAGACAAATAGAAAAAATAGTAACTCAAAAACTAATCCCTCTACAGTATCATATAATATCCTTTTAAGTAAGTTAACGTTTTAGGGAATATATTCAACCTTATAACTGATGTATCAATTTTATTTCATCCTTAATTTAGGCCTGCAAATTCTACAATCTTCAATTTGTGTCTTGGGTAAAACCATTAGTGCTTCTATCATCTAAAATATCTATCATCTAAATTGATAAATTTATAAACTGATTGGCTATGCTGAAATTTTATTGCCTGCCCATCCACTTATCTGTTTAAATGAATTTTGTATTGATATTTATTTTTTTTAATTCTACTGTTATAATAGATATTTAAAATGTATTAAAATTTACATTGAACAAGTTCAAATGTTTTCCTTGTAATAAATAAGGCAATCTATTTTAAAGAGCAATTTATATTCATTACATTTATTTGGAATAATTGTATAATACAAAATGTTTGTGTATTTGGAATTATTATTTGTATAAATTTATACGTATAATGGTAATATATTAAAAATTATATTATACTATTGACAAATTTACATATGTATGCGTATACAAATGTTTTAGAAATTTCAACTTTTCTAATATTTTTCAATTCAACTCAATAAATAATAATAATAAAAAATGAAAAAATAAACTTATTTCTACATGGTCAGGTTTCTAAAAGCTGCTAGGTAGCAAATTCCATGACATCATGGGCCATTTTAGATTATATTTTTGTTCTCCTTGCTCTTTATCACCAATGCCTGGAAAGAAAAGAAATTAAAATTCAAATCAAATAATGTAATATTAAATAAAAGTTTTAGCAACTACAATATACAAGTACAGTAAAGTTAGTTTTATTCATAATATCGAACGTTTGCTGGATGTACTTCGTGTGCTTCCCAAGATACTTCACCATCGAACGCAATTCCTCACTCAACCTCGTTAACAACTACTAAACAAATCTACCGGCTTAGCCATACTGATGGCAAAACTAAATTTAAAAACACTAACCTGGTCGGATCTTTCGGGAACCGGTGGCGCTTCTCACCAGCTGGACATCCCATTATACAGCGTTGGCTACTAAAAACAAAACTTTATAATTAGAAATATACATACATATGCTAAAAAGTTTTTCATGTCACAATGATGACAAAACTAAAACAAAAACAAATTACCTGGTCGGATCTTTCGGGAACCGGTGGAGCTCTCCCTTGCTGGACGTCCCTGTGAACATCGGTGACTCCTAAAAAACAATAATTTTTAATTATGTATATATACTAAATAAAAATTTTTCATACTTACAATTCTTCATCCGCTGCTGTTGGCTCATTTTTATGCTTTGCATATTCTAGGCTTTATATTTATTTATATCACTACCTAAGGTTTCTATTTATTTATTATATATTTATTAATTTTTATTTATATTCTGGCGCAAATTTAATTTATTTCATTTTATATTTACGCCAAAGAAAAATTTTCATCCCCTTTTTTACATTTATTTACTATATCGAAATGTCAAATCATAAAGTTTGTCCGCAAGAGATATCTATACAAAACCTAATAGGTTTGCTATCTCTTTCACACAAAACTTTATGCATGTTTTCAAAGTTGTCGACTCTGTGTATTCTGTGGTTTTTACAAATAAAATAGAGAATATCTAAAAATGGGGAAAAATGGTCACGCCCATATTTTCTTAGCATATTTACTACACAGTACTTTAAATAATTTAGCTAAATTGGGCCACAAAAAATGACAGTTTTTCTTGAAATTGGAAGAAAGATGTTACAATCTTATAGTGTGATGTACAGTCATATTTAGTTTAGTTCATTTTTTGTAATTATAATTTCCACTAAAATACGTCACACATTATTGTAAAAAACCAAAACAAATTCTTAAGATATCGTTTTGTATATTTTTAGACACACACAAAATATTATGACACATATGGTCAACACACACATTGTAACATTATTAACATTTCATTCATTTGCCCACAGACCTACGTCGAAGCGAAACATGAGTACCTTCAGTTTACTCCATATGCAGTTCATTGCCTGGGTACTTGACCGTACTTAAGGGGTATTCAATAGCAAGTCAAATTTCATTTCTATTCTTGATATGTCAAATATCATAAATAGGAGAAATGGATTTTTGTGTTAAATTGATGACTATGCTGAACACTGATTGATTAATCGATCGGTAAATGCAATTGTAACATAGGTGAACAGTCGAACACTGTGTTACATAGATTAATATGAGTAAATGAATGAAATGCATGATATTTTAGATAAATGTAGATAATTGTAAAAAACACTATATAAACTCAAACTTTGTCAGAAATAAAACAGAATTAATTTAGAACTTCAACACTCTTCTTTAATTTTCAAAGGCATCTAATGTGCCTGAATGTCTATAGCATTTCGAGTGCTTAAATGAACGGCTAGTGGAAGCCCAGTACAAATCCACCTAGTGTTGTACACGGTTAGATCCAACACTTGCCAACATAAGAAAATTAAAAAGGTCTTCCTTCAAAACATTTTCCCTTTACCTGTATATGGCGATCCTGCCTGACTCAACTAGAATTTTCTGAGTAGCTGCTGTCTAACCTTTACACTACATGGAACCCGAATTCCATAGAATTTTTGAAAAGTTATATAGGGAGTTGCTTGCCTATGATCCCACAGAAGGACAACAGATCCAGGGTCCAGTATACGTTCCTACGCCGAAGAACCACGGTCCTCAACCTATAACGATTGAACAGTACAAGGCAAGAAATCCAAAAAAAGGAACAGCAAAAGTTGAAACTAAAAAACCACGTTCCAGAGGAGGAAAAAAAGTTAAGCTAAATAAGAAAATCAAAGAGCTTAAACGTCTAATTCCCTTGGCAGAAGGCGAATACAAACGAAAGTTATATGAGGAACTAAAGGACTTAACTAAAAATTAGTAATCCAAAGAAGAATCGTAAAAATAAGAATTCATTAAAAAATAATATTGTAAAAATTGACCAAATGGGATTGTGGAGTAAAATCGGAAATGCAATTCTGATTGCAATCGCAGGGTATGAAGTAGGTAGTAATACTAATAATACACAAAAATCTACAGATATTAAAACTAATGACGAAGAACTATGGCAAATAACAACAATTGTAATTGTCCTTGTTATAATAATTATATGCATCTTAAAACTAAACGCATATTATAAAAGCTATGTTAATAAGAAAATAAACAATAATGTTGTGTAAGGAAAAAATTATTTAAGTAATGTAAATAAAAATAGATATTAGATCAAATTATAAAAAAAAAAAAAAAATATTAAAATGATTTGTAAATGGGCCAATTGATAGAAAGTTTGAATAAAATTATCACCAATTTGAGAAAATCAGGTAGCAGAGGATACACTAAGAGAACATTAATTTTAAATCCTTTTTTATTTAAATTTAAATAGGCTACTTAGTTCAATCGTATTTTATAAGCCAAATTACATGTGATAGTTATCAAAGAACAAATTACACCAAAGACACACGTGTAAATCATTCTGACAAACACTAGCAGAACGGAACAACATGCTGTTTTCGAAAGTCGCTACACTTTCATCATCAGCGTTCTTGTGTTTGGTCCACTTTTGTGGTGTCAGTTGATGTGTATTTTAGCTATTTATACAAACTTTTTCACTGTAAATAGAATACGTGAATTTTTTTGATTCATTCGTATTACAATTTGTGAAAACTTTTTTTGTAATGGAAAGCCCAAATTCCACCTCACTAACTTACAACAGTGTGGCCATTGTTATTTATTCTTTACCAACTATACACATGTTTTTTAATTTGCTTAGTTTGTTTTTAACTTATGACAAACTTTTTTGGTTTGTTACTATAAGTATGTATATTTATTAATTTTTGCTACAAGCCATTAGCTTTGTTAATTTATATTTTAGGTTTAAGATTTCTCTTTATTTATGAACATTTTTCTTGTTTGTAATCCTTTTTTATTTAAATTTAAATAGGCTACTTAGTTCAATCGTATTTTATAAGCCAAATTACATGTGATAGTTATCAAAGAACAAATTACACCAAAGACACACGTGTAAATCATTCTGACAAACACTAGCAGAACGGAACAACATGCTGTTTTCGAAAGTCGCTACACTTTCATCATCAGCGTTCTTGTGTTTGGTCCACTTTTGTGGTGTCAGTTGATGTGTATTTTAGCTATTTATACAAACTTTTTCACTGTAAATAGAATACGTGAATTTTTTTGATTCATTCGTATTACAATTTGTGAAAACTTTTTTTGTAATGGAAAGCCCAAATTCCACCTCACTAACTTACAACAGTGTGGCCATTGTTATTTATTCTTTACCAACTATACACATGTTTTTTAATTTGCTTAGTTTGTTTTTAACTTATGACAAACTTTTTTGGTTTGTTACTATAAGTATGTATATTTATTAATTTTTGCTACAAGCCATTAGCTTTGTTAATTTATATTTTAGGTTTAAGATTTCTCTTTATTTATGAACATTTTTCTTGTTTGTAATCCTTTTTTATTTAAATTTAAATAGGCTACTTAGTTCAATCGTATTTTATAAGCCAAATTACATGTGATAGTTATCAAAGAACAAATTACACCAAAGACACACGTGTAAATCATTCTGACAAACACTAGCAGAACGGAACAACATGCTGTTTTCGAAAGTCGCTACACTTTCATCATCAGCGTTCTTGTGTTTGGTCCACTTTTGTGGTGTCAGTTGATGTGTATTTTAGCTATTTATACAAACTTTTTCACTGTAAATAGAATACGTGAATTTTTTTGATTCATTCGTATTACAATTTGTGAAAACTTTTTTTGTAATGGAAAGCCCAAATTCCACCTCACTAACTTACAACAGTGTGGCCATTGTTATTTATTCTTTACCAACTATACACATGTTTTTTAATTTGCTTAGTTTGTTTTTAACTTATGACAAACTTTTTTGGTTTGTTACTATAAGTATGTATATTTATTAATTTTTGCTACAAGCCATTAGCTTTGTTAATTTATATTTTAGGTTTAAGATTTCTCTTTATTTATGAACATTTTTCTTGTTTGTAATCCTTTTTTATTTAAATTTAAATAGGCTACTTAGTTCAATCGTATTTTATAAGCCAAATTACATGTGATAGTTATCAAAGAACAAATTACACCAAAGACACACGTGTAAATCATTCTGACAAACACTAGCAGAACGGAACAACATGCTGTTTTCGAAAGTCGCTACACTTTCATCATCAGCGTTCTTGTGTTTGGTCCACTTTTGTGGTGTCAGTTGATGTGTATTTTAGCTATTTATACAAACTTTTTCACTGTAAATAGAATACGTGAATTTTTTTGATTCATTCGTATTACAATTTGTGAAAACTTTTTTTGTAATGGAAAGCCCAAATTCCACCTCACTAACTTACAACAGTGTGGCCATTGTTATTTATTCTTTACCAACTATACACATGTGGAATTTGGGCTTTCCATTACAAAAAAAGTTTTCACAAATTGTAATACGAATGAATCAAAAAAATTCACGTATTCTATTTACAGTGAAAAAGTTTGTATAAATAGCTAAAATACACATCAACTGACACCACAAAAGTGGACCAAACACAAGAACGCTGATGATGAAAGTGTAGCGACTTTCGAAAACAGCATGTTGTTCCGTTCTGCTAGTGTTTGTCAGAATGATTTACACGTGTGTCTTTGGTGTAATTTGTTCTTTGATAACTATCACATGTAATTTGGCTTATAAAATACGATTGAACTAAGTAGCCTATTTAAATTTAAATAAAAAAGGATTACAAACAAGAAAAATGTTCATAAATAAAGAGAAATCTTAAATCTAAAATATAAATTAACAAAGCTAATGGCTTGTAGCAAAAATTAATAAATATACATACTTATAGTAACAAACCAAAAAAGTTTGTCATAAGTTAAAAACAAACTAAGCAAATTAAAAAACATGTGTATAGTTGGTAAAGAATAAATAACAATGGCCACACTGTTGTAAGTTAGTGAGGTGGAATTTGGGCTTTCCATTACAAAAAAAGTTTTCACAAATTGTAATACGAATGAATCAAAAAAATTCACGTATTCTATTTACAGTGAAAAAGTTTGTATAAATAGCTAAAATACACATCAACTGACACCACAAAAGTGGACCAAACACAAGAACGCTGATGATGAAAGTGTAGCGACTTTCGAAAACAGCATGTTGTTCCGTTCTGCTAGTGTTTGTCAGAATGATTTACACGTGTGTCTTTGGTGTAATTTGTTCTTTGATAACTATCACATGTAATTTGGCTTATAAAATACGATTGAACTAAGTAGCCTATTTAAATTTAAATAAAAAAGGATTACAAACAAGAAAAATGTTCATAAATAAAGAGAAATCTTAAACCTAAAATATAAATTAACAAAGCTAATGGCTTGTAGCAAAAATTAATAAATATACATACTTATAGTAACAAACCAAAAAAGTTTGTCATAAGTTAAAAACAAACTAAGCAAATTAAAAAACATGTGTATAGTTGGTAAAGAATAAATAACAATGGCCACACTGTTGTAAGTTAGTGAGGTGGAATTTGGGCTTTCCATTACAAAAAAAGTTTTCACAAATTGTAATACGAATGAATCAAAAAAATTCACGTATTCTATTTACAGTGAAAAAGTTTGTATAAATAGCTAAAATACACATCAACTGACACCACAAAAGTGGACCAAACACAAGAACGCTGATGATGAAAGTGTAGCGACTTTCGAAAACAGCATGTTGTTCCGTTCTGCTAGTGTTTGTCAGAATGATTTACACGTGTGTCTTTGGTGTAATTTGTTCTTTGATAACTATCACATGTAATTTGGCTTATAAAATACGATTGAACTAAGTAGCCTATTTAAATTTAAATAAAAAAGGATTACAAACAAGAAAAATGTTCATAAATAAAGAGAAATCTTAAACCTAAAATATAAATTAACAAAGCTAATGGCTTGTAGCAAAAATTAATAAATATACATACTTATAGTAACAAACCAAAAAAGTTTGTCATAAGTTAAAAACAAACTAAGCAAATTAAAAAACATGTGTATAGTTGGTAAAGAATAAATAACAATGGCCACACTGTTGTAAGTTAGTGAGGTGGAATTTGGGCTTTCCATTACAAAAAAAGTTTTCACAAATTGTAATACGAATGAATCAAAAAAATTCACGTATTCTATTTACAGTGAAAAAGTTTGTATAAATAGCTAAAATACACATCAACTGACACCACAAAAGTGGACCAAACACAAGAACGCTGATGATGAAAGTGTAGCGACTTTCGAAAACAGCATGTTGTTCCGTTCTGCTAGTGTTTGTCAGAATGATTTACACGTGTGTCTTTGGTGTAATTTGTTCTTTGATAACTATCACATGTAATTTGGCTTATAAAATACGATTGAACTAAGTAGCCTATTTAAATTTAAATAAAAAAGGATTACAAACAAGAAAAATGTTCATAAATAAAGAGAAATCTTAAACCTAAAATATAAATTAACAAAGCTAATGGCTTGTAGCAAAAATTAATAAATATACATACTTATAGTAACAAACCAAAAAAGTTTGTCATAAGTTAAAAACAAACTAAGCAAATTAAAAAACATGTGTATAGTTGGTAAAGAATAAATAACAATGGCCACACTGTTGTAAGTTAGTGAGGTGGAATTTGGGCTTTCCATTACAAAAAAAGTTTTCACAAATTGTAATACGAATGAATCAAAAAAATTCACGTATTCTATTTACAGTGAAAAAGTTTGTATAAATAGCTAAAATACACATCAACTGACACCACAAAAGTGGACCAAACACAAGAACGCTGATGATGAAAGTGTAGCGACTTTCGAAAACAGCATGTTGTTCCGTTCTGCTAGTGTTTGTCAGAATGATTTACACGTGTGTCTTTGGTGTAATTTGTTCTTTGATAACTATCACATGTAATTTGGCTTATAAAATACGATTGAACTAAGTAGCCTATTTAAATTTAAATAAAAAAGGATTACAAACAAGAAAAATGTTCATAAATAAAGAGAAATCTTAAACCTAAAATATAAATTAACAAAGCTAATGGCTTGTAGCAAAAATTAATAAATATACATACTTATAGTAACAAACCAAAAAAGTTTGTCATAAGTTAAAAACAAACTAAGCAAATTAAAAAACATGTGTATAGTTGGTAAAGAATAAATAACAATGGCCACACTGTTGTAAGTTAGTGAGGTGGAATTTGGGCTTTCCATTACAAAAAAAGTTTTCACAAATTGTAATACGAATGAATCAAAAAAATTCACGTATTCTATTTACAGTGAAAAAGTTTGTATAAATAGCTAAAATACACATCAACTGACACCACAAAAGTGGACCAAACACAAGAACGCTGATGATGAAAGTGTAGCGACTTTCGAAAACAGCATGTTGTTCCGTTCTGCTAGTGTTTGTCAGAATGATTTACACGTGTGTCTTTGGTGTAATTTGTTCTTTGATAACTATCACATGTAATTTGGCTTATAAAATACGATTGAACTAAGTAGCCTATTTAAATTTAAATAAAAAAGGATTACAAACAAGAAAAATGTTCATAAATAAAGAGAAATCTTAAACCTAAAATATAAATTAACAAAGCTAATGGCTTGTAGCAAAAATTAATAAATATACATACTTATAGTAACAAACCAAAAAAGTTTGTCATAAGTTAAAAACAAACTAAGCAAATTAAAAAACATGTGTATAGTTGGTAAAGAATAAATAACAATGGCCACACTGTTGTAAGTTAGTGAGGTGGAATTTGGGCTTTCCATTACAAAAAAAGTTTTCACAAATTGTAATACGAATGAATCAAAAAAATTCACGTATTCTATTTACAGTGAAAAAGTTTGTATAAATAGCTAAAATACACATCAACTGACACCACAAAAGTGGACCAAACACAAGAACGCTGATGATGAAAGTGTAGCGACTTTCGAAAACAGCATGTTGTTCCGTTCTGCTAGTGTTTGTCAGAATGATTTACACGTGTGTCTTTGGTGTAATTTGTTCTTTGATAACTATCACATGTAATTTGGCTTATAAAATACGATTGAACTAAGTAGCCTATTTAAATTTAAATAAAAAAGGATTACAAACAAGAAAAATGTTCATAAATAAAGAGAAATCTTAAACCTAAAATATAAATTAACAAAGCTAATGGCTTGTAGCAAAAATTAATAAATATACATACTTATAGTAACAAACCAAAAAAGTTTGTCATAAGTTAAAAACAAACTAAGCAAATTAAAAAACATGTGTATAGTTGGTAAAGAATAAATAACAATGGCCACACTGTTGTAAGTTAGTGAGGTGGAATTTGGGCTTTCCATTACAAAAAAAGTTTTCACAAATTGTAATACGAATGAATCAAAAAAATTCACGTATTCTATTTACAGTGAAAAAGTTTGTATAAATAGCTAAAATACACATCAACTGACACCACAAAAGTGGACCAAACACAAGAACGCTGATGATGAAAGTGTAGCGACTTTCGAAAACAGCATGTTGTTCCGTTCTGCTAGTGTTTGTCAGAATGATTTACACGTGTGTCTTTGGTGTAATTTGTTCTTTGATAACTATCACATGTAATTTGGCTTATAAAATACGATTGAACTAAGTAGCCTATTTAAATTTAAATAAAAAAGGATTACAAACAAGAAAAATGTTCATAAATAAAGAGAAATCTTAAACCTAAAATATAAATTAATTTTAAAATTAGAAGAAGTAGAACTAATTAAAAAACAATTTATAGAGTTTAGCACTGGTAGAGAAATACAAAAAGATTCCATTGAGAAATTTTACAAATACTATGAAAAAGCAAAGACATTGTTAGAACAAGGATTAGAAAAATTGGACACAGATTCAACTCATAACATGTCAGTTGCAGAAAAAGAAATTGAAAACTCAGAAAAAGAAATTGAAAAATTGGAAACAGATTCAACTCATAGCGTGTTAGATACAGAAATAGAAACTGAAAACTCTAACTTAACTACTAAAAATTCAAGTTCAAGTTCAAACTCTACAGTGAAAATGGCATCATTCAATTTAGAGCTATCACTAAAAAGTATACCAGAATTTTCTGGAAATTTTAAGGATTTAACATCATTTTTGAAAATAGTTGAAATAATTTACAATTCTTTAACACCTGACGCGAAAATTCTGCTCATAGATTTTGTCATTAATGTGAAATTAACACCAAGTGTTAGAACTGCTATAGGTACTAGCGAAATTAATGATTTCAATGGTCTTAAAAGTTCACTTCAATCAAGATATAAGTCCACAAAAACAATAGCGCAAATCCAACTAACTTTGAGTAAATTCATGCAAAAGAACATGAAAATACAAAAATATAATGAAAAGCTTTTAGAAATGATTGCAGAACTGAATGAACTGCAAATAAATGAGATACCACAATGCAATACTACACAGAAAAACACGATTATTTCTCTTAATAACACTTATGCATTGAATATATTTAAAAATGGTCTTAATGCAGACATTAAGCCAACAATTTTTGCCTCTAAACCAAAAGACTTGAATGAAGCGGTACAACTAGCAATAGAACTAGAAAAAGACTTTGCCAGTAACGAAAATCAAGTATTATATTTTTCTAATAGACACAATTCAAATAAGCAGAATAATAATAACAATAGAAATAAATATAATAACAGAGACAACAATTCGAATCACAATAATAGAAATTCGAATCATAACAACAACAATAGGAATAATAATAATAATAACAGGAATAATAATTACCATAATAATAATAACAGAAATAACAACAACAATAGGAATAATAATAATAATAACAGGAATAATAATTACCACAATAATAATCGTTCCAACAATAGAGAAAACAACAATAATAATGGTAGACAAAACCAAAATAACAATGGTAATAAAAACAATTATAATAACAATAATAATTATAATAATAATAGAAATAACGTACATGTTGTTCAGGAAAACTCCGAAGGCCCGGAGATGGACAATCAAACCTTAATCATTCATCCTCCGGAGCAAAATTAAATAAAATTTATTCCATTTCTAAAAACACTACTAATTATATACAATTAGATATAGGAACAAAAACTAGTTTAACATTTTTAATAGATACAGGGGCTGATATTTCATTATGTAAATTAGGTAAATTATGTGAAGACCTATTTGTTGATAAAGAACAATCATGTTCATTTTCTGGTATAACAGATGAGAAAATTAAATCTATTGGAATCACAGAATTAAGTTTTAATTTATATGATAAAGAATCAGAACACAATTTCCACATAGTCGATGATAACTTTCCAATACCAACGGACGGAATCTTAGGGAGAGATTTTTTCACAACATTTTTATGCAAAATAGATTATGAAACATTCACGATTTCATTAACTTTACAAGAAACAGAAATTACAATTCCCATGAAATCTAGAATAAATAGAGATTACTACATTAAAATAGAAAAACGATCTGAATTAATACACCCGATACAGTTAAATTTAACAGAGGATAGCATTATTTTAAGCAAAGAATTGGAATCAGGAATTTTTGTAGGAAATACAATAGTACCAGGAAAAGGCATTAGTCATGTTAAATTTCTAAATACAACAGATGAAGATGTAATATTAAAAAATATTAATTTTGAAATAGAACCATTACATAAATACGTTTTTCTCACCAAATCACAAAATCACAATAAAAATAACAATAAAGACAGATTTAGCAAACTATTACAAACGTTGAAAATTGACAATAATGACAGTAAAGCAACGGATGAATTGATAACAATTTTCAAAGACTATCAAAACATATTTCACTTAGAAGGAGACGTTTTAACAGCAAATAACTTCTATACACAACATCTCAATTTAACAGATAGAACGCCAGTTTACATTAAAAATTATAGACTTCCACATACTCAAATAGAAGAAATCGATCAACAAGTTCAAAAATTACTTGATGATGATATTATTGAACATTCAACTAGTCCATACAACTCACCGTTACTTGTTGTACCAAAGAAAAGCGACGGAGACAAAGAGAAATGGCGACTTGTAGTAGATTTTAGGCAACTAAACAAGAAAATAGTCAATGATAAATTTCCACTTACAAGAATTGAAGATGTATTAGATAAATTAGGAAGGGCAAAATATTTTTCAACACTAGATATGACAAGTTCGTTTCATCAAATTAGTTTAGATAAAGATTCAAGAAAACCAACAGCATTTTCAACTTCAAACGGTCACTATCAATTTAAACGATTACCTTTTGGTCTTAAAATTTCATCAAATAGTTTCCAACGTATGCTTACAATAGCACTTTCAGGTCTCAATAGTAAAGCATTTTTATATGTAGACGACATCATAATTTTTGGATGTAGCTTGAAACATCACAATGACAATTTGAGACAGGTCTTTGAACGTTTATCAAAATACAATTTAAAATTAAACGCTAAAAAATGTGTATTTTTAAAGTCAGAAGTTGTTTATTTAGGTCATCTAATAACAAAAGATGGTATTAAGACAGACCCAGCAAAACACAAAGCAATTCAAAATTATCCGGTACCTAAAGATGCTGACGAGGTAAAACGATTTGTAGCTTTTTGTAATTACTATAGACGTTTTATAAAAAATTTCGCTGAATTAACAAAATGTCTGAACGATCAGACGAAGAAAGGAAAAATATTTGAATGGACAGACAAGTGTCAACAAACATTTGACGTACTGAGACAAAAATTAATTAGTTCACCAATATTACAATACCCAGACTTTGAAAAACCTTTCATTTTAACGACAGATGCTTCAAATTACGCTTTAGGTGCAATTTTATCACAGGGAGAAATAGGAAGAGATTTGCCAATAACCTATGCTAGCAGAACTTTGAATAAACACGAAATTAATAAACCTGTAATAGAAAAAGAATTACTAGCTATACATTGGGGCATTGCATTCTTTAGACCATATTTACATGGTAGAAGATTCATAGTAGTAACTGACCACAGGCCTCTTGTTTCACTTTTTACACATAAAAACCCTTCCTCTAAATTAACTAGAGTACGGATTGATTTATCAGATTATGACTTTGAAATTGTATATAAAAAAGGAAAAATTAATACAAATGCTGATGCATTATCTAGAATTAAAATAGATTCTGATATGCTAAAAAACATGATTCCAATAGAAGATGATGATACCAAACCAACAAAAATCTTAGCAATTACACGTGGAATGAACGCAAAGGGTAAAACAACTGTAAACAACTCAGATGAGAAGGACATATCCCAACAACTAAAATATACGAACATATGGGAATGTACATCATTACAAGATATTAAAAATGTGCACAAATTAAAGTTTAAAATTAATACCGGTATAAATAAAGATAAATTAAATGGTACCATTGAATATATAAATAATAGCTATCATATGAATATTAGTGATGATCTTGCAAAATACGTTTTGTTTCTAGAGAAGCTGATAATCTATATGCATAAGCAGAATATGAAAGATCTCGCATTAGCTAGCGATGATGAAATTTTTAAACTGATATCAGTAGAATATATGAAAAGAATTTATGATGAGGTATACCAAAGATTATTAAAATCTAAAAAATATAAAAACTTGAGCTTGAATATCATCTTGTATAAACCCTTGCAATATATAAAAAATAAAAAATTACAAAATAAATTGATCGAAGAATTCCACAACTCACCATTGTCAGGACACTTAGGCATTCGAAAAACTGTACTAAGACTCAAACAAAGATATGTTTGGAAAAATATGAGAAAAATGGTTAGAGATTACGTTGTAAATTGCGATAAATGTTTAAGAAACAAACAAACTAGACACATTAAAGAGGAAATGAATATCACCGAAACCCCAAGTAATAGTTTTGAAGTAATAGAAATAGACACTGTAGGACCATTAAGAATTTCTAATAATTATAGATATATATTAACGATGCAATGCGTATTAACAAAATATGTTGTAGCATGCCCTATAGAAACAAAAGAAGCGAAAAATATAGCTAAAACTCTTGTAGAACAGTTTATTTTGAAATATGGTTGCTTTAAAATATTAAAATCAGATAGAGGCACTGAATTCAAAAATGAATTAATGAATGAAGTATGCAAACTATTAAAAATAGATCAGAAATTTTCAGCACCATATCACCATCAATCTATAGGAACGCTAGAAAGAAATCACAGAGTATTAAATGAATATATGTTAAACTTTGTTGAAGATTTAGAATGGGACAAGTGGATACCTTATTATACATTTGCGTATAATACCACACCTCATGTAAATAACAATTATTCCCCATACCAGTTGATTTTTGGCAAATTACCAACTCTGCCTACAGATGCATTATGCACTAATACTAAAGTTTATGATTTAGAAAATTATGCTAACGAACTTAGGACTAGAATTAAAAGAGCATTAGATAACGCTAAAAATTTAATAAAGATAGCAAAAGAGAAATCAAAATTAAAATATGATAAAAAGATGATAAAAAGTTCTTTTGATGTAGGAGACTTAGTACTAGTAAAACTAGAAAGTAGAAAGAAAAATCAGAGTCCCTACATTGGTCCATATAAAATACTGGAAAGACAAAATTGTAATTCAATATTAGAAATAAATAATAAAGAAAGACTTTTTCACAATAATTCATTAAAATTGTACAAAAAAAAACAATGTAAAAAAAAAAAAAATAAAAAAAAATAATAAAAAAAATATATATACGTATATACATATTCGTATCACATAAATTTATATTCATAAATCATACCTTAAGAAAACAACATATTAATTATATAATACAAAAAATTAAAACTACTAATTTGTATTCAGATTTAAATTTATTCAAAACTTCATAAATTTTATCTTAAGGGTAAGGGTGTGATGTACAGTCATATTTAGTTTAGTTCATTTTTTGTAATTATAATTTCCACTAAAATACGTCACACATTATTGTAAAAAACCAAAACAAATTCTTAAGATATCGTTTTGTATATTTTTAGACACACACAAAATATTATGACACATATGGTCAACACACACATTGTAACATTATTAACATTTCATTCATTTGCCCACAGACCTACGTCGAAGCGAAACATGAGTACCTTCAGTTTACTCCATATGCAGTTCATTGCCTGGGTACTTGACCGTACTTAAGGGGTATTCAATAGCAAGTCAAATTTCATTTCTATTCTTGATATGTCAAATATCATAAATAGGAGAAATGCATTTTTGTGTTAAATTGATGACTATGCTGAACACTGATTGATTAATCGATCGGTAAATGCAATTGTAACATAGGTGAACAGTCGAACACTGTGTTACATAGATTAATATGAGTAAATGAATGAAATGCATGATATTTTAGATAAATGTAGATAATTGTAAAAAACACTATATAAACTCAAACTTTGTCAGAAATAAAACAGAATTAATTTAGAACTTCAACACTCTTCTTTAATTTTCAAAGGCATCTAATGTGCCTGAATGTCTATAGCATTTCGAGTGCTTAAATGAACGGCTAGTGGAAGCCCAGTACAAATCCACCTAGTGTTGTACACGGTTAGATCCAACACTTGCCAACATAAGAAAATTAAAAAGGTCTTCCTTCAAAACATTTTCCCTTTACCTGTATAATAGCCAGCGTTGCCACAGCGAAGATATTTTTGCAACCAAAATTAAAAAAATTGCCAAATAAGGAAAAAAGCTACCAAAATTTTAATATTTTTTATATTTTATGTTATCTTACAGCACAAAAATGTAAATATAAGTGGAACTGATTGACATATTTTTGTTAATGTATACATATGTGCCTACTTAAAAATATGTATGTAGCCTATTTCATTGAAATATATATAATCGTATAGAAAGATCAAATCTTAATTTTTTTTTTACAAAAATAAGAGAAAAATAACTTGTACTTTATGTTATAAAATGTATTTTATTACTAAAAGATAAAAAAAATATTTTATATATGTAACAAAAATGCGTTCCAAAAATGAAAAAAAAATTATTCTCTCTATACAATTGTTATTTTAAAAATATTAAAATTTTTTGATTAATTGAAGATAAACTAAAATTAAAAAAAATCAGTTTATTCAAAATATTTAAAGTAGTTGTACGACTTGCATTTCTATCTAAGGAAAATTTCTTTATATACAATACTCTACGTAAAAACTCTATTGTCATTGAGTATGTTTCCTTGACAATTTTCATTGGAAATATAAAATTTTAGGCCGTCGAATGAACGAACTCTACTCGCAGCTACATATAATTGTCCATGAGCAAATACATGTAGTCTCAAAAGGACACCTATCTTTTCAAATGTTTGCATCTGTGACTTGTTAATGGTCATAGCAAATGCGGGTATAATTGGAAATTGTGTCTGCTGTAATTTAAATTGAAGAATTGTTCCAGAAAATGGTTAATTTATTCGTGGAATCAAAATACTTTTATTACGAACTACACCCGTTAATACTTCGCAATCTATGGTGTTGCGGTGCAAGCATTTTACTCTCATTCGAGTTCCATTTTCTATGTTCAAATTACGAATCAGCATAACAATGCAATTTATTTTCAATTTCAATTTATGCGGTGGCAATCCGCTTACGTTCAGTGAATTTAAAAATTAAGAAGTATATTCATTTACGTCACTGACATCATTAGAAACTTTACCAAAATTGTAATAAATCTTCTTCTCCCCTGAAAGACGATTAAGTATATCATTATTTATTGAAGCGCAGTCTTCATTGGTAGGAGCTAAAATTACGGAATTAAAAATTTGATCCGATAATATATTCTCAAGAATATTACCATAGATATCAGTAATTAAATTATTAAAACAACCAATTATTTGTTGTGGCAATTCAATAATGTCATCACCTAACTCTGGATAATTTCTTAATTCACCATTACCAAGTTTGTTTATGAAATTCGACAAATTCTACTTCTTCTGGTCTAGCTCTCATATTTTGTGTTATGGTAACTTTGTGAAAAAAATTAAGGGCCTGTTTGCCGATGTCGAAAGAAAACTTTCTTTCGCAATCTAAGCGAAAGAAAACTGATTTGGGTTTACCTAAATTGGTTCTATGCGAACGATGACTCGAACGACAACTCGAATGAAAACGTAAGTGTTTTCATAAAAAATGGGTTTGTCTATTTCGAAGTTGTTGTCAACTTTGCGAACACAAATTTCAAAATCAGGCACCAGTTATTTTGTGTTCGAAAGACAATATTTTTTTGAAAAAATATATAAATAAACAAATATTTTATGAAAAAATTTTTTAATAACAAATAGCTTTTTTATTTGTGAGTACATACATACATTCATACATATGTATGTACATTTGGGGTGGGTTATTGCCTACATATACATATACATATATGTACATACATACATACATAGGTACTTATTTTGTATTTGCTACTTGCAAGAATGACACATATTGTTTGCAGATTTGAAATCTAGAACCAAAAAGACAACAAAAAAGTATGCAGGAAACAGGTGGTTGTAATTATATTTTTTTATTTTGTAAACTTTTAGTTTGTTTTGGTTACATTTTCTTTATTTCGACAGCTGATTAATTTCAAAAGGAGTTGCATTTGACTTCAAACAATTTAGTAGTATTTTTGTATTTTTAGAGGAAATTGCTGTAAAACAATTATACTTATAAGTTGGCACTACTTTGCTTTATTAACACGTAAGATACAAAAATTGACTGACGTAAGTAGCTGCGAACGAAAGTGAGTGACATAGACAAACTCAAATTGATTCGAATGTGAGTGACTAGCTTTCTTTCGCATGAGTTTTCTTTCGACATCGGCAAACAGTCCGTAAATTCCTTCCAACTAATGATGCGATTTTCAATTAAAGTAAATCGGGTCCCGTGTGGAACAACAGATAAAATTTGCATTAAATCGCACCTTAGTAGAATAGTTTTACTACCAAATGGTGGAATAAAATGAACAAATAAAATAAGTTTTTCCTTCTGAGTGTTTACGGAGTTGCCGAACCAAATTTAATTTAGTTAATTTGAGTTTTTTGTTGTAATTTTTTTTTAACAAATTAAGAGAGAAAGAGAGATCATGGCTTTATGATTGGCTAATATTCTTAACTGTTTTTAACTATCTTAGGAACAAAAATGTAGAATAAAAAATACATTCTACACTCCTCCTATTTACAATCTATCAAACAAAAAATCGAGGGAATCAAGGGAATACGTTGAGTTTATGTCAGTTAAAATGGTTCTTGACTTTTTCCACTTGCCTATTGATATATAGATTACTTTTTAATGATTGCATTTCGCGATCGCACTGTGCATGTTTTTTCGCAGGTAACGAAAAGCGTAAAAACCAATCATACAAAAGGATTTAATTTTGCCTGTTGTACAGTGTTATTTTGGCCGAGATATAGGAATGCTTCGTCTTCTTGCGTGAACAAACCATTTAAAGCCCTTTTGGTCAACAAAGTAGCCTTTTGCGTTAAGAAATCTGTTTTTCTGGTCTTTAGTTATGGTTTCAGATTTCCATTATAATCGAATAAATGCTCTATTCTTTGCTATTTTTCAAGCTTCAGTTTTTCCAATGTTAAACCTTTAACAGAAAACAAATTTTTCTTATCCCTTTTATATTTTAATTGAAATTTAATGTAAACAATATACCTTTTTGCTAATTCACGCACTGATATTTCTTCTTGTTCTAAAACATTTATTATTTCCATTTTTTTACCATAAAGAAAACAATTTTCTTTGAGGAGGAATTTTAAATTTGTTTAACTTCAGTCAATTAAATGCGTAAAATGTAAATGTACATGTACATGTACATATGTACAAACACAATGCTTTATCACATTTAAAATTTTAGAAAGGAAATCACAAAATTTGCAGTAACTCTATAATATGACTAGTTTAAAAGGCATTTATATAATAGGTGGTATCGCAGTTTTTAGCTCTACATGTTGTATTTCTTTTTTAAATGCCCGCTTATTGGAATGTTTTGGTCAAAAATGTTATCATGTCCGCCGCTGGTTATGGTATCGATACTAAAGTCTTAGACAAGAGCTGTCTGCAAAGGGAGATTTCACTATATATATATATATTTATATATATATATATATATTTAAGTCAAGGTAAGACAAATAGAAAAAATAGTAACTCAAAAACTAATCCCTCTACAGTATCAATAATATCCTTTTAGGTAAGTTAACGTTTTAGGGAATATATTCAACCTTATAACTGATGTATCAATTTTATTTCATCCTTAATTTAGGCCTGCAAATTCTACAATCTTCAATTTGTGTCTTGGGTAAAACCATTAGTGCTTCTATCATCTAAAATATCTATCATCTAAATTGATAAATTTATAAACTGATTGGCTATGCTGAAATTTTATTGCCTGCCCATCCACTTATCTGTTTAAATGAATTTTGTATTGATATTTATTTTTTTTAATTCTACTGTTATAATAGATATTTAAAATGTATTAAAATTTACATTGAACAAGTTCAAATGTTTTCCTTGTAATAAATAAGGCAATCTATTTTAAAGAGCAATTTATATTCATTACATTTATTTGGAATAATTGTATAATACAAAATGTTTGTGTATTTGGAATTATTATTTGTATAAATTTATACGTATAATGGTAATATATTAAAAATTATATTATACTATTGACAAATTTACATATGTATGCGTATACAAATGTTTTAGAAATTTCAACTTTTCTAATATTTTTCAATTCAACTCAATAAATAATAATAATAAAAAATGAAAAAATAAACTTATTTCTACATGGTCAGGTTTCTAAAAGCTGCTAGGTAGCAAATTCCATGACATCATGGGCCATTTTAGATTATATTTTTGTTCTCCTTGCTCTTTATCACCAATGCCTGGAAAGAAAAGAAATTAAAATTCAAATCAAATAATGTAATATTAAATAAAAGTTTTAGCAACTACAATATACAAGTACAGTAAAGTTAGTTTTATTCATAATATCGAACGTTTGCTGGATGTACTTCGTGTGCTTCCCAAGATACTTCACCATCGAACGCAATTCCTCACTCAACCTCGTTAACAACTACTAAACAAATCTACCGGCTTAGCCATACTGATGGCAAAACTAAATTTAAAAACACTAACCTGGTCGGATCTTTCGGGAACCGGTGGCGCTTCTCACCAGCTGGACATCCCATTATACAGCGTTGGCTACTAAAAACAAAACTTTATAATTAGAAATATACATACATATGCTAAAAAGTTTTTCATGTCACAATGATGACAAAACTAAAACAAAAACAAATTACCTGGTCGGATCTTTCGGGAACCGGTGGAGCTCTCCCTTGCTGGACGTCCCTGTGAACATCGGTGACTCCTAAAAAACAATAATTTTTAATTATGTATATATACTAAATAAAAATTTTTCATACTTACAATTCTTCATCCGCTGCTGTTGGCTCATTTTTATGCTTTGCATATTCTAGGCTTTATATTTATT
Source organism: Germaria angustata (assembly GCA_963681545.1). Taxonomy (NCBI): domain Eukaryota; kingdom Metazoa; phylum Arthropoda; class Insecta; order Diptera; family Tachinidae; genus Germaria; species Germaria angustata. The sequence continues at coordinate 65,986,350 of OY812999.1, read as the reverse complement.
TATATCACTACCTAAGGTTTCTATTTATTTATTATATATTTATTAATTTTTATTTATATTCTGGCGCAAATTTAATTTATTTCATTTTATATTTACGCCAAAGAAAAATTTTCATCCCCTTTTTTACATTTATTTACTATATCGAAATGTCAAATCATAAAGTTTGTCCGCAAGAGATATCTATACAAAACCTAATAGGTTTGCTATCTCTTTCACACAAAACTTTATGCATGTTTTCAAAGTTGTCGACTCTGTGTATTCTGTGGTTTTTACAAATAAAATAGAGAATATCTAAAAATGGGGAAAAATGGTCACGCCCATATTTTCTTAGCATATTTACTACACAGTACTTTAAATAATTTAGCTAAATTGGGCCACAAAAAATGACAGTTTTTCTTGAAATTGGAAGAAAGATGTTACAATCTTATAGCCAGCGTTGCCACAGCGAAGATATTTTTGCAACCAAAATTAAAAAAATTGCCAAATAAGGAAAAAAGCTACCAAAATTTTAATATTTTTTATATTTTATGTTATCTTACAGCATAGACAACTAAGTAGACATGACAACTCGTTTGACGTTAACACTTGCTCGAGAAAGGGATAGCTAATCTATTCGATTTGATATAGCTATCTCTCTCTTGAGTAGTTGTTAATGTTTACATTTTGATGTTAATTTTTAGTTGTGGAAAAATATAAAGGGAATGAAAAATTTTTAATCCATAAGTGTTTAGTGTAATTGGCGCAAATTGAAAGAAAAAAATTTGCGCCAAATTATTGACAGCAAAAAAATGCTATAGAAAAACTAAGCTGTCAATACATCCATATTTATTTAGGTGTACAAGGGGAAAAATAAGCATAGGAAAAAATGTAAGTATTGAAAGAATCCTGCCTTTCAGGTAGAATTACATAATGTATTATTGTTTTTTAGGAGCCGACGTTGTGTTATGGGATGTCCAGCAGGAGCGAGACTCCACATTTTCCCGAGGAATCCTACCAGGTAAGTTCTTATTCAAAATATGTAAGTGTCGTGTGTGAGTTTAGTTGTGATCCGTGGTACAAGCCAGAAGATTTTGTACATTGGAAAGAATTGTATTGCTATCCAATGTAATAAATCTTTGCTGGAGGAATATACATTGCACATTGGATATACTTAGTTGTATTGTTATCCAATGTACAAATGTGTTACTTTCTTATGTACCTAACGTATACGTGTAAAACTTTATGTGGTGGTAATATTTCATATACATAAATATAAATTTAAGGGATGATTATTTCTTAAATGAAATTTGTGAAAAAAATAATTGATTTAAGTTTGCGATGTACAAGTTTCATGTAAAAAATAAATATCAGCTTATATTTGTGGTATGTGTATATATGTACATATTTAATTTTGCTTTTTATATTGTTTGTTTGTTGAAATTATATTTGTTTTTAATTTTAATAATGTATCTATATTTTTTGGACCTCTTTTATAATAATCCGTTTTTTTAATTTTTAAGCTTAAGGTCTTTTATTTCTTTAAACAATTAAATTAAAAATAACAATCAATATTTCGATACTCATTGAGTATCATCTTCAGGACAAAAAGAGAATTGTCCTGAAGATGATACTCAATGAGTGTCGAAATATTGATTGTTATTTTTAATTTAATTGTTTAAAGAAATAAAAGACCTTAAGCTTAAAAATTAAAAAAACGGATTATTATAAAAGAGGTCCAAAAAATATAGATACATTATTAAAATTAAAAACAAATATAATTTCAACAAACAAACAATATAAAAAGCAAAATTAAATATGTACATATATACACATACCACAAATATAAGCTGATATTTATTTTTTACATGAAACTTGTACATCGCAAACTTAAATCAATTATTTTTTTCACAAATTTCATTTAAGAAATAATCATCCCTTAAATTTATATTTATGTATATGAAATATTACCACCACATAAAGTTTTACACGTATACGTTAGGTACATAAGAAAGTAACACATTTGTACATTGGATAACAATACAACTAAGTATATCCAATGTGCAATGTATATTCCTCCAGCAAAGATTTATTACATTGGATAGCAATACAATTCTTTCCAATGTACAAAATCTTCTGGCTTGTACCACGGATCACAACTAAACTCACACACGACACTTACATATTTTGAATAAGAACTTACCTGGTAGGATTCCTCGGGAAAATGTGGAGTCTCGCTCCTGCTGGACATCCCATAACACAACGTCGGCTCCTAAAAAACAATAATACATTATGTAATTCTACCTGAAAGGCAGGATTCTTTCAATACTTACATTTTTTCCTATGCTTATTTTTCCCCTTGTACACCTAAATAAATATGGATGTATTGACAGCTTAGTTTTTCTATAGCATTTTTTTGCTGTCAATAATTTGGCGCAAATTTTTTTCTTTCAATTTGCGCCAATTACACTAAACACTTATGGATTAAAAATTTTTCATTCCCTTTATATTTTTCCACAACTAAAAATTAACATCAAAATGTAAACATTAACAACTACTCAAGAGAGAGATAGCTATATCAAATCGAATAGATTAGCTATCCCTTTCTCGAGCAAGTGTTAACGTCAAACGAGTTGTCATGTCTACTTAGTTGTCTATGCTGTAAGATAACATAAAATATAAAAAATATTAAAATTTTGGTAGCTTTTTTCCTTATTTGGCAATTTTTTTAATTTTGGTTGCAAAAATATCTTCGCTGTGGCAACGCTGGCTATAAGATTGTAACATCTTTCTTCCAATTTCAAGAAAAACTGTCATTTTTTGTGGCCCAATTTAGCTAAATTATTTAAAGTACTGTGTAGTAAATATGCTAAGAAAATATGGGCGTGACCATTTTTCCCCATTTTTAGATATTCTCTATTTTATTTGTAAAAACCACAGAATACACAGAGTCGACAACTTTGAAAACATGCATAAAGTTTTGTGTGAAAGAGATAGCAAACCTATTAGGTTTTGTATAGATATCTCTTGCGGACAAACTTTATGATTTGACATTTCGATATAGTAAATAAATGTAAAAAAGGGGATGAAAATTTTTCTTTGGCGTAAATATAAAATGAAATAAATTAAATTTGCGCCAGAATATAAATAAAAATTAATAAATATATAATAAATAAATAGAAACCTTAGGTAGTGATATAAATAAATATAAAGCCTAGAATATGCAAAGCATAAAAATGAGCCAACAGCAGCGGATGAAGAATTGTAAGTATGAAAAATTTTTATTTAGTATATATACATAATTAAAAATTATTGTTTTTTAGGAGTCACCGATGTTCACAGGGACGTCCAGCAAGGGAGAGCTCCACCGGTTCCCGAAAGATCCGACCAGGTAATTTGTTTTTGTTTTAGTTTTGTCATCATTGTGACATGAAAAACTTTTTAGCATATGTATGTATATTTCTAATTATAAAGTTTTGTTTTTAGTAGCCAACGCTGTATAATGGGATGTCCAGCTGGTGAGAAGCGCCACCGGTTCCCGAAAGATCCGACCAGGTTAGTGTTTTTAAATTTAGTTTTGCCATCAGTATGGCTAAGCCGGTAGATTTGTTTAGTAGTTGTTAACGAGGTTGAGTGAGGAATTGCGTTCGATGGTGAAGTATCTTGGGAAGCACACGAAGTACATCCAGCAAACGTTCGATATTATGAATAAAACTAACTTTACTGTACTTGTATATTGTAGTTGCTAAAACTTTTATTTAATATTACATTATTTGATTTGAATTTTAATTTCTTTTCTTTCCAGGCATTGGTGATAAAGAGCAAGGAGAACAAAAATATAATCTAAAATGGCCCATGATGTCATGGAATTTGCTACCTAGCAGCTTTTAGAAACCTGACCATGTAGAAATAAGTTTATTTTTTCATTTTTTATTATTATTATTTATTGAGTTGAATTGAAAAATATTAGAAAAGTTGAAATTTCTAAAACATTTGTATACGCATACATATGTAAATTTGTCAATAGTATAATATAATTTTTAATATATTACCATTATACGTATAAATTTATACAAATAATAATTCCAAATACACAAACATTTTGTATTATACAATTATTCCAAATAAATGTAATGAATATAAATTGCTCTTTAAAATAGATTGCCTTATTTATTACAAGGAAAACATTTGAACTTGTTCAATGTAAATTTTAATACATTTTAAATATCTATTATAACAGTAGAATTAAAAAAAATAAATATCAATACAAAATTCATTTAAACAGATAAGTGGATGGGCAGGCAATAAAATTTCAGCATAGCCAATCAGTTTATAAATTTATCAATTTAGATGATAGATATTTTAGATGATAGAAGCACTAATGGTTTTACCCAAGACACAAATTGAAGATTGTAGAATTTGCAGGCCTAAATTAAGGATGAAATAAAATTGATACATCAGTTATAAGGTTGAATATATTCCCTAAAACGTTAACTTACCTAAAAGGATATTATTGATACTGTAGAGGGATTAGTTTTTGAGTTACTATTTTTTCTATTTGTCTTACCTTGACTTAAATATATATATATATATATATAAATATATATATATATAGTGAAATCTCCCTTTGCAGACAGCTCTTGTCTAAGACTTTAGTATCGATACCATAACCAGCGGCGGACATGATAACATTTTTGACCAAAACATTCCAATAAGCGGGCATTTAAAAAAGAAATACAACATGTAGAGCTAAAAACTGCGATACCACCTATTATATAAATGCCTTTAAACTAGTCATATTATAGAGTTACTGCAAATTTTGTGATTTCCTTTCTAAAATTTTAAATGCGATAAAGCATTGTGTTTGTACATATGTACATGTACATGTACATTTACATTTTACGCATTTAATTGACTGAAGTTAAACAAATTTAAAATTCCTCCTCAAAGAAAATTGTTTTCTTTATGGTAAAAAAATGGAAATAATAAATGTTTTAGAACAAGAAGAAATATCAGTGCGTGAATTAGCAAAAAGGTATATTGTTTACATTAAATTTCAATTAAAATATAAAAGGGATAAGAAAAATTTGTTTTCTGTTAAAGGTTTAACATTGGAAAAACTGAAGCTTGAAAAATAGCAAAGAATAGAGCATTTATTCGATTATAATGGAAATCTGAAACCATAACTAAAGACCAGAAAAACAGATTTCTTAACGCAAAAGGCTACTTTGTTGACCAAAAGGGCTTTAAATGGTTTGTTCACGCAAGAAGACGAAGCATTCCTATATCTCGGCCAAAATAACACTGTACAACAGGCAAAATTAAATCCTTTTGTATGATTGGTTTTTACGCTTTTCGTTACCTGCGAAAAAACATGCACAGTGCGATCGCGAAATGCAATCATTAAAAAGTAATCTATATATCAATAGGCAAGTGGAAAAAGTCAAGAACCATTTTAACTGACATAAACTCAACGTATTCCCTTGATTCCCTCGATTTTTTGTTTGATAGATTGTAAATAGGAGGAGTGTAGAATGTATTTTTTATTCTACATTTTTGTTCCTAAGATAGTTAAAAACAGTTAAGAATATTAGCCAATCATAAAGCCATGATCTCTCTTTCTCTCTTAATTTGTTAAAAAAAAATTACAACAAAAAACTCAAATTAACTAAATTAAATTTGGTTCGGCAACTCCGTAAACACTCAGAAGGAAAAACTTATTTTATTTGTTCATTTTATTCCACCATTTGGTAGTAAAACTATTCTACTAAGGTGCGATTTAATGCAAATTTTATCTGTTGTTCCACACGGGACCCGATTTACTTTAATTGAAAATCGCATCATTAGTTGGAAGGAATTTACGGACTGTTTGCCGATGTCGAAAGAAAACTCATGCGAAAGAAAGCTAGTCACTCACATTCGAATCAATTTGAGTTTGTCTATGTCACTCACTTTCGTTCGCAGCTACTTACGTCAGTCAATTTTTGTATCTTACGTGTTAATAAAGCAAAGTAGTGCCAACTTATAAGTATAATTGTTTTACAGCAATTTCCTCTAAAAATACAAAAATACTACTAAATTGTTTGAAGTCAAATGCAACTCCTTTTGAAATTAATCAGCTGTCGAAATAAAGAAAATGTAACCAAAACAAACTAAAAGTTTACAAAATAAAAAAATATAATTACAACCACCTGTTTCCTGCATACTTTTTTGTTGTCTTTTTGGTTCTAGATTTCAAATCTGCAAACAATATGTGTCATTCTTGCAAGTAGCAAATACAAAATAAGTACCTATGTATGTATGTATGTACATATATGTATATGTATATGTAGGCAATAACCCACCCCAAATGTACATACATATGTATGAATGTATGTATGTACTCACAAATAAAAAAGCTATTTGTTATTAAAAAATTTTTTCATAAAATATTTGTTTATTTATATATTTTTTCAAAAAAATATTGTCTTTCGAACACAAAATAACTGGTGCCTGATTTTGAAATTTGTGTTCGCAAAGTTGACAACAACTTCGAAATAGACAAACCCATTTTTTATGAAAACACTTACGTTTTCATTCGAGTTGTCGTTCGAGTCATCGTTCGCATAGAACCAATTTAGGTAAACCCAAATCAGTTTTCTTTCGCTTAGATTGCGAAAGAAAGTTTTCTTTCGACATCGGCAAACAGGCCCTTAATTTTTTTCACAAAGTTACCATAACACAAAATATGAGAGCTAGACCAGAAGAAGTAGAATTTGTCGAATTTCATAAACAAACTTGGTAATGGTGAATTAAGAAATTATCCAGAGTTAGGTGATGACATTATTGAATTGCCACAACAACGGATTGTTTTTAATTTTGTTGATATTTGTTTAATTTTATGGAATTGGAAATGCGATAATATATATTATTGCTTTTTCATTATAGACGCTCCGAATGGTGTCATTTATTAGGTATAGAATCTACCGTGAAACGGCTTTATGCATGCGATCGGCATTTTTCGGCAGAGTTCATTTTTGGGGGCAGAATATCCAAACATGCTGTTCCAAAAAATGAAAACTCTGAAATAAATGTAAGTTTCGTAAATCATGAAGAATTTTCAAACATATGTTCGCAATTGTGATGTATATCTGTTGCCTTTAGTACATTGTATCACCCTTATTAATTTTATTTCCTATCTCACTTTTCCCTGGCTGGTAAAAATCTGATTTGGGCCCTTTTTAAACGTCAAAGTTGGGTATTCTGTATAATATTCTGTGTCTTACAGCACAAAAATGTAAATATAAGTGGAACTGATTGACATATTTTTGTTAATGTATACATATGTGCCTACTTAAAAATATGTATGTAGCCTATTTCATTGAAATATATATAATCGTATAGAAAGATCAAATCTTAATTTTTTTTTACAAAAATAAGAGAAAAATAACTTGTACTTTATGTTATAAAATGTATTTTATTACTAAAAGATAAAAAAAATATTTTATATATGTAACAAAAATGCGTTCCAAAAATGAAAAAAAAATTATTCTCTCTATACAATTGTTATTTTAAAAATATTAAAATTTTTTGATTAATTGAAGATAAACTAAAATTAAAAAAAATCAGTTTATTCAAAATATTTAAAGTAGTTGTACGACTTGCATTTCTATCTAAGGAAAATTTCTTTATATACAATACTCTACGTAAAAACTCTATTGTCATTGAGTATGTTTCCTTGACAATTTTCATTGGAAATATAAAATTTTAGGCCGTCGAATGAACGAACTCTACTCGCAGCTACATATAATTGTCCATGAGCAAATACATGTAGTCTCAAAAGGACACCTATCTTTTCAAATGTTTGCACCTGTGACTTGTTAATGGTCATAGCAAATGCGGGTATAATTGGAAATTGTGTCTGCTGTAATTTAAATTGAAGAATTGTTCCAGAAAATGGTTAATTTATTCGTGGAATCAAAATACTTTTATTACGAACTACACCCGTTAATACTTCGCAATCTATGGTGTTGCGGTGCAAGCATTTTACTCTCATTCGAGTTCCATTTTCTATGTTCAAATTACGAATCAGCATAACAATGCAATTTATTTTCAATTTCAATTTATGCGGTGGCAATCCGCTTACGTTCAGTGAATTTAAAAATTAAGAAGTATATTCATTTACGTCACTGACATCATTAGAAACTTTACCAAAATTGTAATAAATCTTCTTCTCCCCTGAAAGACGATTAAGTATATCATTATTTATTGAAGCGCAGTCTTCATTGGTAGGAGCTAAAATTACGGAATTAAAAATTTGATCCGATAATATATTCTCAAGAATATTACCATAGATATCAGTAATTAAATTATTAAAACAACCAATTATTTGTTGTGGCAATTCAATAATGTCATCACCTAACTCTGGATAATTTCTTAATTCACCATTACCAAGTTTGTTTATGAAATTCGACAAATTCTACTTCTTCTGGTCTAGCTCTCATATTTTGTGTTATGGTAACTTTGTGAAAAAAATTAAGGGCCTGTTTGCCGATGTCGAAAGAAAACTTTCTTTCGCATTCTAAGCGAAAGAAAACTGATTTGAGTTTACCTAAATTGGTTCTATGCGAACGATGACTCGAACGACAACTCGAATGAAAACGTAAGTGTTTTCATAACAAATGGGTTTGTCTATTTCGAAGTTGTTGTCAACTTTGCGAACACAAATTTCAAAATCAGGCACCAGTTATTTTGTGTTCGAAAGACAATATTTTTTTGAAAAAATATATAAATAAACAAATATTTTATGAAAAAATTTTTTAATAACAAATAGCTTTTTTATTTGTGAGTACATACATACATTCATACATATGTATGTACATTTGGGGTGGGTTATTGCCTACATATACATATACATATATGTACATACATACATACATAGGTACTTATTTTGTATTTGCTACTTGCAAGAATGACACATATTGTTTGCAGATTTGAAATCTAGAACCAAAAAGACAACAAAAAAGTATGCAGGAAACAGGTGGTTGTAATTATATTTTTTTATTTTGTAAACTTTTAGTTTGTTTTGGTTACATTTTCTTTATTTCGACAGCTGATTAATTTCAAAAGGAGTTGCATTTGACTTCAAACAATTTAGTAGTATTTTTGTATTTTTAGAGGAAATTGCTGTAAAACAATTATACTTATAAGTTGGCACTACTTTGCTTTATTAACACGTAAGATACAAAAATTGACTGACGTAAGTAGCTGCGAACGAAAGTGAGTGACATAGACAAACTCAAATTGATTCGAATGTGAGTGACTAGCTTTCTTTCGCATGAGTTTTCTTTCGACATCGGCAAACAGTCCGTAAATTCCTTCCAACTAATGATGCGATTTTCAATTAAAGTAAATCGGGTCCCGTGTGGAACAACAGATAAAATTTGCATTAAATCGCACCTTAGTAGAATAGTTTTACTACCAAATGGTGGAATAAAATGAACAAATAAAATAAGTTTTTCCTTCTGAGTGTTTACGGAGTTGCCGAACCAAATTTAATTTAGTTAATTTGAGTTTTTTGTTGTAATTTTTTTTTAACAAATTAAGAGAGAAAGAGAGATCATGGCTTTATGATTGGCTAATATTCTTAACTGTTTTTAACTATCTTAGGAACAAAAATGTAGAATAAAAAATACATTCTACACTCCTCCTATTTACAATCTATCAAACAAAAAATCGAGGGAATCAAGGGAATACGTTGAGTTTATGTCAGTTAAAATGGTTCTTGACTTTTTCCACTTGCCTATTGATATATAGATTACTTTTTAATGATTGCATTTCGCGATCGCACTGTGCATGTTTTTTCGCAGGTAACGAAAAGCGTAAAAACCAATCATACAAAAGGATTTAATTTTGCCTGTTGTACAGTGTTATTTTGGCCGAGATATAGGAATGCTTCGTCTTCTTGCGTGAACAAACCATTTAAAGCCCTTTTGGTCAACAAAGTAGCCTTTTGCGTTAAGAAATCTGTTTTTCTGGTCTTTAGTTATGGTTTCAGATTTCCATTATAATCGAATAAATGCTCTATTCTTTGCTATTTTTCAAGCTTCAGTTTTTCCAATGTTAAACCTTTAACAGAAAACAAATTTTTCTTATCCCTTTTATATTTTAATTGAAATTTAATGTAAACAATATACCTTTTTGCTAATTCACGCACTGATATTTCTTCTTGTTCTAAAACATTTATTATTTCCATTTTTTTACCATAAAGAAAACAATTTTCTTTGAGGAGGAATTTTAAATTTGTTTAACTTCAGTCAATTAAATGCGTAAAATGTAAATGTACATGTACATGTACATATGTACAAACACAATGCTTTATCACATTTAAAATTTTAGAAAGGAAATCACAAAATTTGCAGTAACTCTATAATATGACTAGTTTAAAAGGCATTTATATAATAGGTGGTATCGCAGTTTTTAGCTCTACATGTTGTATTTCTTTTTTAAATGCCCGCTTATTGGAATGTTTTGGTCAAAAATGTTATCATGTCCGCCGCTGGTTATGGTATCGATACTAAAGTCTTAGACAAGAGCTGTCTGCAAAGGGAGATTTCACTATATATATATATATATTTATATATATATATATATATATATATATATATATATATATATATATATATATATATATATATATATATATATATATATATATATATATATATATATATATATATATATATATATATATATATATATATATATATATATATATGTATATATATATATATATATATATATATATATATATATATATATATATACGTGAAGTGATAAGTGAATCCAATAAAATTAAGTTTATAAGTTGTAAAATATTGCATTATTTTATTTTATTGTGAAAAATTTATTGAGAGAACTAAAATCAATGATTTATTTTAAAACAATTTAAAACAAAGGCAACTATAACTAAATATACTATAAAGTGCAAGAGTGAATAAATGATATTACATAATTTTCATTCTTTTCACAACACTCTCCCCGAATGGCGACATTATGTAATATAAAATTTTTCTTGCACTAATTACATAAAAATATTATAAACAAAAATTGCATTTCAAGGATACATATTTCATTAAAAAAAAAACTTTAAACGAGTCCAAATTTAGTTGATAAGTATTCTAATTTTGACGATGTAACAGCTTTAGTAAAAAGTCTGCGACCATCTCATTTGTGTGAATATATTTTAATGTGACATCTTTCTCATTTATCTTCTGGCGTATAAATTTGGCTTTGATATCAACATGTTTTGTCGTCGATGAATAATTTTGATTTAAAGCAACTTGAATAGCAACTTTTTTATGACAAAAGAGAATTACTCCAATTTCAGATTCACAATTAAGTTCACCTTCTAAACGTTTTAACCATACGGATTCTTGTATTGCAGCAGTAAGAGATATAAATTCTGCCTCTGTCTATGACAATGCGACGGTCTTTTGTTTCCTTGTATTACACGAAATAGCACCAGACTGATACAAAAAAAGTGTATCCTGTAGTGGATTGACGGTCATCTAAACTGCCAGCCCAGTCAGTATCGCAATATCCAATCATCTCATCATTTAACTTCTTTCGATATAAAATACCTTTATCGATTGTTCCTCTGAAATATCGCATTATCCTTTTCACAGCTTCCCAATGCGCTTTTCCAGGGTTTGAGCTAAAACGACTTAATATGTTTACGGCATAGAATAGGTCGGGACATGAAATTTGCGCACCAAATAATAAACATGCTATCGCCTGCATTTACGGAATTTTTGACATCTCTACTTTTGTTTTTTCATCTTTTGGACACATACTTTTTGAAAATTTTTTATTGTAATCAATTGGTGTTTTTGTAGAATTGCCATCACTCATACCAAAACGTGTTAGCATATCAGATATATATTGGGATTGGACAACCTTGATTGAATCCTTAGACCTTTTAATTTTCATTCCAGGAACTGATGAAACTTCCCCCATATCTTTCATTTTAAATCGCATACTAAATTTTTGCTTGACAAATTTTATTTGTTGGAAAATATTAATATATCGTCGACATAAATTGATACGTATAACATTTCATTATTATTTACTTTATAATAAATGCACTGACCTACATCACTTCTATTTAGTTCAATATTAAGTAATTCACTATTAAGGGTTTCATTCCATACTCTACCAGATTGTTTTAATCCATAAATCGATTTATTAAGCTTAGATACTCTTGTTTCATCTCCTTCAAAAATGTCTGGCTGTTGCATATATACTTTTTCTTTTAAACAACCATTCACATATGCACATACTGCATCCATTTGATGTGTATGCATGTCATGCTTCACTGCTAATGCTAGCAAATATCTTATGGAAGTATATCTTACAACTGGAGAGAAAGTTTCATTAAAATCGATACCACTAATTTACGTAAAACCTTTTGCCACCAATCTTGCTTTCCATCGTAAAGGATTTCCATTTGCAGCGCGTTTCATTTTGAACATCCATTTCGATTTCACAACCTTTTGATCTGGTGGTAAATCTGTTAACTCCCATGTATCATTTGCAACTAATGAATTCATTTCTTCTTTCATCGCAATTTTCCACTTTTCAGCATTTTCAGAAGACATTGCATCTTCAACATTTAATGGATCATCAGACACAAAATTCATTGCACAAAAATTCTGCCCAAACTGAGTTTTGTTAGCTATTCTCTCAGATTTACGTACGCTACTAGTTACTGGTGCATTTTGTGCTTCGTATCCATTCGGCGTACACTAGGTATCAACTGGTTCATTCGGCTCTGGTAAAGGTGAAGACCATTCTACTGAATCATCATATATAATCATATCAGTATCAGTATCTTGTACATCATCAACTTGTTGAATCAATTCGCTATTTACTTCTTCTGTTGGAGACATCGGTTCAACATTGGCATTTTGAGCTATCAATTCTAACATTTTAGTACTCTTTCTGAATTGACATTTTCGGCTTGTAATAATTCTGGATAGTAAACATCCTCATTTCGGTTCATAAGTAACTTGCTTTGTTCCAAAAATATTACATCTCGATTTATTATTATTATATTGTTATTTGGATTGCATAGTCTGCAGGCTTTACTTTCAGAACTATATCCTACAATTACACATTCAACATATTTCGAATCTAATTTGCAACGTTTTTCTTTTGAAATGTGAGTAAGAGCAGGACAACCAAAAACACGAACTTGGACAACGACCAGACCATAATTCTTCCGGGCTTCGATTATCACCACGACAAAGAATTCTATTTAATAAAAAACAAGACGTACTTGCAGCTTCTGCCTAGTATCGATGATCTAATCCACTATCAATCAGCATACAACGTACTCTTTCTATTATTGTGCGATTTTACCTTTCCGCCACACCGTTTTGGTCAGGAGTATACACACAAGTTCTTTGATGCAATATAGCATTAGCTTTTAAAAATGAAGAAAAATAGTTTCCTAAATACTCTCCACCATTATTAGTACGTAATATTTTAATTTTCTTCGAACATTGATTTTAAAATCCACAACAGTTTTAAAAACCTCTGACTTGTATTTTAATGAATATACGAAAATTTTTCTGGAAAAATCATCAACAAACGTTACTTGGAATCTTGATCCAGAAAGAGATTTTGTGGTTAACGGCCCAATAATATCTGAGTGAACCAATTGTAATAAATAACTCCGTCGCTCTTGTACCTTCCTCTTTGTTTGGCCTTCGGGTTAGTTTCCCTTTAACGCATATTACACAGGGTTCATTTAATTCTTTTTCAAATTATAATTATAATTATTCCCTTTCTTAACCTCTCGCAATTTTTTATTGCAAATATGACCCATTTTTCTATGCCACAATTCAAAGTCTTTCGTAGATAAGAACAATTTTTCTCTTTTTATGTTGATTTCTGTTTCAAATTGATAAAGATCGTTAATTACTTTGGCAGTTTTACATGATCATCTAAAATTTTACACGTATCTTCTTCAAATATTACCTTATTACCGTTTTTCGTCGTTTGTTTTATGGATAACAAATTTGCACACAAATTGGGAACAAATTCCACATTTTTAACGATAATTTTTTATTTGAGTTTTTATTTAATATTTTGAAGTCCACATCACCAATGCATTCAACATTCAATTCGGTATTATTTGCAATGATAACTTTTTTTATTTCAAATATTTTCCTTATTGTGTATATAATCACCATTATTTACCATATGATTACTTGCACCACTATCAACAATTCAATTCACGCAATCAGCATTTCTGATTTTTATTTGATCATTCTTGGGCCCATTTTTTAACTTAATATTTAAATACGCAATTAGTTTTAATTTTACATAAATTTAAATTGTATTTAAATACAGCTTCAGTTTTTCAGTGTTAAATAATTCTTCGTATTAAATCGCAATGAAATGTTAAAAAATTTATCGATAGTTTCAAAGAAAACAACTGTACACCATAATTAAAGTATTTTATAGTACAAATTTGTTAAATGGATGTATGTGAAAATAATTTTTTAATTTTGCTTTTTTTCAGTTAATAGCTTTTTTAATTAGTATGTAGACTAAACATTAGGTAAGGTTAGGTTAGGTTGATTGGAGGGGTGTGATAGCCCATGTTATACGACATACACTAAAGCCAGTGAAGGCTTGTTGTGCGCTCCCTTTAATTACCAACACAACTGCCAGAGTTCTGCGGCAGGATTTGAACCTGGGACCTTCGCACTACTAGTCTAGTACACTACCTACTACTCTACGAAGGTCAGCTGAGACTAAACATTAAATAAATAAAAATATGTACATACATATATGTAAATAAATAAAACAATGGATTTATAATAAAAATTGAGTTGTACTTTATTTACAATTAGTTTATAAAATAATTATTTATTAAGGATCGCCGTCTGCTATTTGGTGCATTTGAACTGCTAGAATTTTTGTTCGGATACCCACTGTCAGCCACAATTAAACTATTTTCAAACTCATTGTTGCAAAATCTCGAATATATTCTAGAATTGACAAATATAGGAAAAATTTTAATTTGTAATAGTCGTGGGAAGATCCTAGCCATCTAGCAATAATGTCAAGTATTTTTAAATTTGCGTCGCACATTGTTTGTACATTTATGGAGAAAAACCCTTTGCGGTTTCTATATACCTCCGCATCTTCGCCACCTACAGACAAATAATTTTAAAACATGTATTACTTAAATGCAGCAAGTAATGGTGTTTGAGATATACTCACCTGGCGAAATTATTTTGATATGCGTGCAATCAAGTGCCACAAAAACATGATTAAATTTAGCTATATCGTAAAATTCCTATTTTTTACTGCGAGTTCTTCTGGGGTTTTTGAAAACACTATAAAATGGCTCCGCAGTTGCGCTATGTAATGTGTTACATTTCCCACGACGTTGGATACCGTTATTGTTGAAACACCATACACATCTGCAATGGTTCTTAGCTTGCCACCGGTTGCGTAGTAAAGTAATGAGTAACATATTCTCTTCGCTTATAGAATGGTTCGTTAATTTTTCTTCTTCGTGAAAACGTTCTGTATATTGCGTATATTTACTTGTTCAACTTACCAAGTAGTTGGATTTTTATATGCTGCCCAATAAGCTCCAGAATGTCGTAAACAGACTTTTTGACATCCGAAATCTTTGATAGAATTCGGTGTCTCCGAACATATGGAAATGGTTTGGCCGTAGACGCATTTTTTCGAGGTTTTCGTGCTATTGTCGCTTCCAATTCTTCACACAATTCAGCATCACTCATGACTTCTTGATCGGAATGTATTCTGTTGCCTTTTTTATTCATAAATATATATTTATATGTATACATGCATATGTATATACATACATAAGCATATATATAATTTTTAATTTAATTTAATTTAATTTACGTATATATTCTCTTGTATGTTTAACAACTTTTAGGTTCTAAAAAATATTTTTTTTATTGGACGCCCAGAAATTAAGAGCTAAACAAACGTCAAAATCATATGTTAACTTTCTGCACTTTAAATAAACTTTAAATGCCCAATGTTGCTCATTTAAGTCGCAATTAAATCAGCCAAGAAGAACTGTATTTCGGATATAAATGGCATTTAAAGCTAAATAACATTTGAATACAAAGTTAAAAACTGGACATTAATGTCATATTCTTGGAAACTATTGCTCATTAATGCAACTAGTGTTGATGAGCATTCTTTTTTATTCTTCTTAAATTTATCGTTGTTTTTTCTCGCTCCAGGTGCTCTTGAACTTTCTTTGGCAGTTTCTTGATATGTGTCCAAGTTCCTTGCAGTTGTAACACTGAATGTGTTTCTTCTTACGGTTTTCTTTTGGATATAAAGCAGCTTCCTTATCTGTTTTCTCATCAAACTTGGCGTCTTGCAATAATAGATTTTTTACTATGTCTACAGTTAACTTCTCCCTCGAGTTCTCTACAGCCATCACTTAAGGTTTATATTCATCTGGCGAACCCGCTAAGATCAATGAAGCTGTCAGCTCATCATCTATATTAAGGCCAGAATTCCTTATTTTTATCACGATAATCACCAATTCATTTACATAATCTTGAACTGAATTAAAATTCACCCCAAATGCTTCAAAATCTCCACTTTTCTTGTAAGGCCTGTGTCTTCATATGCATTCATCAATGCATCCCAGGCTTGCTTTGCAGTCGTAGGGATAGCAATGTGTCCATAGTTGTTCAGATGAAGTATTAATGTTATTTCCGGATGAAATATTAATGTTATATCCGCAACAACTCCCTTTTCGACAACTGTCGAGCATCCTTTTATAATCAGAGAAGATTTGGCCCGTCTTTTCCAGACATCAAAATTCTCTATGCTCCGCAATTTGTCTATAGAAAAGGCTCCATGGAGGTTTGCCATTTTTGATTTTTTAACACACAAAAAAAAAATATAAAATTAGATTTTTTAAAAATATTTCCTCACACGTGACGTAAAGATAACCAATTGTTTTTTTCCACTCTAATATTTATTTATTGTATCTTCAAAACTGAACTAACAATAAGTATTAAAATCTTAAGTATAGATATAATTATTAGCCCAAACCAGAGTCGGACATAAACTTAGTGATAGTAATTAATAATACAGAAATGTCGTGTTATGTACAAAAATATTTTCAAGAAATTTCATCTGGAGCGTGGCGTATTAAAGCCGTAGTGTTCCTTTTTTTTAAGCGGATGTGTCCAATAAAGTTCAAGATATTACGAGTAATGGGATTAGGATGGGACTCGAGTTTTGTTAAATATATGCCTGCATATTTTGCAATTTCAGCGGTCACAAGTGGCATATTTAAATCACGATGTAAAATTATATTTTTGATGTACCATGGAGCCGATGTTATTAACCTTAAAATTTTGTTTTGCCTTCGTTGGATTCTCTCTATATTGGAAGCTGAAGAAGTGCCACATAGCTGAATTCCGTAGCACCATATGGGTTTCAAAAGCGACATGTATCTTAAAAGTTTACAATCTAGAATAAGGATTGAATTTCTACCAATCAGCCAATGTATCTGAGTTAATTTAAGTTTCATTTGTGTTAGCTTAGAATCAATGTGGTGCTCCATGTAAGCCGTCGGTCAAGGTGTATACCAAGGTATTTCACCTGTGAATGTTGAGGAACAACTTGGTTGTTGATACGAATGGGGAATAAGTGTCTCTTCCTGTAAAAAATATTTTTATTATTTGAAAGTAAAACACTCCGATTCATGGACAGTTTCTGCGGAAGTTTTATTGACAACTGTACTAAAGAATAAGTACAATACAATAAGTAAAATACTTCACAATGAATTAATATAACAATTCCATTAAAACATAGAGAGAGTAAAAGATGATTTGAGTGACATAACCGTAAACAGTTATAGCATAACATCTGCTGGTCATAGTCGACTTACAATCAGGCTACAGTTTTTACATCCTCGGCCCGGCCATGACTGATGATACCTCCAATGGATACAGTAACTGAATAGGTCTCTTTAGGATTAAGTTGTTATTTAATCGTACATTGCACGCTCGTACATGACCATCTCTGCCCTGGAATACAGATTCTACCACAGCTAGTTTCCAAAGCAGTCTGGACTTCAAGTCTTCATGCACTAAGACGACATCTCCCACTTTGATGCTGCGAATGCGACCAGGTTTATTGTGATGAATAGTGCGCAACTGTTGTAAATATTCAGCTTGCCATCGCTTGAAATACCGCTTAATTGTACTTTGCCTTAAGTTCCATGACTTAGCCATAGATGATTGATCGGTTTGAAAATCTGTTGGAATAAAAATTGCTTTTTGATTAGTAATAAAATGAGCCGGAGATAATGGCTCTAAATCGTTATGATCGTTGGTAATGTAAGTTAATGGTCTAGCGTTCATGACGCTTTCAGCCTCTGCTAAAAACGTTCGTATTTCGTCAAAGCTCAAAACACTTTTACCAATTGCTGCTTTTAGACAGTCCTTGACGCTCCGAACTAATCGCTCCCAAAACCCACCCCACCACGCTGCTCTTTCGGGAATATATTTCCAGGTAATGCCTCTATGCGCAGTTATTTGTTGGATCTTTGTATGCTTCAATAATTGCTCTAATTTTCGTAACTCTAAGTCAGCTCGCTTGAATGTTTTAGCGTTGTCGGATATGATAGTTGCTGGCGGACCAAATCTTGATATAAATCTTCGTAAAGCATTTATGCAACTTTTAACCGTCATATCTTTGACTAACTCTAAATGTGCAGCGCGAATTGCCGCGCAGGTAAACAACATAATGTAAATCTTTCGCTCTCTTATTTCACCATCGCTTTTAATGTAAAGAGGACCTGCGAAGTCGATGGCCGTTGTCTCGAATGGTCTTGTTGTTTTGATACGTTCTACTGGCAAAGTGGTCCATGGCTCTGAAGCGCTTTTTCCATGGAGTCTCTTGCCGATCACACATCGGCTAAGTATATTTTTAATTAATTGTCGCCTTTTTATAATCCAGAAACGTTTTCTTAAAAGTGCTAAAACAGCATTAACACCGCTGTGCATTACCGCGTGATGTGCCTCATTTATTAACATTATTCTTAGATGACAATTCTTAGGTAAGATTATTGGGTTGCACGCGTAATCGCTGAAACCTGAGTTTGATAACCGCCCTTGAAGTCGCATAACACCGTTGATCAAGATTGGGTTTAAGCAAATTAACTTGAACTGAGCTGAGACTTTTTTATGCTTCACTAAATCTGCGTATTCTTCTTCGTAGTGCGCCTTTTGAAAATATTTAATCCAATAATCTTCTGCTTGTTGTATTTCACTGTAGACTAATTCGTCAATATTGTTGACAGCAATCAAATTCGAGGATTTTTCTGACAATTTATTTTTACAATTTTTGACAAAGCGAAGTACATAACCTGTAACTCGTAGCAAATTTTTTAATTTACTGAATTTTTCAACATATAGAATTGGTTCTGTTTTTTGTTTTATCGCTGAATCGGACTCAACTGACGCAAAAAATTTCGTTGAAGACAACAAATTATATTCAATTGGCCAATATTCGGATCTTTCTGCTAACCAGACTGGACCCTTTATAAGTTGCTTAGCTTTTAGTCCTCTCGTTAAGAGATCTGCTGGATTCGATTTACCGTCGCAATGTTGCCATTCATATATATTGCTTAACTGATTTATTTCGTTGACTCTTGCTTTGACATATGGAATACGTTTACCACTACCATTTATCCAGTTAAGAGCTATAGTTGAGTATGTCCAGAGATAAAACTCGCTTATTTCAAAGTCTAGTGAACGTTTTAGAAATTCCTTTAATCGTGCGGCCATTAGTGCCGCTGTGAGCTCCAATTTTGGCAATGACAGCTCATCATTTTTTGTTGTTTTGTCGATAGGTCGTATACGATTTTTGGAGTAAATAAAATTTGTGTAAAATTCACCGTTGTCAGTTTTCTGCCGAGAATAAGCAACTGCTCCGTAGGCCAAAGGACTTGCATCTGCAAATATGTGAATTTCTACGCTGTATGAATTCGCTGATAGACACCGTAACATTGAATATTCTTTTAAATGTTATAATTCCTCCCGCCAATTTTGAAATTCATTCAGTAAATCGCCACTTAAATTTAGATCCCAATTAATACGTTCCTTCCAAATCTTTTGTAACAGGATTTTAATTCTTAAAGTAAAGGGACCAAGCATACCAAGAGGATCATAAATCCTTGCCATTGTTTGCAGTACATTTCGTTTTGTTGCTCGTGGTGCTTTTTCATCGATTAAATTCTTTAAGTCGACGGTAATTTTGTCGCTGACTGTACACCAAATTATGCCAAGTATTTTTTGCGATATTGGTCGCTCTAACCCATCAGATTGAAAATGCTTTCTCACCTTTGAATGGTTTGAATTCCATTTACGTAGCTTAAAACTCGCCTTTTCCATAATTTCCTTTGCAGTTTTCATAGTAGTTATAGCCGATGCAACTGTCGGTTCACTAATGACCATATCATCCACATAAAAAGCCTTTTTTAATTTACTGCAAACACTTGCATACTGTGCTTCACAGTTGGACAAATGTTTTTGAATTGTCGCTGTCAAGAGGAAAGGACTGCCTTCTACACCAAAGGTTACTCTAGTCATCCTATATTCTGCAATTGCTGGCAATTCATCTGGTTTGTCTGGCGTATTCTCAAACCAAAGGAATCTATGGACATCTTGGCCGCTATCTGATAGGGAAATCTGTAAGAAAGCTTTTTCAATATCTGAGGTAATAACAATTTTATTGGAACGGAAACTTAACAACATTGATAACAAGTCTGCTACCATATTTTCACCAGTGCTTAAAAGGTCATTCAATGATGTTGTGCCTGGCTCGCTGGATGATGAATCGAAAACTATTCGCATTTTTGTTGTAGCTTTATCTTCTCTGTACACTGGCATGTGCGGCATGTAGTAAACACGATCTTCAATTTTTGAAGTAGAAATTTTCTCACCAATGCCTTTTTTTAATAAATCGCGTATACCGGCATCATATTCGGCTAATTTTTCGCTGCTTCTCTTCAATTTTAACATTAAGCTTTGTAAGCGGCCTATCGCAATTTGTTTATTATCGTTTAGCTTAGTATTGTTATCACGCCACGGCAACGATACTTCATATCGATTATCTTCTAGAGTTATTCTATTAATTGTTTCGTCAATAATTGCTTTTTCGCTATTTGCTGCACAACTCGATATACCAACTGATTCTAAGTCCCAGAATTTTTCTATATCGAAACTTTTTGCAGCTTCTCTTATTTGAAAGATACAATGAGCATTACCGCTATTATTGTTGGTACCTTGTATTGTCCAACCAAAAAATGTATTGATGGCACACAAATTTCTTAAAATTAACTTACAACCCTGTTTATAAAATTGCCAATAATAATCTTGACCAATCAATAAATTAATTCCATCAATAATTTTAATGTTACAGTTGACAGCATCAGCCAAATTATTAAAAATCTCGTTAAATTTCTTATTTTTTATTTTAGGTACTGGCAAAACATCATCACAAATTTTCGGCACTACTGTTGCATTTATTGTAATCATTTTATCATCATATTGGTTTTTAATTATTATTTTCACGCGCTTAAACATTTCGGTTTTTACATCTTCTTGTTTCTCACCAAATGGAATTATTTTAATTTTCGCTGTTCCACAACATTTTAATTTTAACTCCCTCACCAAACGTTCGCTGACGTAAGTCCTCTGGCTACCGTTATCTATCACAATTCTAGACAAAACGCTTTTATTATTGTTTGTGTCGCTGATTATACCTTTCGCTGTTTGCAAGAATATAACGTTCTGTTCTGCTTCCAATGTGTTTAACGCTGCTGCACCACTGCTCTCTGCCTTTGGACTTCTCTGTTGCTTTTGCTGCCTAATTTCGTTACTGGCTTTAAGAATATTCGTTTTCTTCTCACACATTGATGTAATATGTCTACCACTACAATGGTCACATTTAATCCAGTTAGCTGTACAAAATTTAGAGCTGTGGTTTTTGTTGGTACATCTAAAACACCTTGCTTCTCTCAACAAAATTCTTTTTTCTCATCAATAGACAACTGTGCTTTACAGTTTTTGGTGGCGTGATTATCTCGTTTGCAAAAAATACAATTGTTGTTTGTGTTACTGCCGCTAATAAATAGTCCAGTTGCTGTACCGAGATTCGGTTGGACATCTCTTTTTGAAGTACGCTTTTCAGACATTTCTGCCCTTTCCAACGCTTCTACCTTCACTTTAATAAAATCAAGTAAACCCTTTAGGCTTTTATCGTTGTTCTCCGCTTCTTCCCTTCCTACTATTGTACTAGAAAGAGCAACTGTACTTGATGCTTTATGATACACTATACGAAGCTGTGCTGGTATTGCACCTAATAAAATTGATTTTACTATGAGGTCATATTGTGAAGGTGAAACTTTTAAAGCTGATAACGATCGAATTGTCGAGCTGACTTCATTATAAAGACGACGAAGACCATTTACATCACCGTTAGAATGAACTTTACGTAAACACTTAAGCTTTTGTACAAATTGTTCTATTATCTTTTCTTGGTTGCCATATTCCTCTAACAGTAATTCAATGGCTTCATCGTAACATGCTTCTGTAGGCGTAAATCCCGCTATAGATGCTGCCGCTTTCCCTTGCAAAGCTTCACCAAGGAAGTTAAACTTTGCAGCCTTTGATAAATTACAACTATCATGAACTGCATGCTTAAATTGCTCCCAAAAGGGAAGCCAGTTTTCAAAATTTCCGTCGAATTTTTTAAGCTCAAAGGATTTCAACTTTATGCCGCTAAATTCGCTTGTATTACTTGTGACAACGCTAGTGATCATGTTAGTACTATCAAATGTAAAATGTGTGCTAAGAATATGCTGTAATTTGAAATAGTGCAAATTGCCTTATCATCATATTCTAATATTGCATCACATTCTCTCTGAAAATCCTCCGGCTTAATTGTAACACGAATAACCTGATCAGCTTTTTGTAAATTAATATGAGCATTCTTTATTCGCTGAATATGTAGGTTAATATCATATTCCATCTTTTCTGGGCTCTCGATATTTGCAAATTGTGTATCCTCATGACCTTTCAAAAATTCCAAAGCGGCGTTGCATAATTTCGTCAACTGAGTACGACATGTGTCCCTGTACACATTATCCATTTTTATTATTTTTTATTTATTTATTATTTTTTAATGGTTTTTTTATTTTTATTATGCAAGTTGCGTTCGCTATTTTTTATAATTCACAACCGCCCGCTGTTTAATTCTTTAATCGCTAATTTATTTATTTTTTAATTCAATTTTCAAATTCATTAAAGAACAATAACTGTCCCGGGTTTCGGCACCATGTAAAAAATATTTTTATTATTTGAAAGTAAGACACTCCGATTCATGGACAGTTTCTGCGGAAGTTTTATTGACAACTGTACTAAAGAATAAGTACAATACAATAAGAAAAATACTTCAAAATGAATAAATATAACAATTCCATTAAAACATAGAGACAGTAAAAGATGATTTGAGTGACATAACCGTAAACAGTTATAGCATAACATCTGCTGGACTTGCATTCAGGCTACATTTTTTACACTTCCTATGGTAAATGTGACATGAACACACTTTTGTTCATTTACTTTTATTCTTCATAAGTTCAACCACAGTTCCAAGAGGTTAATATGTCCTGCAGATATCGGAATGCCTCGTTAGAGTTTTCGTACTTACTAAGGCAGGCTGTACCATCGGCAGATGTAGAAGTGAGGATATTACTGCTCAAAGGCATATCACAGGTATAAATCAAATACAAAACTGGCCCCAGTATACTCCCCTGTGGCATACCGGATAAGATAGTTTCGGGCACACTCATGAAGTCTCCTTCCACAACAGTGAACTTCCGGGCAAGAAACTTTCCAAAAGAGTTACAATGTTTATTGGCAGATATGTCTTCAATTTTATAATTAGGCCTTCATGCCACACTTTATCAAATGCCTGAGAAATATCAATAAATAGGAAAGAACAATACTTATTTTCCTAAAATGAACCAATCTATGAGTTTGTTCAATGGTGCTATGCTGACTTCTAAAACCAAATTGATGATCCGGTATACGCGCATTATTAGTTAGAATTGGGTACAATTTTGTCATGAGCAGCTTTTCGCAGAGCTTTGAAATTGTTGACAATAAACTTATTGGCCTATATGAATCAGCTTTAGTAAAATATTTGTCTGCCTTTGGAATCATTTTGATTATGTCAAGTTTCCAGCTGTGTGGATAATGCTCCAAACGTAAAACGACAATCAAAATAAGTAACAGGAATCTAATAGCAATACGAGGCAACTTCATCAGCACCTTGTTACTAATTCCATCGATACCCGGGGCTTTCTTTTGGTTGGTTTCAGCAATTAGTGTTTGTACATCAAAATCTACAATCAAATCAACAGCACCAGTACACATTTTTGGGATAAACGCGTGTTTTAAATGCTCAGTAAATATGTTACCTTTTTCAGCATTGGTTCTTGCCCGACCTCCGGTAGAAGTGCGCAGGGATGGTTTAAACTCAACGGGTGTTTTAAGTTTTTTTAGCAGCGCGCCACAAGGAGTAATAAGATGCTGCCGTGACATCGAGACCTTCCAGATGGTTTTTAAGAGATGCAGATTTTTCAGATGCAAGCAACTCTTGGAGTTGTTTGGTCCATTCGTTAAGCCTAATTTTATGTTGGGAAGAACTGTCCTGTTGCTATTCCCTTCTAGCTCTTCTTTTTTTCACATATGTACGAGACGTTCAATATCCGTAGAATAATTTCTATTAAACCCAGTCTGCAATTGGCAATATTAAATTCAATATCATCGGATGTTCTTAGCTTGATGTTTTATGTACAATGACTACTGAGATATTTTTTGAACTCCAGCCAATTAACACGATTTATCATCTTCACATATGGGTGACGTAAGTCACTTCTTAGTGGGCTAAAAATTTTAACGATCATGGGAGAGTGATAGGAGGAGAGATCATGAAAAGATTCAATATGAATTAAATCCCAAGAAATATTTTTCATGACGCCAAGATCTAAAATATTCGGAATTTTTTGTATGTCAGTAGGAACGTAAGTGGGCCCTCCTCTCAAAATGACGCCCAAGCCCATTTTTGAAATTGTGTTGAACAACGCTCGACCTCTAGTGTTATAAGGCGCGATCCCCAGAACGTATGTTTTGCATTGTAGTCGCCAACTTCCACGAAACAAGGTCAGAGTTTTGTAAAAATCCTCATATTGATCCTCAGTGATTGAAAATCTGGGAGGGGAGTAAATTGATGATATCACGAAATTCGAACAAAAATTTTCGATACAAATATTCGTTGCTTGTAGATGGTCTTCACAAATGTTCTCAAGAATATAGTGCTTGAGTCTTGACTTTATTAGAATTGCTGATCCTCCGCATGCTCTTCCTCTCGGGTCCTTTGAATCATATAAGGTGTAGCCATTCATTTTAAAAAGGCTTCGCGGAGTCAAATGAGTCTCAGATACCAACATTATATCAATATTTTTTACCATGAGGAAGTGCTCAAGTTCATATTTGTGTTGGCGAATGCCGTTTGCGTTCCAAAAACATAATTTTAACGTGTTCATGGCTTGTTAACTAATGCTTGAAGCATTCGCAGCATTTCTGGCATCATGCTAGTCATATTTGTTGTAAAGTTGTTTATAGTTTAGACCAGATTATCAATAGTAGCTTCAAGGCGATTGAAATTAAAGATTGCGTTTGCATTTGTTGTGTTTTTTGTTTTTGTCACTTTTTGCATGGGAACTGAGCTGATCTTCACAGCGTCAGCATACGATATTTGTGAAGTGATTGGTTGGGCCATTACAGGATAAGTGGCGGAGTACGTATTTCTTGTTTGCGCTGGGGTTACTTTAGGCTTTTGACTCATAGCCTGTTTAACGAAAGAGTATACAGGATATCCTCTGTAGTTAGCAGTGTGATTACCTCCACAATTACTGAACTTGTTTTTCTTCTGATCTTTCGATTTATTGCAAATAGCAGTATCGTGTAATTCACCGCACACAACACAAACAGTAGATAATTTGGAATAAGTTTTTGTATGGCCATATTATTGACAATTATGTCACTGTACGGGTCCTGAAAGCTTGTGTGGTTCTTCAACTGTGATTTTCCGTTATAAGAGATATTTAAGTTATACATTGGATGGGTCTCATTTTTCCTCAATTTTATATCTTTTGACCCCCATTTCAACGCAAATTAAAGGTTGGGGGATCTTCTCTATATTTATTATGTTAGAGACATTTTTTACCTTAAATCCTTTGAGGGTGAGAGTATCTTTTATTTTAGCAGGAATAACGTAAGAATCTATGCCCTTCAATACGACTTGTAGGCCTTTACCGCTCTTAAGCTGGAATGTGTAAAAACTTGTATTATTTTTCTCAAATTCAGTAACCATTTTGCGGAAATCTTTTTCTTCATATATATGATTTTTTGCTTCATCAATGTTACCACGTTTTATTGGAACAATGTGAAATGCCTTTTCACCAAAGACCGAGATTAATTTTGTAATAAGTGTGTGAGATATTTTTTGTCTCAGATAGATTGGTGGTAGTTTAGAGGTTTTTTCGAGGATTATTCGGGATTGTCGCTGTCATCATGCAATACTTTAAAACGGTTTTGACGGGTAGCTGAGGCGGCGTCATTATCCCTGGATATCTTGGGAACAGATAAGATCTTTGAAGAATTTGGGCTTCGCCAGCCCTTTACCACTGTAATATATCTGTCCATTCCGACAGGCACTTTAGGTTTCTGAATATTATTGTCTATAGTGATAACTGGGTTAAGTGATGAACACGAGCCCGGAGCGGATAATGGCGATGACTTAAAGAAAGAAGAACTAGGCAACGGTAATGTTAACGAATCACTACTTGGTATTGGAGTAAGCGAAGTTGATCGCTCGCGTAAAATTGGCTTTTCCGTTTAAAAAAGACTATCATCAGATTTTTTATTTTTATTGTTTGCATTAAGAGCATCAGAACTCACAGTAAAATAGGCATTTCTTCCTCAACTAATCGTCAAAACCGTTTTAAAATATTGCAAGATGAGAGCGACAAATCCGATGAATCCTCGAAAAAAACCTCAAAACCACCACCAATCTACCTGAGACAAAATAATTCAAACACACTTATTAAAAAACTAATCTCGGTCATTGGTGAAAAAGCATTTCACATTGTTGCAATAAAACGTGGTAACATTGATGAAGCAAAAGTTCAAATATATAATGAAAAAGACTTCCGCCAAATGGTTACTTAGTTTGAGAAAAATAAAACAAGTTATTACACATTCCAGCTTAAGAGCGCTAAAGGCCTACAAGTCGTATTGAAAGGCATAGATTCTTACGGAACCAAATGATATATTATTGAAGAAAAATGAGACCTATCCCATTTATGATTTAAAATATTTATTATACCGGAAAATCACAGTTGAAGAACCACACAAGCGTTCAGGACCCGTACAGTGCCATAATTGTCAAGAATATGGTCACACAAAAACTTATTCCAAATTACCTACAGTTTGTGTTGTGTGCGGTGAATTACATGATACTGCTATTTGCAATAAATAGAAAGATCAAAAAGAAAAAAAGTGCAGTAATTGTGGAGGTAATCACACTACTAAGTACAGAGGATGTTCTGCGTTCTCTTTTGTTAAACAAGCTATGAGACAAAAGCCTAAAGTAACCCCAGCTCAAGTCGAATGATCAGAAGGAAAAAAGTGCAGTAATTGTGGAGGTAATCACACTGCTAACTAAGGAGGATATCCTGTATACTCTTTCGTTAAACAGGCTATGAGTCAAAAGTCTAAAGTAACACCAGCGCAAACAGGAAATACGTACTCCGTTGCTTATCCTGTTATGGCCCAACCAATCACTTCACAAGTATCGTATGCTGACGCTGTGAAGATCAGCTCAGTTCCCATGCAAAAAGTGTCAAAACCAAATAACACAACAAATGCAAACGCAATCTTTAATTTCAATCGCCTTGAAGCTACTATTGATAATCTGGTGTAAACTATAAACAACTTTACAACAAATATCACTAGCATGATGCCAGAAATGCTGCGAATGCAGAACACACTTCTTCAAGCATTAGTTAACAAGCTATGAACACGTTAAAATTATGTTTTTGGAACGCAAACGGCATTCGCCAACACAAATATGAACTTGAGCACTTCCTCATGGTAAAAAATATTGATATAATGTTGGTATCTGAGACTCATTTGACTCCGCGAAGCCTTTTTAAAATGAATGGCTACACCTTATATGATTCAAAGGACCCGAGAGGAAGAACATGCGGAGGATCAGCAATTCTAATAAAGTCAAGACTCAAGCACTAAATTCTTGAGAACATTTGTGAAGACCATCTACAAGCAACGAATATTTGCATCGAAAATTTTTGTTCGAATTTCGTAATATCATCAATTTAATCCCCTCCCAGATTTTCAAAAACTGAGGATCAATACGAGGATTTTTACACAACTCTTGGACCTTGTTTCGTGGAAGTTGGCGACTACAATGCAAAACATACGTTCTGGGGATCGCGTCTTATAACACCTAGAGGTCGAGCATTGTTCAACTCAATTTCAAAAATGGGTTTGGAAGTCATTTCGAGCGGGGAGCCTACTTACTGGCCCACTGACATACAAAAACTTTCGGATCCCACTATCGTTACAATTTGTAGCCCACTAAGAAGTGACTTACCTCACCCATATGTGAAGATGATAACTCGTGTTAATTGGCTGGGGTTCAAAATATATTTCAGTAGTCATTGTACGGAAAACATCAAGCTAAGAACTTCCAATGATATTGAACTTAACATTGCCAATGTTACCGAAAATATTAAACAGGCTGCTAAACATGCCACTACTTCCCATCTGCAGACTGGGGTTAATAGAATTTATTATACGGATGTTGAACGTCTCGTATGTGAAAAAAGAAGAGCTAGAAGGGAATGGCAACAGAACAGATCACCCCAACATAAAATCAGACTTAAAGAATGTACTAAACGACTCCAAGAGTTACTTGCATCTGAAAAATCTGCATCTCTTAAAAATTATCTGGAAGGTCTCGATGTCACAGCAGCATCTAATTACTCCTTGTGGCGCGCTGCTAAAAAATTTAAAACACCCGTTGAGACTAAACCACCCCTGCGCAGTTCTACCGAAGGTCGGGCAAGAACTAATACTGATAAAGGTAACATATTTGCTGGGCATTTAAAATACGTATTTACCCCAAACACATGTACTGGTTCTGTTGATTTACCGAGTGTAGTTGCTCTACACCCTCCACCCACGTAATTTAAGATACGTGATGCACAAAAACTAATTGCTGAAACCAACCCAAAGAAGGCCCCGGGTATTGATGGAATTAGTAACAAGATGCTGATGAAGTTGCCTCGTATTGCTATTAGAGTCCTGTTATTTATTTTTAATGGCATTTTACGACTGGAGTATTATCCACACAGCTGAAAACTTGCCGTGGTCAAAATGATTCCAAAGACGGGCAAAGATCTTACTAAGGCTGAGTCATATAGGCCAATAAGTTTACTGTCAACAATTTCAAAACTCTTCGAAAAGCTTCTCATGACCAAATTGCCCCCAATTCTAGCTGACAATAGGTGCATACCGGACCATCAATTTTGTTTTAGAAGTCAGCATAGCACTATTGAACAAACTCATAGAATGGTTCATTTCATAAGAAGAACATTTGAATAAAAGAAGTATTGTTCTTCCCTCTTTGTTGATGTTTTTCAAGCATTTGATAAAGTGTGGCACGAAGGCCTAATTTTAAAACTGAAGACATATGTACCCATAAACATTGTAAATCTTTTGGAAAGTTACATTCTTGCCCGGAAGTTCACTGTTGTGGAAGGAGACTTCATGAGTGTGCCCGAAACTATCTCATCCGGTGTGCCACAGGGGAATATACTGGGGCCAGTTTTGTATTTGATTTATACCTGTGACATGCCCTTAAGCAGTAATATCCTCACTTCTACATTTGCCGATGATACAGCCTGCCTTAGTATGCATGAAAGCCCTCACGAGGCATCCCGTTATCTTCAGGAACATATTAACCTATTGAACTTATGGAGAACAAAACAAAATGAACAAAAGTGTGTTCATGTCACATTTACCCTACGAAGAGACACTTGTTCCCCCATTCGAATCAACAATCAAATTGTTCCTAAGCTGACACAAATAAAACTTAAATTAACTCAGATACATTGGCTGATTGGTAGAAATTCAACCCTCATTCTAGATTGTAAACTTTTAATATACAAGTCGCTTTTGAAACCCATATGGTATTATGGAATTCAGCTATGTGGCACTGCTTCAGCTTCCAATGTAGAGAGAATCCAACGAAGGCAAAACAAAATTTTAAGGTTAATAACATCGGCTCCATGGTACATGAAAAATTCAATTTTACATCGTGATTTAAATATGCCACTTGTGACCGCTGAAATTGCAAAATATGCAGGACAAATATTTAACAAAACTCGAGTCCCATCCTAATCCCTTTGCTCGTAACATATTGAACTTTCCTGGACACTTCCGCTTAAAAAAGAGTAATACTACGGCTTTAGTACGCAATTGAAAATATTTTTTGTGCTTAACACGACATTTATGTATTTTTAATTACTATCACTAAGTTTATGTCCGACACTGGTTGGGCCTAATTATTAATATTTCAGATTTGAATATTTATTGTCAGTTCAGTTTTGAAGATACAATAAATATTAGTGGAAAAAAAAAATAATTTCTGCCGTTAGAACTCACTTCACAATTGTTTGTTTTTGAGGTATTTATGCAGAGTATTCGTCAGTCACTTTGTTTGCGTATTTTTTTTTGTTGTTGCAGATTATATGAAAAATTTTATTAATGCTAATTTTACAAAATCAGTACTTATTACGATTTTTTTTTGTATTTTTGTTTGTTTAGTATGTAAAAACTCCCCTAAGATGTCCGTTCACTACGAAGGTAAGTAAAAAAGTAAAAAAAAAGTTGTGAGAAATTTATTGAGAGAACTAAAATCAATAAGATTTATTTTTAAACAATGTAAAACAAAGGCAGCTATAACTAAGTATACTATTACTACTATGGTATATATGATATTATATAATTTTCATTATTTTCACAACATACATACATATTTTGTTTCATTTATGAAATTTCACCCCAGATGGATAGATAGAAAAGGGATAACTTAAATGTCTTATTTGACTTGATTAAATCGTTCAAGCTTTTGAAATGTTATGTTATTCATGTTAATTATTAATAAATTTTATTTATAAAATATGTTGTTACTTTACAGCTGGCTTAGCGACTAATGAAATGTATGAATAGTTAAGGCCTCAACAAACAGTATACTCTTTCTTATTTAAAATTTCATTGAAGCAACTGCCAACAACAACAAATCATAAGAAAAAAGAATTCCTTAATAAGGGAATTATAAGCTTCGATACCGCAACGACTATTGACAATTACATATACATTTGGAGTTAACGGTCACTTCTTGCACATTCCGCATTTTCCGTGGAGCGTAGTTGATTACTATAAAAGGTCTGATGATGAAGCTCAGTCGTGGGTAAAGTGTGATATGGTTAATTTGGAAGAAGTAAAGTTCAATATTTTGTTGCCGTATTAAAGTTCTCTATACATTGGGGATTTAGAAAAAATGGAAATAAGGTGCAGTCCCTAAACGGACTGTATAATTAATTTAAAAATTCATATAACATTAGAGGAGGTATTGTTTAGCTTAACTTTAGAATCTTAGTATCCAATGGGGGCCAATAGGCTCCAAATTATGAAATTTAATGCTTATAAGCAATTGAAATCTTTGTCAGGCTTTGGTTTGATCTGGTTGAAAAGATTTTGCGCATAAATATATATCGGTTTTCGTTCATGGCGTATTTAAGTTATAAATTTAAAATATTAATTTTTCACATGCTTTAACCCACTTATTTTTCAATAATAGCTAACTTAAATACAATTCGACACTTAAAAATAATATCACGTTACAAATTTCTTTATAAAGCAAAACTCAATCAAAAGTTATATGTAGGTAATTCCATAGCGCTTATGTTTGAAATATTTTGTTACTGAAGGAACTTGAGCGAACAAAACTGGGTCTATTATTTATGTATAAATAAATTTTAAGCATGTTTTCTCAAAACGCAAGGCTGGAATCAAGAAATCGAGACAATTTAATTTTTTTTATATGCTGTATAATATTCACCAAAAGAACTTGTTTTGTTTTACGTAGTTTTCAGGAAAAAAATATTTTTTTAGCTTCCCATTATATAATATACCATATATCAATTAAATGCCAAATTTGGATAGAAAATATTGAAATCAACAAAATAACTTGCTTTGTTTTACGAAGTTTCCAGGAAATAAAAATAAGAAAAATGCTTACATCCTGGACCCATACATCTGGGAGCTCTAATGTCCTCTCAGTATTACTTCTTGCAGAAGGAGAATATACTTTTACTTCAGAGAAATGCAGGTAGATTTATTAATTCAGGTAGTAAATGATTATTTCTAATATTGATGTATCTAAGCCATTAGCTAAGTACAGCTAGTAATGTCAATAAATGACTTTTAAAAGCAGTTGTTTGTTTCTTAAATAATCTATCTCATTTCCATTTATTGTTTACTAGTTTAGTCATGAGTATAAACAATTAGCAAAGTTTGGTGAAATAGTCCGAAACGCAGTCTTGCATATCTAAAAGATATATTATAAAGATATTTTTGTCACACTAGAAACTTATGTTTAAGTCCAACAAAAAGGTTTTGCAAATCGAATAGCATTTAATTATTAGCAACTATAAGCAGCATGAGTCTATGTTCAATATTGACAGCTGCAAAGGAATCGATGGAATGAGATATTTGTATTCGATAACTAGAAATTTCTGCAGACTTTTAAAGCCGACAATAAGAAATTCTTGGAAACTTTTAAGACGAACTATGTAAAACTTCTGACAATTATTGAAACTTTAATTGAGAATTACTTATAGCCAACAACGAGAAATGAAAGTTAGGGCGTTCGAGCCGTTACTGAGGTTATTTTAAGTGGGATTAGAAATTCAGGCGGGGAACTTCCGGGAAGTTAAAAAACAGTTCTTACGTCATTGTTGCTATTTAGCAAATAAAGTATCTTATGAAATATAATATGTAATAATATAATTCCGTAGTACTGATTTAATGAAATTATTTTATTGATTTAGTGAATTAGATTCATTTATGAATAATGAATAATATGCGATCAAGAAAATTCAGACATCAGATCAATTTATTCATTCGTTAATTAAGTGTAAATATTTCACTGATCTTATAAAATTCATTCTGGTTTGTAATGAAAGTAGCATACATTTTAAAAAACTTATTTGATTGCTCTCACGAAAAGTTACAATAATAAAACATGTTTCATTAATTTAATGAAGTTTTGTATTGCTTGAATTTGATTAATATATTTCACAAAGTTAATGCCAAAAATAAAAATTCTTTCCGATTATATGTATTCATAATCTCAGAATGAAGTTTATAATTTTTATAGCAGTGTTATTGTAATATCTTGTATGTATGAACTTACAACAGAAGCTCCTCTTAAAGTAATGCCATTAAAGTTGTCTCTATACTTAATTCCTTGAACTTCGATCATAACTTTAGTTATATTTAACGAAACTTTCTTTGAATTATCGGTTTTAGAAGCTGTGGCTACAGTACTGATTTCCACTGGTGCTCCCAAATGTCTTCCTTTAGAGTGGATATCGATGAACATGTATACCATATTTTCAAGCCTGACTTGGATTATTTGAGCATTAGGCCCTAAATATTTTAAATCAAGGTATTCGAGATTACACTGGCAAGTACCGTATTCATCCAGGAATATCCAGCTAAACGTTTTATTAAATAACCGAAGCTCTGATGCACTGTCAAGAAGATTTTGCACCGCCCCGCATTTACAATCCAAGATAATAGACGTCTTAGCATGTATTTTATAAGTCAGTATAGAGTGAATATTGTACGTTTTATTTATATTTATATTTTCAACGAAGTGGTATTGTGCCAAAAGATCATTGGAAATACTTTTCACATCTAAAACATAAAATTGAAAAATATATGTATATTTTTTCTTCATTTATTATACAACAAGAGCTAATACTATATATAGGAATACTTGTTCCTACTAAATTTGTATAAACGTTAATGCAAGTATTATTAATAAGAAACCCCAAAATTAAAATACGATGAGAAAATAAAAGGCACGTAGAATATAATTTTTAGTAAATAGTTTTATGAAAAAATAATAAAACACATATTTTAAAAGGGTCGTTGAGCGACACTGTAGAGTTGAGAGGCAGACCGATAGACATGATTGTTTCTTATTAAGCCATGCACATATCCAAAAATATTTTTATACAAAGGCTTGGTTTAACTTAAGATTTATCAAGAAGTATTCCAATATTAAAGGTTTTTTAATTTTTTGCGTAATTTTTGAATATAAATTCTAGGATAAATTCAAGTTGTAATAATGTAAAAATGGTTTTACGTCCAATAAATTCCTTTTTTACCTTTGGTGCTTAATATGCTACGTCTTTTGGACTTGTGTTTTCTTAAAAGTGGAGCAAATTATGTTTTAATATATAGTTATGTATATAGCTTATTCTTGTGGTCTAGTAATGTAGTGTTCATAAGATACTTTATATTTTGAAGAAAACATTTCCGAAAATTAAAGAGTATTTGAACACAATTTTGATGTATGTATATTTCATATTTATTGAATAATAAGACCGCAAAAAATCTCTTTTTAATACATGTGACGTAGAGGCAATTGAAGTTTTTAACAGGCTTCAGTTAACAAGTGCAATGGTTGAATCTTTTGAGAAGAATAGTACGCCAGAGGTCCACAACATATTTAATTTTTGCTCATGAAAGTAAGTCTTTCGATACGTACTTGCTGGATCTTAAAAAGCTACTAAAAAGTTGCGAATATAATAACGGGATGTAATGACGCTGATCGTATTATCAGAGATAACTAAGTTAAGAAAAATGTAATTGAAACTTAAAAGTTAACATTAAATAAAGCAATCGATACAGCTTCAGCCTTAAAATTAGCTGAGCAGGCTAGTGACATGCAAAAATAGCTTAACAATAAACCGGCAAATTCCTCAATAAATTATTTTCAATATAAAACGAATAACAGAAGGAAACAAAAAATATATCATTTAGTAGTAAACTTAACTTAATCATTCAATGACATTCCATTAAGGAATTTTGTCATTAAGAAATATACATACATATGCACATCATCACCTTCCTATAAAATACCATCCGTTAACATAAGGATTGATTTAAGAGTGAGCTTCATCCCATTTAAAAAAGACAACACGCTTCTTTTGATTCAAAATTCTACATTTTCTATGTATTCCAAAGAAAAATGTAATAAATTTATATGCTTCACTTACTACGTTTATACGCACGTCTTATTTGCAAATATAACTATTTGCAAATAACTAATTCACTGTTTATACGGGAAATTGCATACAGAACTTATGTTATTATTAGTGATGCCATTGGACGAAAATATGATTGTTTGGTAAGTAAAACACAAAAAACGTTCATGAAGTGGCAACGTTTTACTTTTTATTTGCAAATAGTGTCGTTATTCACGACTTGTTAAGTGAGTTAATAAGTTACAATAAAAAAGTTATACGGCAACATTCTTCTTTTTTATTTGCAAATAAGACGTGCGTATAAACGTAGTAACTGTTAAGCTGAATTGCAGATCTGTAGCAATTACCACCACAAAGGGAGCCACTATTAAGATAAATGAAAATCTTGTAAATTTTTTTCACAAACTGAGCTGTTGATAAGGTCAATTCTGTAAAATTTGTCATAAATTTTGTAGTTTTGATTAGCAGCCTCAAAGGTTTTGCTAAAAATTTGTGTTGCATATTTTACATGCATTGTTCAAAAGTGTTGAGGTAAATGTGTTGCCGTGACAATTTTGACAACTGCTTGCTTTCGCACTTGTTTCGAACTCATACCACTCCTTAATTACTTGAAAGCTTACCGTTTCATTCGGTGATTTTGTCACATCCACCGCAAAGACTTAAGTAAATGCGGGAAATCGTACACTGAGGGGAAAAAGACGTTGCGAAATCAATAACGTTCGTGGTCAATTTGGCACCCTACGTTGTCGATTTTTTTAAACCACGTTGGTTGCCAATTCTTAAATGAACGTGCATGTACAAATTGACAACAGTATGTTGTCAAACATTGGTATTTGACAATTACCAAATTACCAGTTACCAAACGTGTAAAAATTGACAATACATTGAGTGTCAATCTGTAAACGAACGTGTAAAAATTGACCACGCTTTGTTGTCAATGCTTACCTGTTTGTTGTCGGCTATAAGTTTAAGGAATTCCTGATAAGCATAAATATGGAATCTATATTTGCCTTTATTTACCTTTATTTAAAAGGTAAGTAAATCAAACATTGTGTTTGCAAAAATAACTATATTTGCCTGTTTTTATTTCATATTTTGCCATATATAAAAAACAAAATTTAAAGCAAGGAGTCTCACCATTAGGGCTACTTGTGGAATTCAGAGAAAAGCTCTTTCCCTTGAAAAAAAAACTGATTTATTATAAGGCTATGATTTTCATATATACAGTATGACTATACCCATAGCACGGAATTGATGATGCAACAATGTCACTACCATCCAAACTGGGGCAATAGTAGAAACGTAATGAAACGGCAGCCACCACTCCAGGGTCGAACTGCTCTAAAACCGGCGAAATTCTTTCAAAGGTAAAAAATAACGGTTTATTAAATAACTTTGTAATAATAATTGTGTTCTAATTATATATAGGACTTGAAAACATTTTTGAGCGAAACATCAAAAGGGAAGTTGATGCTTGAATGATTAAAATGAAAAACTAGAAATAGGACACAGAGTTGACATAATCAATATAATAAATTTTTTACTCAAGACTAGAAACGTTTATTGGATAATATTTTTTCAGTTTTTCCTCTTGAAAATAACTAATAGCTACATTGACTTGAAAGTGGCAAAATAACAATAGAAGATTTCTAAAAGAAAAAATTTTTTTAAATGTAAATACTTTTAGGACTATTATTACATTTCAAGGAAAGCAAAGAACAACGCCAGAGCAAAAATATATGCAAAATACTGGAACATGAATTTAAAAACGAAATATTTAGGATTCAGAACCAACCTCTACCGCAAGTCTTTGAAAGAGCTAGTGGAAATTGATGAATATGTTGCTGCTGCACTGCAAATTCCGTTAATAATACAATGCGACGATGGAGGCTCAGTTTGCTAAAAATGTCGAAATTGGAGTACATTTTTATGGTTGCTTTTATATATTCAACAGATTTAAAAATTCATTGCAATGAAAAAATTTTTACCGTGTCAATCTGATTCAATTCAATATTTGGAGTTTTTGAGAAACAAAGAAAATTACTACCAAAATGTATTAGAAAATAATTGTCAAGAAATATGCATTAAAAACCAGTGCATTAGAATCTATTTAAAATTTTTATGTCATAGAAAATTTTTGCTTTGATGTTATACGATACCCCAGTTACACACGAAATTATAGATTACCACAATCACAACAGGAAGAAATCAAAACACAGGTTAACAAATTAATAGAAGAAGAATTGGTTGAACCATCTGTTAGTCCTTATAATTCTGCTTTACTTTTGGTCCCAAAGAAAAGTAACAACGATGGGAAGAAATTACGCAAAAGATTCACGTCAGTACCTGCTCGAAGGCCTAACCTGACGGTGCACTTCTGCACAAGGGTGAATAAAGCCGTTCACCACCGTCCCAGTCGCCCCCCTCAGAGGAGCATACAGGGCGGACCTTACATGTGTCCCCAATAGGGGCGACATGGTAGCAAATTCTATACTGGGTGCAGAACCATGTACAGACACTTTGCTGAAGTGTTGGAGCTATCTAACCTCCTACCACCCCAATAGAAACCATCAGGGCAGCTTTGTCGAATAGCAACAACACCTAGAGATATATGGCCTGAAGAGAGCATCTACAACAGGTCTACACAAACATATTGCAGACACACTCACCTGACCCATACCTCTTCCCGCGTATCTCTGGGTTTTAACCACAGCCACCACGTGATCCCCGAAGGGGCCTTACCAACAACCAGTCTAGGACAAGTCCTAGGGGCTGCTGGTTCCCGTGGCACTAGATGGGACTATGGTCGGCCGCGTGTTAAAAACACCTCCGATTTTAGGTCTCATGCAAACCTGAGGTATCGGTAGCACCTCTACCCAGACAAGCATAGGCAGAGCTACTTCCTTTATTACTTATATGTACGCCCGTTGCCCTGGTATTTTAGGGAATGGGTAGTAACATATTAAGTTCTAGGGGTAATTGGCCAAAGGTCAAGGTCTGGAAAGACCATATTACCCATCCATATGAGTGAGCGATCCCATTTTTACCTTTAATTTACTTGCATGCCCTCCCGTTGCCCTGTTAATTCAGGGATTGGCTAGCAACACACAAGTTTTTAGGGGTTATCAGCAAAAAGGCCTAGGTCCGGAAACCTGATAACCCTATACCCCAGGAAGCACAACATCAAGTCCACGCCATAAGACAAGATGTAAAACCGTGCCCCCGGGGGGCGATGAGAAGAAATGGATGCTAGTTGTCGATTATCGTCAATTAAATAAAAAATTTGTCAACTACAAATTCCCATTAGGAAGAGCAAAATATTTTTCAACGCTAGACATGACGAGCTCATTCCACCAGATAGAATTACAACCAGCATCTAGACCGCTTACAGCATTTTCTACGAATAATGGACACTATCAATTCAAAAAATTTACTTTTGGTCTCAAAATATCATCAAACAGTTTCCAAAGAATGCTGACGATAGCATTAACAATGCTATCAATGCATTTATATACGTAGACGATATAATTGTTTTTGGACGATATACAGTATAATTCGCTTATAATCCACGGTCAAATTTGCACACAAATTTTGGACTATAGCGCCATTTGGACTATAAGCACAACTTTTCTATAAGCCAATATTTTTTTATAGGTGAATTCGTATACAATTTTTCTTTTTGACTATAAAAAAAATATAACAAAATGCTAATATTTAAATAATTAACAAAAAAAAAAACGTTTCTTCATTTGATAATAAAATTTTATTTACTGAAATCTGTCTGAAAGCATTTATGTCACTACATACATATACATACATGTACATATGTACATATCTACATACTTATCGCATGCATACATTTACACACCCATATATATGTACATACTTATTGTGTGTATATAAGTTTTCTTATGTATATTATTTAAAGAAATTTGTTATTTTTGATTGATTTAATTTTTTAAGAACTTTGTCCTCTATCTTTTCAAATATGTTGTCAAAAGTTACATCTTTACCCATTTTGGAAACAACTTGTATGTATGTACATATATACAATTTTACTCAAAAAAGTCAGTTTGTTTAATTGAACAACATTAAAAGGAAAATCACTTGATTTTTGTCAGAATATACTGGGTTCCATTCTTATGTACTAAGGGCCTGTTTGCCGATGTCGAAAGAAAACTTTCTTTCGCAATCTAAGCGAAAGAAAACTGATTTGGGTTTACCTAAATTGGTTCTATGCGAACGATGACTCGAACGACAACTCGAATGAAAACGTAAGTGTTTTCATACAAAAATGGGTTTGTCTATTTCGAAGTTGTTGTCAACTTTGCGAACACAAATTTCAAAATCAGGCACCAGTTATTTTGTGTTCGAATGACAATAATTTTTTGAAAAAATATATAAATAAACAAATATTTTATGAAAAAAAAATTTTAATAACAAATAGCTTTTCTAGTTGTGAGTACATACATACATTCATACATATGTATGTACATTTGGGGTGGGTTATTGCCTACATATACATATACATATATGTACATACATACATACATAGGTACTTATTTTGTATTTGCTACTTGCAAAAATGACACATATTGTTTGCAGATTTGAAATCTGATTTGAAATCTAGAACCAAAAAGATAACAAAAAAGTATGCAGGAAACAGGTGGTTGTAGTTATATTTTTTTATTTTGTAAACTTTTAGTTTGTTTTGGTTACATTTTCTTTATTTCGACAGCTGATTAATTTCAAAAGGAGTTGCATTTGACTTCAAACAATTTAGTAGTATTTTTTGTATTTTTAGAGGAAATTGCTGTAAAACAATTATACTTATAAGTTGGCACTACTTTGCTTTATTAACACGTAAGATACAAAAATTGACTGACGTAAGTAGCTGCGAACGAAAGTGAGTGACATAGACAAACTCAAATTGATTCGAATGTGAGTGACTAGCTTTCTTTCGCATGAGTTTTCTTTCGACATCGGCAAACAGGCCGTAAAATTTGTGAATTGGACTATATGTGAAAAACTTCGCACTAATTTATTTTTTTTGCCTCACATATAAATGGCGTGACATAGTATTGAATAAGCTGGCATCACCAAATGCAAAATCAGAAAAATGACACTAAAAACGTCAACAGAACAACGAGCAAAAACCACGTTCTTTTTCATAATCATCTCTTGGTGAAATACATACCTATATTATTTTAGACCGAAAATACAAATTCAATAAAGTATCATTGAAAGTAAATTAAATTAAATCACGGTATTTTTATTATTATTATTACATGGTGTCAGGTGTGGACGTTAAAAGGTGAGCGTTATGACCGACATACAATTCCTAAAAAAACAAATCGAGGAATTGCGTCTAGAGGTGGCACAGTCTAAAGGACCAGCAACCAACAGCATGCTGCCACAGATACCTCTTCCTGGCCCACTAAGAATGAGGGATGGCGACATAAGCGAAAATTTTAAATATTTCAAGCGACAGTGGGAAAATTATCTAACAGCGTCGGGTCTAACCTCACAAAATGAAGAGACCAAAAAGGCAATTTTGCTGACTGCTCTAGGAGACGACGCTTTTAAGAGATACACCAACATGCCTATCAAAGATGAGGATAAAACAACAGCCTCCGATCTATTGAGCCAAATAGAAAAAAATTTAACACCGACAATAAATAAAAGGTACATTAGAGCCGTTTTCAACATGGCAAAGCAGGACCAAGAGGAGACATACGATGAGTATTTCGATAGACTGCGGAGTCTAATTAAAAATGCCCAATACGGTCCATTAGAGGATGATCTTCTTCTTGATAAAATAATATGCTCTATAAAGGATACTGACTTAAGGGAAAGACTATGGCTCGATCAAAGCATAACGTTACCAAAAGCCATCGAGATTTGCAGATCAAAAGAAACCTCAGAAAAACAACTACGTGGCATAGACAATAACCAAGCCGAAATCAACAAGGTGGAAAAAATAACAAACAAAGGCAAGTATCAACAACAACAGCA
Organism: Germaria angustata; assembly: GCA_963681545.1. Lineage (NCBI taxonomy): Eukaryota > Metazoa > Arthropoda > Insecta > Diptera > Tachinidae > Germaria > Germaria angustata. The sequence continues at coordinate 65,944,784 of OY812999.1, read as the reverse complement.
ACGAAACAAAACTGAAAAAAGGTCATGCAAATTTTGTGGGAACGAATATCACAGCAAATTAGAACATTGCCCAGCACGAAAGGCATTATGTCATAAGTGCAGTAGAAAGGGACACTACTCCAGAGTCTGCATGTCAAGCAACTCAACGTGCAACAGACAAAACAACAACGCAAAAGCTGTAAAAGAAGTCGTAACAACAATTGACAGTGGCGACGAATACCTGAGCGATGAAGAATTTGTGCTAAATACCGTATCAAGCAAAAACAACAACTGCAAAGGACTATACATAAGCCTACATATTTTTGACAAAAAGGACGCAGCACATTACACAAAGTGTCAGCTTGATACCGGCGCAACCTGCAACATCATCGGAATGGAGAATTTAAAAAATATAGAAAGAACACCAATAATAGACAACACGCAAACAAAACTGAGGACAATAGAAGGAAACCAAATCGTGCCTATTGGAACAACACATCTAACTATAGGAAACGATAAAGATAAGTATAAACTATTATTTTACGTCATTAGGAATAATCACTGCCCATTGCTTTCGTTACAAACCTGTCAATTGTTGAAACTGATAGAAATATGCAAGAAAATTGGCCACAACACAGCCGAACAAGAAGCTTACGAAATTGTAGACAAGTATAACGACGTATTTCAGGGCCTAGGCAAGATAAAAGGAAAAGTAACACTAGAAATTGACAGCAACAAAACACCCAAAAATGAACCTCCTAGGAGAATACCCACAGCCTTACGAAAACAACTGAAGGAAACATTGAAGGAATTGGAGAAAATGAACGTGATTACAAAAGAACATGAACATACAGAATGGACAAGTAATATTGTGATAGTAAAGAAGAACAACAAAATAAGAGTTTGCATTGACCCGAGACAGTTAAACGAGGCTCTCAAAGAAGTAAAATACCAACTTCCAACTGTAGAGGAGATTCTTGCCGAGCTGACAAATGCCAAAATATTCTCTGTACTTGACGCGAAGCACGGATTCTGGCAACTACAGCTGGATGAAAACAGTAGCAAGCTTACGTCTTTCTGGACACCCTTTGGAAAGTACAGATTTATCCGCATGCCGTTCGGGATAAAGCCAGCAATGGAAATTTTTCAGATGCGACAAAACCAGATAATATCCGGACTAAAAGGAGTGGTTTGTATAGCAGACGACATTTTGGTTTTTGGAAAGGGTGATACAAAGAATGAAGCTATTGCAGACCACAACATAAATCTGCACCATTTATTACAACGACTGCGTGAAGAGAACCTAAAGATCAACAAAGCAAAGATGAAGGTATGCCAAGAAAGCGTAAAATTTTTTGGACACTTACTTACACAGGACGGCATAAAACCTGATCACGAAAAAACCGAAGCAATATGGAACATGCCAACACCCACTAACAAAAAAGACACGTTACGATTCTTAGGACTAATAACTTACGTAAGTAAATTCATACCAAATATGTCACAAATTACAGAGCCTCTACGAAAAATAACACACATCAATGCGAATTTTGAATGGAAAACAGAACAAGAGGAAGCCTTTAAAAAACTTAAAGAACTCATCACCAGAACACCTGTCCTAAAATATTACGACCCAACAAAGCCAATCATAATACAAACCGACGCATCATCATTCGCCCTCGGTTGTACCCTGTTACAAGATAAACACCCAGTAATTTACGCCTCAAAGACACTAACACCCACACAGAAAAACTATGCCCAAATCGAAAAAGAAATGCTAGCGGTACTATTTGCATGTAAAAGGTTCGACCAATACATTTGCGGACGAGGAGACATAACAATAGAAACTGATCATTCGCCGTTGATAAACATTTTTAAAAAACCTTTACTCAAGACACCGAAAAGATTACAAGCCATGATTCTAGCATTGCAGCGGTATAATTTCAACATAAAGTACAAAAGAGGAAGTGAAATGCACATAGCCGACACCTTATCTAGAGCGCCTAGCCAGTTAGAAAAGTCAGTCGAAATATACAAGATAGAAAACGAATTAAAACAACTAGATGATAGCAACGACACCGACGATAAAAAAGTGAGCTCAACTACACTAAGAAAAATAAAAATCGCAACAGCAAACGATAACATCATGCAGACACTTATAGCAACAATTAGGGTAGGTTGGCCTGATAACAAAAACAGTCTAAACGAATATATAAAACCATACTGGAACATGAGAGACGAACTAGTCACCAACAACAACAACTTAGTTTTCAAAGGCAATAGGATACTCATACCACAAAAAATGCGACACGAAATATTAACCAGGCTACACCAACCACACATGGGCATCGAACAAACTCTGAAATTAGCAAGGGAAACAGTATATTGGCGAGGCATAACGGAAGCAATAAAACAAATGATACAAGGCTGTGACGTATGCAACAGATACGCAAGAAAACAGCAAAGAGAACCAATGATCATATCGAAAATTCCAAAAACACCATTCGAGATAGTGTCGATGGACGTATGCGAAATACAGGTAAACGGCAAGGCCCAACATTTTTTAATAACAGTAGATCATTATTCCGATTTCTTCGAGATTGACAGTCTATCGAACTTATCATCAAAAACAACTATAGATATATGCAGAAAAAACTTCAGCAGATACGGTGTACCCACAAAAGTAATCACGGACAATGGCACGAACTTTACAAATGCAGAGTTTCAAAAGTTTTCGACAGAATGGGAATTCGACCACGAGACATCAAGCCCCCACCATCAACAAGGTAACGGAAAAGCAGAAGCCGCCGTCAAGATAGCAAAACATCTGATCAAAAAAGCTCTAACAACGAATACAGATTTTTACAAAGCCTTGCTTCTATGGAGGAATACCCCAAACAAAATTGGTTCCAGCCCAGCTAAGCGACTGTTTTGTAGGTGGTTACGATGTAACCTCCCCTCCTTCAATCTAGGACAAAAGGTCGTACAGAACGTGCCAGAACAAATAGAAAAACAACGAGCATATAACAAGATATATTTCGACCGCGGTACACGCAAAAAGAGCGATTTGAAAGAAGGTGACCAGATATATTTCAAAAAAAAACCGGACGAAGAATGGATAAGGGGTAGAGTCGAAGAAAAAAAAGCTGATCGATCATACATAGTCAATTCAGACCAAGCACGATACAGGCGTAACACCCTTCATATAATGAAACCGAACAACCCACCAAGTGACGAACAACAAAAAGAAACAGATTTACCAAAAGACTTAGAACATGAAACAAATACACGAGATGAACAACAACTGCAAAAACATACAACTGTACATACTCCAGAAGTGGAAAACCCACAATCAGAAAGCAATCTGATTCACAGATCTCAGAGAGAAACCAAACGTCCAAAATACCTAGATGACTATCAACTTTATTAATGGAACAAAGGGGATGACATAGTATTGAATAAGCTGGCATCACCAAATGCAAAATCAGAAAAATGACACTAAAAACGTCAACAGAACAACGAGCAAAAACCACGTTCTTTTTCATAATCATCTCTTGGTGAAATACATACCTATATTATTTTAGACCGAAAATACAAATTCAATAAAGTATCATTGAAAGTAAATTAAATTAAATCACGGTATTTTTATTATTATTATTACATGGCGTATAACGGTAAATGGACTATATTGGTAATGGATTGAATAACGAATATTTTGTATAAATTTCACTAATATATGGCAGAAAGTAAACCTTTTTTGGAATATATTGCTAATTCTACTATAAGCGGTGTGGCTTATAAACGAAATATACTGTAATTGTTTAAAACACCATAATGGTTTTGTAATGTTGACATGAACTAACGCGAACGTGTTTCTTTGAGCTCCGCTGTTAAAATCGGAAATTGTGGTATTTTCGTGGCAAAACATTTCAAAAAATTTTTAATATTAAAAGTTAAAATCAAAAGTTTGTTGTGGCTTTAGCTCTTCATATGCCGACATTTCACTGGTTGCTAAAACCAAATCGTCAGTGAAGTTTAAGCCGACATTTCATTGGTTGCTAAAAACAAATCGTCAGTGAAGTTTAAAAGCAGTTTGAAGACATTCAACCTCGGATGTTTATGCGACATAAATAAACTGCTTAAACTTCACTGACGATTTGGTTTTAGCAACCAATGAAATGTCAGCATATGAAGGGATCCGCAAAACAAGGGCGACGCGCCAATGCTTACGCTCTTTTATCGTGTACATGTGCACACGTATTGGAAATAAAAAACATAAATCAGTCTCACTCGAGCACTAAAAAACGATGGACGTGTTACGCTTATTGTTAGAAATTAGCGTTGCCATATGCAAAAAGTGAGATCCGCAGAAATTCATATGAAATTAACCTGAGGAATACTAGTTCTTATGAACAAAATTTTTATGAGGGAATGGAGACTTTAGATTTCAAATTTAGGTATGACATGAAAATTTCAGATCTGGCAACACTGATTCTTTATTTGGATTTTTTATGTTTATATGTATTTTTGCCGATCCCTGAGCTAAAGCCACAACAAACTTTTGATTTTTTCTATGCATTTTGCAAAAGCTCAAAATGTTTCTAACGATTAGTTGGGGAGAATGTCCCAAATAATGAATTCCAATATTAAGTATTTAAAATAAAGATTTCATTTTTGATTTTTTGCCCAACTCAGTACAATCATTGACGACCAACGGGCGTTTAATTGTATGGGTGTTGAGAGAAAAATAAAATAGACTCACGTTGGGTAAATTGTTTGTTGTGTTGGTTTGTATAGAAACATTCTAAACCACGGATCGGCAAAAATACATACATAGAAGCATGTAGTTTGCGCTCACATACACACATAAAGAATCAGTCTTGCCAGATCTGAAATTTTCATGTCATACCTAAATTTGAAATCTTAAATCTCCATTCCCTCATAAAAATTTTGTTCATGAGAACTAGTATTTCCTCAGGTTAATTTCATATAAATTTCTGGCGATCTCACTTTTTGCATATGGCAACGCTAATTTCTAACAACAAGCGTAACACGTCCATCGTGTTTTAGTGCTCGAGTGAGACTGATTTATGTTTTTTATTTCTCTGCAATACGTGTGCACATGTACACGATAAAAGAGCGTAAGCATTGGCGCGGCGCCCTTGTTTTGCGGATCCCTGTTCTAAACCTGCTATGATTATGTATTTGTTATAATTCATATGCAATATTGAAATTCTCATATTGTATTTGATTTATGTGGCATAAACATCCGAAGTTGAATGTTTTCAAACTGCTTAAACTTCACTGACGATTTGGTTTTAGCAACCAATGAAATGTCGGCATATGAAGAGCTAAAGCCACAACAAACTTTTGATTTTTTCTATGCATTTTGCAAAAGCTCAAATTGTTTCTAACGATTAGTTGGGGAAAATATCCCAAATAATAAATTCCAATATTAAGTATTAAAAGTTAAACATAAAACAGACGTTTTTTATATATGTATGTATGTACATAACATATGCAATTAAAATTAGAGGTGCATATTCCACCAAAATATTATTTATAACTACATATAAATATGTACTATTATAACTACGTATAACTTGGATTCAAATACAAAAATCACACAAATCTACATACAAGGGCGTAGCCAGGATATGAAATAGGGTGGTGCCACGAAAATTATGATTTTTTATGATTATGATTTTTTAGGATTATTACAATTTCGATCTATTTGAGGAGTAATCTGCGTGGATCTTCTGAAAATTTTGCTAGAATTTTTTCCAAAAATTCGTCCTTCTTCTCGGTTACCATTCTTCGGTGGACGCTTAGCATACATAGTCCTGCAATATACAAAATACATACTAATTTTTTGATAATAAGTAAAATTGCATATTATTTTACCGTTTAAACGAGCTTCAGTCATTGTGGAGCGCAACCGTGTTTTTACTCGCCTTAAAGTGCTAAATGACCGCTCAACAGTTGCAGTAGTGCACAGCTGTGACAATGAAATTAATAACGCCTTTCTTATATTTGGATAAAATAATCCAGCGTCTTTCAAAATACTCGCCAGCTCTAAGTCGGCTAATTCGTCTTTACCCATTTTTTTTTTTTTTGTTGCCAAGAATTATACCAAAGCTCAATTTCTCCTTCCAAATCATCCAACTCATAAAAATGCTCAAACGTTTTTGTGGCATCCTTGAGCTCTTCCACCTTCAAAGAAACCATGTTGGACGGGTGCAAACATTGAATTGCAAACGCTGACCTATTCTTTTTATTAAATCTTCTGTCCAGTGGTGAAATTAAAGAATCTATATAAGGAATGTATATAGATCGCTTCAGTATTCAGCAGGTGATGAAAATGGGCTATTTGAACGGTGCGTTTGACGAGAGACTATCCTTGGAACAGACATCTCTATTCCTAAATTGGCTGTGTTTTCTTGAATAGAAAAAAGCAATCCGTGCACAATACCCTGTGCATTTTTTAATAATTTTATATTTTTATGCATGTAAAAAAATAATTATAGAATTAGGTGGGTGCCACGGCCCTCAAAAATATAAAACGGGCAGCCAAAAACAATAACAAAACAGTACCTAAAAACTCTCTTCAAAACAAAACCTTTAAACTGATGACTCATCCATACTCATGTATGTACATTTGTAATTTCGACAAAAAAATAAAAAACAATAACCAAAAAAATTCTCTAAACAGATATAAATTAAAACAAAATCCTCTAGCAAATATGTAAGTCAAAACGAAACTTAAATCGTTAACCTAATGTATAAATTACGAAGTCAAAACCAAAATAAAGAAATCACTAAATAAAATAAAAAATCTGTTTTAAGTGCATTTGACAAAGAGATGGAGAATATATGCTCGCCCATGCAAAAACGTTTAAGAGAGGTAATTAAAAATTCTTTTAATGAAAATACCCTCACACGGTCAGGTTGCAATAACAAGAATGTAAATAAAACTCCGCGTATATCAATAACTGAGTCACCATTTAAGTTAGTTACAATGTTGGACAACCGATTTGAAAAACTTACTGGCCACTTAATGATCGAAAATAAATTGAAAGAACATAAAGATGAACTCCTTGGAGAAATTGATAAGAGACTTACCGCATCTCAATCTGTAATGCGATTCGGTAACGTTTAACGCTTAAACAGAAGCTAAATTTAACAACAATAGCTGCGGTTTGCACTAACGATTGTGCGATTCACTAACTTCAAGTGGCATCTCTGTTAAAATAAGAGAAAAGCACAAAGAGGAACAGAAAAAAAAACAAAAGAATGTGTGTCGACCAAGCAGTACATAATAATATATTTTAATGAATTACTATAATTTTGATCAATAGAAGTAAAATTCTATAAGAAAATAATATAAATAATATTGTATATACAAAATGTTTTTATAATTTTACATATTTGCTGCAAAATAACAACTTGCCCTCTTTGCAAAAGAATACGTGCTTCTACTGAACAGCTGACTTGAATGGTTTCGTTAACCACACAAAAATTATTGCTGTTATGCCAGTAATTTCAACAAATAGATATCTATCACTGTCAAGTTAAACACCGCGAATTTAACTCGTCGGTAGCCTTACCGACCACATAAACGGTCGTTTATTTTACCCCGACCATTTCAGTTGGTTAATCGTCAGGTAACATTTTTTTTTTGTCAAATAGTGTTAGTTTCTTAAAAAATAAAATTAAAATAAAATAACAAAATATGAATTCGGAACTTCAAGAACTAAGAACCTTAAGGAATATGATTAGAGGAAATGCCCAAAGAACAACACACAAATTCAGAGAAAGAATCGACCACTTTAAAACTTTTAATGACTTGGAATTTATACGAAGATTTCGCCTTTCCAAGAAAAGTGCAACAATGATATTGGAAAAAATTGGATCAAAACTATCACATAGAGTAGAAAAGTAAGTTTTAGGAAGCATAAGCTTAATTTTAAATGATTATTACAATTTATTTCTTTCTTCGTTAGGAAAACTAATATTTCAACAAGCCTTCAATTGTTAATTGCCCTCAGATTTTACGCTTCTGGAAGTTTTCAAATAATTGTAGCAGATTTTGGAGGCATTCACCAAACTACCGCCAGTAAAATTATTCGAAAAGTTTCTGCAGCTATAAATTCATTGTATGATTTATATATAACACATCCATCAACAGAGGAAGAAATTTTGAATACACAATCGCAATTCTATAAAATTGCAAAATTTCCAACACGCGTTGGTGCTTTGGACTGCACCCATGTTAAAATTATGTCACCAGGTAATTTAATTTTGAATTTCAGTCATCCATACATAAAGGTTTTTTATCATTACATATAGGAGGAGAATATGCAGAAATCTTTCGCAATAGAAAAGAATATTTTTCTTTGAATGTCCAAGCTGTGTGTGATGTAGATTTGCTCTTTATAGATGTTGTGACTCGATGGCCTGGGTCAACTCCCGACAGCACAATATTTAACAATAGCAGACTAAAGTACATCTTCGAGTCCGGATCTAGAAAGGGCCAACACATGCTTGGAGACGGGGGCTACGCTGGATACAGTTCATCAAAGTATCTAATGATACCATTGGACAACCCTAAAACAAATGCAGAAAAATTATATAACGAATCTCACATTCGTACTCGGAATACTATTGAAAGGTGTTTTGGGACTTGGAAACGTCGGTTTCCAATTCTTTCAATGGGTTTAAGAGTTAATTTGTCAATCATAACCATAGCTAATTAACATTAATAATTATTATCAATGAAAAAATGTCTTCTTTCAGTCTTTAATACGAATGTTTAGTTCTTCAATATTTTTAATTTAAGTTCCATTTCTGCTTTCAAAAAGAAGCTGTTCTCTCTGATTTTTATCCATGTAGTACTTTGTTTGTATTGCCAGTAAAAGTTTTCCCCCATTTTTAAGATCTTCATATTCCTCTATTAAATCATCGAGTTTTTCTTCATTGCGTTTTCTGGTTTTTGGCTTTTCATAACTCTCAAGGGTAGGAAAGAATTTTTTAGTGTTACTATTTTCATCACCATTCTGGGCTTTATCCGGGCTTTTGTATGGGTCGTTTCAAAATATTAAGAGCATCGCTTGGGCGGAATTTTAGTTCATCATTTTGATTTTCCTCTAATAAAATTTCCACTTCCGACTCCAAAAACTCGACAGATTCATACATTTCACTCTAATTTTAATAATTTAAAATTCAGTACAGGTTAGGTTGATAGGAGGGGTATGATAGCCTATGTCGTACGACATACACTTAAGCCAGTGAAGGCTTGTTGTGCGCTCCCTTGGGTTTAACCATGACATATTGACCCAAAGGTCTAGAGAAACTCCGTGTCACTCACAAAGTTCCTTAATTTCCTCCAGCATATTCCCCGTAATCGGCTTATGTCCGGTAAGATGTCACCCCAAGATATCGAGACCTTATTTGTGACAACGCGGGGCGTTGGCACAAATAGTGTTCCAATGTTTCGCTCTCCTCCCCACATGCTCTACATTCATCTCCTCCCGCTATTCCCATGCGTTTAAGATGTGCCAGTAGTTGAGAGTGCCCTGTGACAACTCCCATTATTCTACTTAGTTCGGGCTTGCTAAGACTTAGTAGCTCCCTCGTTATTCTCTCGTCTGGATCTCCCCATAGAACTTTTGTATTGATTCCCATAGTTCCGTTATTCCAGAGAGTTGAATGGGCCATTTGTGCCCAGGTCTTTAGCTCGGATTTATATTACCTAACTCTATTGCCCTAACAGCAAGTGAGTTTGCCCTCTCATTTCCAGTTATCCTCGCGTGCCCTGGCACCCATATGATACGCAGTTCACCATGTGTAGAATAACTGTTAATAGCGTTTTTGCAATCCCAAACTGAACGTAATTTAGTGCGTTCCTCTGAGATTGCTGTAATGGCCATCTGACTATCTGTGAATATATTCACAAGTCCTGACCTCCCCATTACATTGAGTTCCCTGATACACTCCGTTATCGCCCGAACTTCCGCATGCAAAACTGTGCAATAGTCCGGCAGGCGGAAAAACAGTTCCGTGGTGTTTTCTATGTAAACACCAAGTCCCGTTTTCCCTCTCGACCTTGATCCATCCGTGTAACAATGAAGTCCAATGGGGATCTGGTTCCAAGGGTCGGTCAACCAGGAATGGGTGTCGGGGATAAATGTTACATAGTTGGCCTCTAGTCTAGTCTCCGGTATACGGTCATTTGCGACATTTTCCGGTATGGACTCTCCTATGGCCGTAAAGAATCGTTCATGATACGCTTCGTGTTCCTGATCGATCCACTCACCCATCACCTTTAATTGTTTAGCTGTAAGAGTCGCTTCGTATTTTATACGAATTTCGATTGGCTGGATAGATAATATTGTTTCCATCGCCCCTGTTGATGTCGTTCCGAAGGCCCCACTTATACCAAGACAGCAGGTTCTCTGAACTTTCTGTATTGCTTTGATGTTGCATTTATATTCCATTGACGTCCACCACACTATAGAAGCATAGGTCATAATCGGCCTGATGACGCTACTATAAAGCCAGTGTGTCATCTCTGGATTCAGCCCCCATCTTGTGCCTATGGCCCGTTTACAGATTGACCAACATATATGAGCCTTTTTGACTCTTTTGTTTATGTGGTCTTTCCAATTTAATTTCCGATCAAGAATGCACGTTGTTGAAAGCCCCCTCAATGTCAATGAAAACCGCGAGAGTGTACATTTTTTCATTAAGAGACCTTTCTATGAAGTACACCACGTTATGCAATGCAGTGTCCACTGATCTACCTTTGACGTATGCGTGTTGCTTGAACCTCAGCATATGGCCTGCGATCCTGCCTTTAACCATGTCGTCGATTATCCTCTCCATGGTTTTCAGCAAGAAGGAAGTTAGGCTTATTGGTCTATAAGCCTTTGGTGAAGAATAATTTGGCTTGCCAGGTTAGGGGATATACACTACCCTCGCTTCCTGCCAGCCTACTGGAATATATGCGTGTGTTAGGCATGCATTATAAATTCCTGCAAGATGTGTCGAAACTAAATTTATCCCTTTCTGCAGGAGCGCCGGAAAGATACCATCCGGACCCGCAGCCTTAAACGGAGAAAAACTTTTTATCGCTTCTATAACCATCCTATCGCTGATAATAGGCACCTCATGTTCACCACTTCTCTCATCGTCCAGCATAGCCGAAAGTTCGGCCGGCCTGCATGTAAAATGTGTATCCATGAGTAGTTTAATGGTTTCCTCCACATTTTCAATTGTCTTGCCCGTTTCATCCACTAATGATTCAGCCTGGATGTGGGCTTTTGACAAAAATTTTTTAATTTTAGAAACATCGCTTACACTGTCCACCTGTTCACAGAAAAGCCTCCATTCTCCTTATTCTCTTGTTGTAATTTCGGAGTTTATCACGATAATCCTCCCAATATACTGGTAATCTTTTACGCTTCGCTCTATTATATAGTCGGCGGACTTCCCTCCCTATTGCCCGAATCTCCCCTGTCATCCAGGGTTTCTCGTATGGGGATTTTCTTTCCCGAAGTGGGCAACTCTCTTCAAACGACTCAACTAAAGCGTCCGTAATAATTTTGACTTTACTGTATATGTCCTCTCTTTCTAGGCGATTGAAAGAAACCTGCCCTAAATGAGAATCAAGTGACCTTTCGAATTTTGCCCAATTTAGTTTTAGCCCTGTTCCGGAAGGTTATAGGTTCTGGCGGTTGTCTTGCAATTTTAAACATAATATAACGATGATCTGAGAATGAGTGTTCGTTCAGAACCCTCCATTCAGCAATTTCATCGAATACGTTTTCAGAACATATAGTTAAATCTAATATCTCCGCTCTAATTTTATTAATAAAGGTAGGCGTATTACCAGTATTAACAGTTAATAGATCGTTAGTATTCAGAAATTCTAAAAGAGCCTATCCCCTTTTATTAATGTTAGTACTACCCCGTGCAATATGATGCGAATTACTATCGTATCCGATTAGTACTTTCCTGTCTTTTATTCTGCAATCTTCTACCAAGTGTTGTAATTCCGACGTTGGTGGTAGTGTCGGTGCATCATACGGCAAGTATACTGATGCTAGGCATATGTTCCCATTTCCCTGCTTCAGTACTGTTGCGTCTGCTGTTGACAACTCTGTGGATAAAAGAAAGCATAAATTTTTGTGACTAAGAATACAGGTCCTCGGACGATTCCCTGTTTTAGCATAAAATAATTGGTAGTTTACATGGTTTAATCCATTAACCCTGTTTTTTGTCGTCCAGGGTTTTTGTATTAATGCCACATGTATCTTACCTTTGTTAATTTTCTCCATCAAAGCGTGAGTTGCCGTCTCGCTCCGGTGGAGGTTAATTTAGATGACCTCCCACATCATCCTTCTAATAGGGAGTTGGTGATTTTTTGCTCCAACTCCTCCTTGGCCGTCTGGACCTCCGAGACACCCGCCTGATTTTGGCTAGATACAGCCTGTGCCGTGTTTGTCCTATCGTCGGTGGGGGTGGTTTTCCCCTGGCTGCCGATACAGGACTTGCCTATTTTGACATATACGGCTTTCGACACAAAGAACACCATCCCTTCAGATTTGGAAAGGCTGTAAATAGATCCTTGGTCGATGCCCACCATAAAAAGAGTTCCATTTTGGTCCTCTTCTCTGTGGAACACCTCCCATTTCTCTACCGCCAGTTCTTTGTTTTGTTTACTAATAACCTTCCAAACACGGTCGGATGTGAATTTGCATCCCCATCCTTTGATGTAGAAGGTTGCCTTGGTTAGAGTTGGTATATTTCTCCCTTCCACCAGTTCCAGCTTACAGCCTTCCCATGGCGGAGGGATTCCTTCTACCAACTCCTTTAGGGTAGCTGCGCAGGTCTGCGATGCTAATCTTATATAGCCTCCTGGCCACTTTAGCGTAAGATGGCGGCTCTTTTTCCTTAGTTACGTCTAGCTTCTTCTTACGCGTGAAGAGATTCCTCTTTTTGGCGTTCTCTGCTTCCGCGGAAGATTTCGCCGACGTGCCCGCCTTCTCAGTAAGTGCTGCACCTTTGACCCCCTTACTAGAAGGATTCTTCATAGAGACTCCTTTAAGAAGGGAGACTCCCGGTTAGCGACTTACTGGTTGACGAGGAGCACCTTTTCTTATGCTTCGGCTCCGCAATGTTCTGCTCTTCTGGAGATCGGATCCTCTTACCAGTCTCTACCGAGGTGGAGGGAGTCTCCGATGCTTCCTTTAGGGCATCTTGCGCATTTTTAGCTGCTGCCTGGTTCATCTTGGCAAGTTTTCGCCTTTGAGCCCCAGAGAGCCGCTTTTTTCCAGTATTTAGGCTCGCGATTTTGTCGCTCACCTCATCCACCAGTCTGTCTAGATTCTGCGAAGAATCTCTACCTGACTGGCTTATGTCATGAGAGTCAGAGTAGGTGTTCCCACCTGCCACTGAAGGCTGGGTTGACTTTAAGTCCCCCCCGGGTATTACCACCTCTTCCTCTCGTTTTGGTGTCGCTGTCCTTGTCCGATTTTCCGTTCCGTTGTCCGTTTGTGTGTCCATTGTCGTCATCGTTGTATCTTTCGTTTTTGTAATTATTATTATTATTATTCTGTATCATTTGGTCCCACGAGTGTAGGGGAAAGGGATCTCCTCCACGTCATAGCCCCCGATAACGTGGAGGGGGCGTAGTCTATTTGCTGAGGTGCCCAGGTATCAGCAGAGCTCCGTTTAAATGCAGTCTCATGCCGCCGACTGCAAAGAGAACAAATAGGCACGGGTCGCGTAACACCTCTGTTTGGGGGTGGATAATTCAGTACAACTTAAATTTTTCATAAATATATTCTTACACTTGAAACAAATTCTTTATCACCTCCGCCACGATCTTTTAAACCAAATGTAGGCGGTCCTATTAATGATAAAAGCAGCTCCTCATCAGATGACAAATTTAATTTTGGGGCCGGTAATCCGCCTGTCTTGAACATTTCTCTTTAGTTGTTTCCCATTTTCTTTCGAAGATTTTTTTTTCAAGTCATCATACTTCGATCTTAAATTCGAAATATCTCTCGGAGATCTTCCACTTGCAGCATTAAACTTTTCGGCTAATTTGGACCACACTTCATTTTTTTCTGGTTGGTAGCTACGTCGGTTTTTTTGTTTTCTAAAACACTTTTATATTGATACACTAATTGTATCAGTGTAGTTTTTTCTCCCTCCGAGAAATTAGCGCTTCTTTTATTATCTTTTCCGGACATTTCTAAAGAAAACTCCAATTTGTGCTTCAATTATTGAAAATAATAAAACTTGAAAGCATAAAAAATATGCCAATTGTTTGTTGTAAAATACACGTCAAACACCAGTGCTACCACATTTTTTAACTAATGCAGTCGGTAGATACACGTAGGTTAAAAAAACGATAAAATTACCAGATTCGTTTTATCGGCTAGGTAAAGATAACTAACAGGTATAAACACTGAGAGATATCTATCAGTTAAAATTACGGGCATTAGGATAACACCAGTTAATGTCTTTAAAAATGTTACTGAATAGAAAAACCTTTAATTTTACTGTTAAAATTTTTAACCAACTCAACAGTCTTTAAATAAAGTTACTGAATCGCAATACTGATCTAAATACATTGAATGAAAGAGTGACACTGCTAGAAAATACAAAAATACATGAAATTAAAGAGAGTGTTCAAAAACTAGGGACAGAATTATATGAATTGAGAAACATTAAACATGAAGTAACTGAACTTAGAAGAGAATTAAATAAACGCGACAATTCTGTTGTGGCCGGCAGTGTACGAATTCGTGGTATACCTTACTACGATAATGAAAACTTGCATAGTATACTTGGTGAAATCTGTACAAATTTAACTATTGCATTACCAAAAATTGATAAAATATATAGACTTACAAAAATTTACAAAGACAACAAAACATATCAGCCAAGTGATGAAGTCATCGTCAAAATGCACTCACTATATGAGAGAAATCTTTTACTAAAAACAATAAGCAAATATAATAAACAAAATAAAACCAAGCTATGTTTGAAACGTGCTGGCTTTAATAGTGATGCACTGATTTACATTAATGAAGACTTAATGCCCCTTAACCACAAAATTTTCCGTGAAGCTCTAAATATGAAGATAACTGGATACATTAAATCGTTCTTTACATTTCGTCGCCAGGTTTTCATAAAGAAACATGGTTCTGAAGAATTCAAACATATTCAGTTTATTGATGAACTGCAGCAGCTTTTTCGTAACTGAAATATTTTTTATAACTGTTCGATATTTTTACCCACTTATTAATCTTACAATTTACTTGCTCAACATTTTGATACTACATTGCTTTTCTTATAGTTGTAATTTAACTTGCATTTCTAATGATAGCTGTAAAAATTGTAATTTTATTTTGCTTATAACTAAAATTGAAGCTACGAGTATAATCACTCAATTCACTACACGTTATTTTATTTTATATGAATTGTGTCCAGACAATCTTTTTTAACTAAAAAAATTTTTAATCGTAGCTTATCTATTAAATCATATACTAATGAAATATATATACATGTACAACTCCTTTTTACTTTCAAATGTTACGACTTACAACGCTACTAATTCTTCTTTACTTGTTTGCCCTGCCATAATATCTCTCATATATGTACATATGTTCTTTGATAATATTCAAATGCGAATTAAAGGCAAAGTCATCGATTTTGTAAGCACAGCGTCCAATTTAGGCTCAATTTTTAATGATAGATTAACCTGGACCAAAGACTATAAATATATAAAGATGTTACACTTCGTACATTTGAAATTTGAAAATAATTTACTTTTCTCAGGATGAAGGGGGGAAGCATGTAACAGGGAAAGCATAAATTTCGTACTGATGCTAATTGAGAGAATAACTCAGAGCATAAAGCAACACACATTACAACATGCATACACATGTAGAAAGTGCATGTTAAAAAATTGTTTGCGAGTATGTTATTTTTTTCGTTCACAACACATTCCAGAAATATAAAATCAAAAAACCAAAAGAAGTATATTTTCATACAATTTATGTGGAAAGAAGCTACGTAAGTGCAATCTTACCGTTTGTTTAATTGTAGGGTAAGAATACTTGTTTTATTGTTGTACAAACTGCTACTACGCCGACTCACACCGAATTATAATGACATTATTTTAGAAAATTCAATTGTGTGCTTACAATATGTGTATACATACATGTATGTACTTATATAATAATAACACAAAAGGTTATGTTTGATAACTATTAATTTATTTTATTTATATACATACATATGTATATTTAATGGTTTAAAATTTTAACTTTGTCACTGCTTGATGATTTATATCTGTATGTTTCCCATGAAGAATGCTTTCATAATGATATAAGGACTAGTAAATTTAGCATCTCCGTCCTGTGTTCATAACATACGTAACTTTCCTCATACCAAAAGGAATAAATTGAATATTTGGTACATTTTACGCATTGTTCAACAATAGCCGATGTTATTAACCTTAAAATTATGTTTTGCATTCGTTGTATTCTCTCTACATTGAAAGCTGAAGCAGTGCCCCATAGCTGAATTCCGTAACACCATATGGGTTTCCAAAGCGACTTGTATATTAAAAATTTACAATCTAGACTGAGGTTTGAATTTCTTCCAATCATCCAATGTATCTGTGTTAATTTAAGCTCCATTTGTGTTGGCTTAGAATCAATGTGGTGTTTCCATGTAAGCCGTCGGTCAAAGTGTATACCAAGGTATTTCACCTGTGAATGTTGAGGAACAACTTGATTGTTAAATCGAATGGGGGAACAAGTGTCTCTTCGTAGGGTAAATGTGACATTTACTTTTATTCTCCATAAGTTCAACCACAGTTCCAACAGGTTAATATATTCGGGGATGCATCGTGAGGGTTTTCATGCATACTAAGGCAGGCTGTATCATCGGCAAATGTAGAGGTGAGGATATTACTGCTTAAAGACATATCACAGGTATAAATCAAATATAAAACTGTCCCCAGTATACTCCCCTGTGCACACCCGATCAGATAGTTTCGGGCACACTCATGAAGTCTCCTTCCACAACAGTGAACTTCCGAGCAAGAATGTAACTTTCCAAAAGATTTACAATATTTATGGGAAGATATGTTTTCAATTTTAAAATTAGGCCTTCATGCCACACTTTATCAAATGCTTGAGAAACATCAATAAAGAGGGAAGAACAATACTTCTTTTCTTCAAATGTTCTTCTTATTAAATGAACCATTCTACGAGTTTGTTCAATGGTGCTATGCTGACTTCTAAAACCAAATTGATGGTCGGTATACACCAATTATTAGTTAGAATTGGGGACAATTTTGTCGTGAGCAGCTTTTCGAAGAGCTTTGAAATTGTTGACAATAAACTTATTGGCCTATACGACTCAGCCTTGGTAAGATCTATGCACGCCTTTGGAATCATTTTGACCATGGCAAGTTTCCAACTGTGTGGATAATACTCCAGTGGTAAAATGCCATTAAAAATAAATAACAGGATTCTAATAGCAATACGAGGCAACATAACCAGCATCTTGTTACTAATTCCATCAATACCGGGCTCCTTCTTTGGGTTGGTCTCAGCAATTAGTTGTTGTACATCACGCATCCTAAACCACACTCAGCAAATCAACAGCACCAGTACATGTGTTTGGGGTAAATACGTATGTATTTTAAATGCTCAGCAAATATGTTACCTTTTTCAGTATTGGTTCTTGCCCAACCTTCGTTAGTCGTTCGCAGGGGTGGTTTAAACTCAACGGGTGTTTTTAGATGCTGCTGTGACATCTAGACCTTTCAGATAGTTTTTAAGAGAATCAGATTTTTCAGATGCAAGTAACTCTTGAAGTCGTTAGTGCATTCTTTAAGTCTGATTTTATATAGGGGTGATCTGTGCTGTTGCAATTTTTTCTAGCTCTTCTTTTTTCACATACGAAACGTTTAATAACCGTAGAATAAATTCTATTAAACCCAGTCTGCGGATGGGATGTAGTGGCATATTTAGCAGCCTGTTTAATATTTTCGGTAAGATTGGCAATGTTAAATTCAATATCATCGGAAGTTCTTAGCTTGATGTTTTCCTTACAATGACTACTGAGATATTTTTTGAACCCCAGCCAACTAACACGAGTTATCATCTTCACATATGGGTCAGGTAAGTCGCTTCTTAGTGGGCTACAAATTGTAACAATCGTGGGAGAGTGATCGGAGGAGAGATCATGAGAAGCTTCGACATGAATTAAATCCCTAGAGATATTTTTCATGACGCTAAAATCTATAACATTCGGAATTTTTTGTATGTCAGTAGGCCAGTAAGTGGGCTCCCCTCTCGAAATGACGTCCAAGCCCATTTTTGAAACTGTGTTAAACAACGCTCGTCCGCTTGGAATAATAAGACGCGATCCCCAGAACGTATGTTTTGCATTGTAGTCCCCAGCACCTACGAAACAAGGTCCAAGAGTTTTGTAGAAATTCTCGTATTGATCCACAATGATTGAAAATCAGGGAGGGTGTAAATTGATGATATCACGAGATTTGAACAAAAATTTTCGATGCAAATAGTTGTTGCTTGTAGGTGGTCTTCACAAATGTTCTCAAGAATATAGTGTTTGATTCTTGACTTTATTAGAATTGCTGATCCTCCGCATGCTCTTCCTCTCAGGTCCTTTGAGTTATACAAAATATAGCCAGTCATTTTTAAAAAGGCTTCTCGAAGTCAAATGAGTCTCAGATACCAACAGTATATCAACATTTTTTTCCGTAAGGAAGTAGATGCGCAGAACAAAAAAAATTTTACACTCTGAATGCGCAATATGCATTTTATCATTCTTGGGTATAGATACATATTAACAGCACAATGCGCTAACCAAATCATCAGTACCCTTTTAGCCAAATCATGATTGAAAGCATTCAAAGCTCGTATACTTATGCAAACAATTACAAATATATATGAGAATTCTATCAGAACTCTATCATATTTTACTATTTGTAATCAACAAAAACAAAAGTATAAATAGCTATAGAAGCTTTTGTACAATCACAACACAACAAACAATTATAATTGACTTGCGTCCTTTTGTTTTTTCTTTTTACGCCTTTATACAATTAATCGCCCGTTGGGTGATAATGAAAGTATTTATAAGGCGTAAAAAGAAAAAACAAAAGGACGCAAGTCAATTATAATTGTTTGTTGTGTTGTGATTGTACAAAAGCTTCTATAGCTATTTATACTTTTGTTTTTGTTGATTACAAATAGTAAAATATGATAGAGTTCTGATAGAATTCTCATATATATTTGTAATTGTTTGCATAAGTATACGAGCTTTGAATGCTTTCAATCATGATTTGGCTAAAAGGGTACTGATGATTTGGTTAGCGCCAATGAAATGCAGGCATATACCTAGCTAAGCCAACAACAAACAATAACATATTAAAATATGGATGTTTTGATACGATAAAAACGAACAGAGGAACTGAATTCATAAACGTATTATTTAATAGAATATGCACACCTATAAAAATCAAGCATGTAACTTCCACAGCATACCACCATGAAACTTTAGGTAGTATAGAAAGAAATCATAAAGTTTTAACCCTGCTGTTAGGTTTGGACCATTTTGGTAAATTTTTTTATTTTTTATTTAAATTGGCCATGGCTTATCCTATCAACTGTAAACGTCAGCCCAGGTATTTTTTTCCATTTTATAGATTTTAGTTAGTTTTTAGCTATTTGAGAAAAAACCGAATAGAAAAAAATAAAAAGTTACAAATCTTAGGTTATGGACCAATTTGGTCTATGTAATTTATTTAGTTTTGTACATAAGTGAGAGTAAGAAAAAATAACTAAGACTTATTGTTATTTTCCCAAGAAGATAAACAAATTATTTTTCGATACAATTTGCATACAAATCTGTTGCATATAATGTATTTTGCATCATATTTGTAATGTAATGTAAAGTAATGAGGGTTTGGCCCAGGATGGCCCTTTGCACTGCGACCATTGCTGACCTATTGTGCTTCCCCTGTCTCTAGCAGTTTAATACGTTCGCAAATAGGATCACCTCCTTCAGTGGGAGCATTAGCAGATCCTCTTCACTCAGAGTATATGCATGTAGAGTCCTGTGTCTCCTGTGGCACAATGCCCCACAATTTGATATCAAGTGTTCCATCGACTCCTCATCTCCACCGCAAAATCTGCAGATGTCCGTGTCAGATATGCCCATTCTGTATAGATGGTCTTTGCAGGTGTAATGGCCTGTGAGCGCCCCTGCCAGCATCCGTAGGCTTTTCCTGTCCAGTCTTAGAGCCAGATCCGCTTTCCCAGCGTCAAAGCGTAGGAATTTCTTGGAGTGACATAATCCTTTGATGTCATTCCAATGTTGTGCAATCCTGGACGATGTCCATTTCGAAATCTCCCCCTTAAGTAGATTTTTGTTGAACCCAAAAGAAGAGGTGGGTCCAATGAAGTTCCCCTCAGCTCCTCTTCTCGCACAGATGTCCGCCATCTCATTCCCGGCATGCCCCTGATGCCCTGGTACTCATATCAGAGTAATCTGATTATGAGTCGCCAGGTCATTGAGCCTGTTTTGACATTCCAGTAATAATCTGGATATGTACGTACAGCCTCTCAGGGCCTTAAGAACCGATTGGCTATCCGAGAATATCTTAACCCGTACTCCCCTGTGTCCTCTCTCGCATAGGATCTCCACAGTTTCCAGTATCGCGTAAAGTTCCGCTTGGAAAATTGTCGTATCACTGCTCAATTTTGTAGACCTGTGTGCTATAGGCCCCACTATTCCCGCCCCAACTCCTTGGAGCGTTTTTGAGCCGTCCGTGTATCACAGTTGCGATCCATCTCTTAGCCATCCTGGGTTTGCGCACCATTCTTCTCTTGTGGGGAAGAGGACCCTGTATTTCCTGTCGAAACAGTATACCGGTTCCATATGGTCGCTCGCCTGAGACATATCAAGTATGTCCCCGCCCTAAGGTTGTCTTTTCCGTAGATAGAGATTGCCCTTATAGCTGCCTCCACTTGTATAGCCAGATGGAGCGGTGCAAGGTTCAGAAGAGCTTCCATACCCAACGTTGGGGTTGTTTTCATGGCCCCTGTGACGCATAGGCATGTAAGTCTTTGTAACCTGCACAGTCTCGAAATAGTTGTCTGTTGCTCAGTCTTCCTCCACCATACCAGACCCCGTAGAGTATGGTTGGTCTCACCATCTGGATATATATCCAGAAGGTCATTTTGGGGCTCAGATCCTAGGATCTACCAAGTTGTTGCCTCGCTGTCCAAAGGCTCCTCGTGGCCTTTCCCAGTACTGACTCGAGGTGCGGTTCCCAGGTGAGTTTCATATCCAAGACGAGACCCAGATATTTTACCCTCTCCTTGGGAACTATCTCGATGCCACCCATCCAGAGACTGGATAAATTAATCACCATATTCCTGGTAAATGGTACAATGGTCGTCTTCGCTGGGTTAACAGATAGCCCTGCATGTTTCCCCCTGATTATTACGGAGATATCGTCCGCATAGCCGATGGTTCTCTGTCCCCTCCGGTTAAGTAGCCCGATCAGGTCATCCACTAATACAGACCATAGAAGGGGAGATAATACCCCGCCCTGTGGGCATCCCTTTACCACGGTAACTGTGAGATCCATGGATCCAATTGAGGCCCTAATCGACCTTTGGTTCAGCATGCAGCTGACCCATCGTACTATTACAGGATCAGCTCCTCTAGTAGTGAATGCTGTTTCCATTGCCAGGAAGTTCGCATTTTCGAAGGCACCCTCAATGTCCATGAATGCGCACAGGGCTATTTCCTTCGATTCCATGGCCTTTTCAATATCCCGAACAATATTGTGCACTGCCGTGGTAGTTGATTTGCCCTTCTGGTAGGCAAATTGGAGCCCATGCAGAGGTCTCATGGAAAGTACCTCCATCCTGAGGTATTGGTCCAATAGTTTTTCAATCGTCTTCAACATAAAAGATGATAGACTCATTGGTCTGTAGGACTTGGGAGATTCTGGGGGTCTGTTTCCACCCTTGGATATGAATATGACCCCTACGGCTCTCCAAGTCCTTGGGACATGTCTTATTGTTAAACTTGATCGAAATATGTCAACCATCTTCCGATAGAGGATGGTACTTCCTCTTGACAACAGCGCCATCATATTTGGACCTACAACAATTGCAAAATCCTCGTTTTCTTGGAACTCCTTTTTTATCTGCTTCAAATAAATTTTTAAGTTTTTACAGTCCTATTCAACATATATTTTTCTGATAGACACATAGCTAGCTGATGTAAAAAATCAGGCCTTTTACGATTTGAATTATCTGCAGCCCACGAAAAATCATTTGTGTATATAAAATAAATGCATTCAATGCTGATATATCAACACTATTTGAAAACATTTGGCCATCGGTTTGTTTTTCGTTTAGTAATAGCTAATCATTTGGACAGCAGTATCAACCCCACCTGAGATAGATAAAGCAATTTTTTTTTGCACAAACGATAAATAAATAATGACAAAAAAATAACAAACCTTTTGTAGAATTAAAATAAGAAACGATAGCAGGGAGGCTACTCTCTATTACGATGCGTAAGCTTTTCGATGCGATTGATGTTTCATTAGCCCAAGATATTTTGTTTTAACGAACAATTTTGAACTATGCTTTCGTATTACAGAGTGTACTGATGCCACATTTGCAAAAGTAAAAAAAATAAATGCGAAAGAAAAATGCGTTAACGCAATAAAGGGTAACAATTATCCGATTAGGTACCATTTTTCTTACGCATCGCAATAGAGATTATTTTAATTTTTTTTCCAAGATAAGGATGTATTTCTATATTTATCCAAAATTTAAGCCCATATTAGGCAGGCTTTGACGGCATATACTGTCTAAACGAACATCGTCTTCTAAAAAGAGTTGTATGTCAAATAACTTATAAAAAATACATACTGGACCAAAATGGTCCATTACCTAAGATTCGTAGGTTTTTTTTCAACCTAACAACAGGGTTAAACGAATACATGCGTTCTTTCACAGAACAATAAAATTGGGATGAATGGATTTCGTATTAAACATTTGCGTATAATATAACACCACACTCATCCACAGGTTTTGCTCCATTTGAACTTGTATATGAAAGATTGGCGTTAATAACAAGTGAGCCCATGTCGAACGATAAATGTTATAATTATAAAGATTGTATGACAGAATTAAAAATAAAATTAAATCATGCACATGAAATGGCAAACAGAAAACTATTAGAAAACAAAATAAAGCAAACAATATTATATACGATATTCAAATAAAAATAGGAGATAAAGTATTTTTAAGAAAAGAAAATGCAAAAAAAAATGAAAACCAATATATTGGCCCATTTGAAGTAATAAACACACAAGATGTAAATGTCACTATTTTAAAAGATAATAAACCTATGACTACACATAAGATTAGAATTAAATTATTTTAAGTACTACTTTTGTAATTTAATATTATCAAAAAAAATTTTGTATTTTTTTCTTTTTAGCGGTAAGGGTGTAGTGCATACATGCATACACAAACATACATACTCAAACAGAAATATAAACAGCAAACATATAAATCTAAACAGATATGTAAACAATCAAATAAGAACAAAATAAAAGAAAGAATGACCATCAAAATATTATGATATGCAATTTCAAGTGACTGGTGTTAGTTAAACTGGGTCACTTGTTCAAGTGGCTGGCGTTGATTGAAATGGGTCACTAGAACTGCATTAAATAAAAACTAATGAAATTTAAATATTCCATGTGCACACGATCACAAATAAAACATAAACAAATTAGGTAGGGGAAATTAATATGCAAATTATCATAGAAATAGAATAAGATTATATTAGAAAACATAGAATAAGAAATAGTATATAAGCTGAAGAAAATTGTAAATAATCCAGAGAAATAATTCTGACTTCAAATATAGAAATTGTTTTATTTTTTTCAAAAAAAATTCGGCAATTAACTTTGACATAAGATAGAGCCGTCTGCTACTCTGAGGCTCTAAAATAAAAATAAGAGTACTATAGGGACTACTCTAAAAACACAAATATAAAAATTGACGATTAAAAGAAAAAAAAACTTATTACAAACAAAACTAATTACAAGGCGATCCTGCCGAATTAACACTTGCCGAATTAAGATCCTTACATATTTCCTGTTTAAAGAAATTCATAAATTTTTCGTGAAAGTTTATCCTGCAAATCATGATGAACATATAAGAATATAGAAAAGTTAAAAGAAAATACCCATCCAAGAGTACCTTAAATACCACCAGAAGTCCAAAGCGCATATACCAAAACCCGAAAGTCCGAAGAAGAAGGAAAAGCAAAAGAAAAGAGCGGTAAAGCGGTTAAGAGCGAAAACTCATTGCAGAGGCCTACCGGAAGTTCAATTTAACAGGCAACAAATCTGAGAAATCCAAAATTTTAAATGAATTCGGACTGTAAGAAATAGTTATAACTATAATTCAAAATGGGGGATGGTTTTCAAAAGAAGCCATCATTGTAAAGGAGTACTAACAATAACTCAGGATCATATGCAGCAGATAAATCTAATCATTTTAATTATATCAGTATTAGGAAATTTACTAACAAAATAGAAAATATTTAATGGATACATTGATAAGTATTTATTAGAATTTAAAAAAGAGTTCTAATAGAAATTATACAAAAAATTATATAATAAATTCTTTAAAATTAGTTGAAGAGTTAAAATTTATTGCACTGAAGAATTAAGTCGATTCTCTAGAAAATTTTAATGAAATTTTAAAAAAAAAACTTTAAATTATTTGAAAGACATGGCATCGTTTGACATTCTTGACGCATCCAAAATAATACCAGAGTTCAATGGTGACCTCGGGCAAATGAGTAACTTTCTTGGCATAATAGAGTTCTATGCTGAAACGCTTAAAGATAATACAGAAATTAGTAAGTTGGTCAAGTTCGTTCTAGCTAATAGGGACAACATGCATAATTTTGCAATAATTGTGTTTATTTACTTCCTTATCTCCTATATTAGACGAAATAGGAAGAGCAAAATTTTTTTCAACGCTAGACATGACGAGCTCATTCCACCAGTGGACACTATCAGTTCAAAAGATTACCTTTTGGTCTCAAAATATCATCAAACAGTTTCCAAAGAATGCTGACGATAGCACTAACAGGTTTATATACGTAGACGATATAATTGTTTTTGCATGTTCTTTAACCCTTATCCTGTATTAATGGGTCAAAATTGCCCAAACGGTTTTTATAGCTCATTTATTCCTTAAATACTCGGCGGATTTTTTTAAAACGTTTGTACAATTATTTTTTTAGCGAATACTATTAAAATTTAAAATATAATTCTTGTAGATCGTTTCACAAACCGTGTGTAAAAAAACTTACGCAGATGGTACACTTGGGTCAAAATTGCCCAATGCAACAAAATCAATTTGCGAATGTGATACGAGCTTAGTAACAACTTTTTTTGCGTTTGCAGCATCATGGCTAGCATCCAGAGAAGATAAGAACTTTTCTCAAATGGCGAAAACCCTCAGGACACATCAAGTGAAGATGAAACCAACTTCGTTTATGAAGCTGCCTCTGATTATGACCCCAATTCCTCGTTTTGCTCCAGCGCAGATATTTGCGAAATTCTCGATCAAACTTCAAATGAAGTATCAATGTATCCATCAAAAAATTCGAAATATTTATGATCACAAACATCTACAATAAAAGATATTGGAAGATTTTCTAAGCAGGACATAATAAATCTGACTCCTGCCCCAACGCGTTATGCTATTTCAAGTGCTGATAGCATAAAATCATCTTTTCTGTTATTTATGCCTAGTGATCTTATGAAATTAGTAGCTAATATGACTAGGTTACAAGGTGACTATAAATGATAATGTTTTTATAAAATAATCTTTATTCAATCAATTCGTATAGGTCAATCAGTATTTGAAAATAATTGGATAACTGCAGACAATATAACTATTGAAGCATATGTCGGACTTCTTTTGTTGGCTGGTATATGCAAATCTCATGGTGAAGCTTTAGAATATCTATGGGACGAACGCAAAGGCAGACCCCTATTCAAACCCACCATTTCAAAATATATCACGTGTAATTCGGTTTGATTAAAAGTCGGAAAGAAGCGAAAGACGATTCCGTGATAAACTTGTTCCCATAAGAGATTTTTGGAGCCATTGGGAAACGAATCTAAGAAAAATCTTTAATCCTTGTAAATATGTAACAGTGGATGAGCAGCTCGTAACATATCGTGGACGATGCCCATTGAATCAATACATACCCTCAAAACCAGGAAAAATGGTATAAAAATTTGGGCGTTGTGCGATATAGAAACAAACTATGCATGGTCCTTGCAGGTGTACACCGGAAAAGACAGGATCTGTAAGCCAGAGAAAGATCAAGGGTGCCGTGTTGTCTTGGGCCTAATCAAAGATTTGAAAGGGCATAATGTAACTTGTGAAAATTTTTTCACCTCACATGAACTGGGTATTGAGTTGTTGAAACGAAGTATGACAATGGTTGGTACTGTCCTAAAAAATAAAACTTTTTTGCCAGAAAAAATTTTGCAATTAAAAAACAAACCAGAGAACTATGCAAATTTCTGCTTCGACAATGAGAACAAAACAATTTTAGTGGGATATGTAACTAATAAAAAAACGATCAGTGTTTTTGCTTAGCACATTACATCACGACGAAAAAGTTGGAGCAAGCTCCAAAAAGCCAGTTATAATTCACTTTTATAATCAAACTAAATCGGGGGTATAAGAACTTATGCATGCAAAAGGAGAACTAACCGATGGCCTCTAGCGCTATTTTACAATATGCTGGATATATCCGCTAATAATACTTACGTAGTTTTTCTAAAGATTAATCCAAACGGTAATGAAAATTAAAAGTATAAGCGGCGCATTTTCTTGGAAGTCAAGTATGGATCTAATAAGCGGTGAAATATCTCGTAGACCGAATATGCCACAAAGTAGCCCTGCTAAAGCATTCGTGTAAAGTCTTCGAAACGATTCATCTGAAATTTCGCAAGCAAAAAACTTAAAAAGGAGTCGATGTTCTTTTGTCCAAGTCGATCCAATAGCACCAAATATGCAAGTAAATGTTGCGAATGTGAAACATTTATTTGAAAAACGCATTTTGAGACCAAAGTTATATGTAATGAATGTATAAAAAACAAAAAGACTAAATAAATATTTGATTATTTTGTATTGGGCAAAATTGACCCACTAATACCATATGCGTTTTATTTTTGAAGTACAGGATAAGGGTTAAAACACCATAATGATAACTTAAGAAAAGTTTTTCAAAGATTAAAAACCCACAACCTTAAATTAAATCCAAATAAATGTAATTTTTTGAAACCAGAAGTAGTTTATTTAGGACATCTTATAACAGATAAATGAATAATGACAGACCCAAGTAAATGTAAAGCACTTGAAACTTATCCAATTCCAAAGAATGCGGATAACACAAGAAGACTCGTAGCCTTTTGTAACTATTATAGACGTTCTGTTAAAAATTTTGCACAGATATCTAAACCTGTCAATGAATTATTCAAGAAAAATCAACAATTTCTTTGGTCAGAAAATTGCCAAAGATCTTTTGAAGTGTTAAAATCTATTGTTTCAAACCCACCGATATTACAATCAATAACCAGATTTTGAAAAAGAATTCATGCTCACTACTGACGCATCAAATTACGCGTTAGGAGCGATACTTTCACAAGGTGAAATAAATAGCAATTTACCAATCTCATATGCAAGCCATTCTCTCAATAAACATGAAATTAACAAGCCCGTGATAAAAAAAGAACTTTTAGCTATTCATTAGGGAATCACTTATTTTCGACCATACTTACATATATGGTAGAAAGTTCAAAGTAGTAACTGACCACAGACCATTAATACCATTGTTTACTCACAGTAACCTTCATTAAGATTAACTAGAATTAGATTAGATCTCATGGATTATGATTTCGAGATTATATATAAGCAAGGAAAAATAAATACTATAATAGATTCTAACGATTTGAAAGACATGATGCCAAAAATTATAAACGTAGTGACTAGAAAAATTACTGAAGATTTAAGGAAAAGTAACTACAATACATACTAATAAAGAAAGTACTTCGTTTAGAAAAGATGATAATAATAAGAAAATAAATAAAGACAGAGAGACTGATCACATCTATATGTGGAACAGCATTTCGTTTTCACAAATTAAGGGATATACAAGACTAAATTTTGTTATGTTATGTAAAATGAATAAAAGCATGCCAAAAGTTGAAATTTGTAGAAATCGTGTAATAGTAACTTTTAATAAAAATGCATACTCGAATTAAGGTTCAGTCTTGCAGAAATTAACTAAGGCTTTACGAAATAATCAAATATTCACAATAACGCTGGCGAAGGATGATACGATTTTCAAACTCACAAGTGAGGAAAAATTTATAAAAATACATATTATGTATATAATAGCATGCAGAATAAAGATAAACATAAGCAGACACCTATAGAAATAGTATTGTTTAAACAACAAAAAAAAAAAATACTGGAAAAAGATAGACAAAAAGAGATAATAAAAGAATATAATGAAACTCCATATGGAGGTCAGGAATTTATAATGCATGCCTAACACACGCATATATTCCAGTAGGCTGGCAGGAAGCGAGGGTAGTGTTTATCCCCAAACCTGGCAAGCCAAATTATTCTTCACCAAAGGCTTATAGGCCAATAAGCCTAACTTCCTTCTTGCTGAAAACCATGGAGAGGATAATTGACGACATGGTTAAGGGCAGGATCGCAGGCCATATGCTGAGGTTCAGGCAACACGCATATGTCAAAGGTAGATCAGTGGACACTGCATTGCATAATGTGGTGTACTTTATAGAAAGGTCACTTAGTGAGAAGATGTACACACTCGCGGTTTGCATTGACATTGAGGGGGCTTTCAACAACGTGCATACCGACACACTTATCCATTCTCTGGACCAATTTAATGTCAACCGGGCGATACGCGACTGGATTGGCAATATGCTAAGGAACAGATGGATTAATTGTGAGGCGCACAATGTAAGTATAAGAAAAAGGGTACAATGTGGAACTCCACAAGGGGGGATTTTATCACCCCTTCTCTGGACCACAACAATACATACCCTTATTAGGACTCTGACCGATGAGGGATTCGAGACAGTCTGCTACGCAGATGACGTCATGATACTTCTGAAGGGAAGGGATCCAAATCATTTGTGCAGGAAGGCCGAGGAGGCATTAACCCTGGCACACAACTGGGCTCAACCAAGAGGATTGAACGTTAACCCAGAAAAAACTGAAATTGGCCTATTTACAAGAAAGACGAAGATAGCTCCATATGATGAGCCGCGCTTTCTTGAAAGGACAATAAATATTTCCGACAGGGTGAAATATCTAGGAGTCATTCTCGATCGGAAATTAAAATGGAAAGACCACATAAACGAAAGAGTCAAAAAGGCTCATATATGTTGGTCAATCTGTAAACGGGCCATAGGCACGAGATGGGGGCTGAATCCAGAGATGACACACTGGCTTTATAGTAGCGTTATCAGGCCGATTATGACCTATGCCTCTATAGTGTGGTGGACATCGATGGAATATAAATGCAACATCAAAACAATACAGAAAGTTCAGAGAACCTGCTGTCTTGGTATAAGTGGGGCCTTCCGAACGACATCAACAGGTGCGATGGAAACAATATTATCTATCCAGCCAATCGATATTCGTATAAAATACGAAGCGGCTCTAGCAGCAAAACGACTAAAGGTGATGGGTGAGTGGATCGATCAGGAACACGAAGCGTATCATCAACGAATCTTTACGGCCATAGGAGAGTCCATACCGGAAAGTGTCGCAAATGACCGCATACCGGAGACTAGACTAGAGGCCAACTGCGGAACATTGATTCCCGACATCCATTCCTGGTTGACCGACCCTTGGAACCAGATCCCCATGGGGCTTCATTGCTACACGGATGGATCAAGGTCGAGAGGGAAAACGGGACTTGGTGTTTATATAGAAAACACCACGGAACTGTTTTTCCGCCTGCCGGACTATTGCACAGTTTTGCAGGCGGAAGTTCGGGCGATAACGGAGTGTATCAGGGAACTCAATGTAATGAGGAGGTCAGGACTTGTGAATATATTCACAGATAGTCAGATGGCCATCAGAGCAATCTCAGAGGAACGCACTAAATCACGTACAGTTTGGGATTGCAAAAACGCCATTAACAGTTACTCGACACATGGTGAACTGCGCATCATATGGGTGCCGGGGCACGCGGGGATAACTGGAAATGAGAGGGCAAACTCACTTGCTTCTAGGGCAATAGAGTTAGGTAATATAAGCTTGGAATGCGCGAAACCTTTCGATGCAGTTAAATCAGAGCTAAAGACTTGGGCACAAAGGGCCCATTCAACTCTCTGGAATAACGGAACCATGGGAATCAACACAAAAATTCTATGGGGAGATCCAGACGAGAGAAGAACGAGGGAGCTGCTAAGACTCAGCAAGCTCGAACTAAGTAGAATAATGGGAGTGGTCACAGGGCACTCTCAACTACTGGCACATCTTAAACGCTTGGGAATAGCGGGAGGAGATGAATGTAGAGCATGTGGGGAGGAGAGCGAAACATTGGAACACTATTTGTGCCAATGCCCCGCCTTCTCACAAATAAGGTCCCGATATCTTGGGAGTGACATCTTACCGGACATAAGCCGATTACGGGGAATATGCTGGAGGAAATTAAGGAACTTTGTGAGTGACACGGAGTTTCTCTAGACCTTTGGTTCAATATCTTATGGTTAACTCAAGGGAGCGCACAACAAGCCTTCACTGGCTTAGGTGTATGTCGTAATGACATGGGCTGTCATACCCCTCCAATCAACCTAACCTAACCTAACCTATATGGAGGTCATTCAAGAGTATGTAGAACAATCATTAGATTAAAGCAAAAGTACATATGGAAAAATATGTACAAAATGATAAAAGATTTCATTAGTCATTGCGAATCTTGTAAAAGGAACAAAATCATTAGGCATACCAAGGCACCAATCCAAATAACTAATACACTTACAAAGCCATTTCAATTTATACAATTAGACACTGTAGGTCCGCTAAGAATATCTAATGGGTATAGATTGCGCATTTCGCATGTTTTTCAAATGTAAACAGAAATCAGCTGTTAATGTGTGACGTCAATAACAAAATAAAACATAATAATAAATAAAAGAAAACAAAAGAGTTGAAAATGATGTGCGCTGTAGCTAATTGCAATAGTACCAACATTTCCAAGGCTTGTGAAATTAGTTTTTTCCTATTTCCAAGTAATGGTAAACTTCAGAAGCAATGGGTGAATTTTTGTGGACGGGGAAATAACATAAACCCAAAAACTTCTGGGTATGTATATAAAATGAACTTTAAAATATGTTTATAAAAATCTGTGTTGTTCCAAGAATTCGCTAAAAAGAGAATTTTAAAATGTGGATCAGTTCCAACAGTAGTAAGTAGTGTTTGCATTATTTAATCCAACATATTTAAACAATGTCTCTTTCTAAAGGCAAGCTCTTCGAAGCGAGAACAAGGTTCTGAAAAGAGTTTTAAAAAAGCAGTGCTATAGAAAGAATCCCTGAAGGAAGCCTGGGTACAAGTTAAGGCATGTCAACACCTTAAGAACCATTTATAATGACAATGTCAACAAGAAGTCTACACTACTAACTTTGCTGCCGTCAACGAAATGTTGTGCCAGCTTCGTTCCGTGATTGTGTTTCTTATTTTATTTTGAAGCGCCATTTTCTTTAGTGGAAAAAACAGTTGTGATTGACAAAATCTAAGAAAAAGTTGTGTTTAAGAAAGTGAAAAATAAAAAATATTCTCAACACTATTGTTACAAAAATAAGTGTGAGTAGTAGTCCAAATTTTATAAAAGTGGAAAAAAGTACATAATTTGTATGAACGCAGGTGTTGCAGATCTTTTATTTCTAAATTCTGTACGTTTGCTACAGCTACTTATGTTTTTTCGACAAAAAAAACTATCAGTGTTAAAAATTCTATACTATTTATGTTTGTTAGTTTCTAAGTAATTCTATATAAAATATTGTTTGTTCATAATAGGTACAACGCCATCACCAATTTGAATTTAACTCGCAAAAATAACGTACAAATGTATTTGTATAAACACTTTCATTATTTTTGGCGCCTTTATTCGACTTTAAATTATTCTACGTTCAGTATTTGCAGGTGTACTTAGAGATAGAGTTTTATAGTTTTTTAGTAACTGCATTCAGCATTGAAGTTAATAACTTCTAATTGATTCTTAAAGTGATATCGTCCATTTGTTTGCAGGGAATAATTATGAGCAAGAGAAATTATAAAAAATTGGGGAAAAAGCAGTCAGTAATGTACAGAAATAGAATAGCCGGACAGGAGGAATCAAACGAGAGTGAAATTCCCGAGCTCAGAGATTTTATTGATCCCGAAGAAGATATTGAGCATTGTCTTGAATATCTGGTTCCAAGAAGAGTATCTAGTCAGTAGTATCGAAAGAAGTACCTAGTCAGTAGTACCAGTCTATAGTGAATATCTGGTTCCAAGAGGAGTAGTACTAATTAGTACTCAGACAACGCCATCACCAATTTGAATTTAACTCGCAAAAATAACGTACAAATGTATTTGTATAAACACTTTCATTATTTTTGGCGCCTTTATTCGAATTTAAATTATTCTACGTTCAGTATTTGCAGGTGTACTTAGAGATAGAGTTTTATAGTTTTTTAGTAACTGCATTCGCAATGACACGTACATGTTAAATGTCTATTGCAGCCAATATAATAAAAGGTATAGTAAGACAGTAGTCCTGGTAACAATGTCAGTAGTGATTCAGTACTGTTTCACTATTGACATTTCCTACAGGGAAAATACAAGCACTTCGCACAATTACAAAAAAAAAAAAAAACACACAATAAAGAAGGCTTGCTTATCACAGAAGTTTTTTTTAAAACACATGCAATGGACCCAAAATGTAGAGTGCAGCGATGAAGTTAAAACAAATCTTCTTTCGAGCTCGTATGTTTTTTTAGAATTAGAGTTCTAAATAACGAAATTGCTGAGTTTTCTAAACAAAGGAAACGAAAAATTAATAAAACATTCCACTGAATATTATTTATTGTGATACTACATACATACATATGTATAAATATATACACACAAAAATAAAAATATTGATTTAGATTTTTTAATAAATGTATATTTAATATATAAAAAATTGATTGCTTTTATTTTTAAAATTCTCTTACTTTTCTTTCATTTGTGTATATAAATCTGACTGTTTGTTTGTGTTTTGTTTTTGCTTTTATTAAACGATTGGGTGATGTGGCGTAAGTAGATGCGCGGAACGAAAAAAATTTTACACTCTGAATGCGCAATCTGTATTTTATCATTCTTGGGTACAGATACATATTAACAGCACAATGCGAACTAACAAAATTTGCTGATGCATTTCCAATAGAAACTAAAGAAGCATCTGAGATAGGAAGAATATTAGCAGAAAGATTTATACTAAAATATGGATGTTTTGATACGATAAAAACGAACAGAGGAACTAAATTCATAAACAAATTATTTAATAGAATAAGTACACTTATGAAAATCACGCATGTAACTTCAACAGCATACCACCATGAAACTTTAGGTAGTATAGAAAGAAATCATAAAGTTTTAACCCTGGTGTTAGGTTTGGACCATTTTGATAAATTTTTTTTATTTTTTTATTTAAATTGGCCATGGCTTATCTTATCAACTGTAAACGTCAGCTCAGGTATTTTTTCCATTTTATAGATTTTAGTTATTTTTTAGCTATGTGAGATAAAACCGAACAGAAAAAAATCTTAGGTTATAGACCATTTTGGTCTATGTGCATTTTTTATCTGCTTCAAATAAATTTTTAAGTTTTTACAGTCCTATTCAACATATATTTTTCTAATAGGCACATAGCTAGCTGACGTAAAAAATCAGTCCTTTTACGATTTGAATTATCTGCAGCCCACGAAGAATCAATTTGTGTATATAAAATAAATGCATTCCATGCTGATATATCAACACTATTTGAAAATATTTGGCCATCGGTTTGTTTTTCGTTTAGTAATAGGTAATAATTTGGTCAGCAGTATCAACGGAGATAGATAAAGCAAATTTTTTTTTGCACAAACGATAAATAAATAATGACAAAAAATAACAAACCTTTTGTAGAATTAAAATAAGAAACGATAGCAGGGAGGCTACTCTCTATTACGATGCGTAAGCTTTTCGATGCGATTGATGTTTCATTAGCCCAAGATATTTTGTTTTAACGAACAATTTTGAACTATGCTTTCGTATTACAGAGTGTACTGATGCCACATTTGCAAAAGTAAAAAAAATAAATGCGAAAGAAAAATGCGTTAACGCAATAAAGGGTAACAATTATCCGATTAGGTACCATTTTTCTTACGCATCGCAATAGAGATTATTTTAATTTTTTTTTCCAAGATAAGGATGTATTTCTATATTTATCCAAAATTTAAGCCCATATTAGGCAGGCTTTGACGGCATATACTGTCTAAACGAACATCGTCTTCTAAAAAGAGTTGTATGTCAAATAACTTATAAAAAATACATACTGGACCAAAATGGTCCATTACCTAAGATTCGTAGGTTTTTTTTCAACCTAACAACAGGGTTAAACGAATACATGCGTTCTTTCACAGAACAATAAAATTGGGATGAATGGATTTCGTATTAAACATTTGCGTATAATATAACACCACACTCATCCACAGGTTTTGCTCCATTTGAACTTGTATATGAAAGATTGGCGTTAATAACAAGTGAGCCCATGTCGAACGATAAATGTTATAATTATAAAGATTATATGACAGAATTAAAAATAAAATTAAATCATGCACATGAAATGGCAAACAGAAAACTATTAGAAAACAAAATAAAGCAAACAATATTATATACGATATTCAAATAAAAATAGGAGATAAAGTATTTTTAAGAAAAGAAAATGCAAAAAAAATGAAAACCAATATATTGGCCCATTTGAAGTAATAAACACACAAGATGTAAATGTCACTATTTTAAAAGATAATAAACCTATGACTACACATAAGATTAGAATTAAATTATTTTAAGTACTACTTTTTGTAATTTAATATTATCAAAAAAAAATTATGTATTTTTTTTCTTTTTAGCGGTAAGGGTGTAGTGCATACATGCATACACAAACATACATACTCAAACAGAAATATAAACAGCAAACATATAAATCTAAACAGATATGTAAACAATCAAATAAGAACAAAATAAAATAAAGAATGACCATCAAAATATTATGATATGCAATTTCAAGTGACTGGTGTTAGTTAAACTGGGTCACTTGTTCAAGTGACTGGCGTTGATTGAAATGGGTCACTAGAACTGCATTAAATAAAAACTAATGAAATTTAAATATTCCATGTGCACACGATCACAAATAAAAAATAAACAAATTAGGTAGGGGAAATGAATATGCAAATTATCATAGAAATAGAATAAGATTATATTAGAAAACATAGAATAAGAAATAGTATATAAGCTGAAGAAAATTGTAAATAATCCAGAGAAATAATTCTGACTTCAAATATAGAGTTTGTTTTATTTCTTTCAAAAATACTTCGGCAATTAACTTTGACATAAGATAGAGCCGTCTGCTACTCTGAGGCTCTAAAATAAAAATAAGAGTACTATAGGGACTACTCTAAAAACACAAATATAAAAATTGATGATTAAAGAAAACAACAACTTATTACAAACAAAACTTATTACAAGGCGATCCTTCCGAATTAACATTTGCCGAATTAAGATCCTTACATATTTCCTGCTTAAAGAAATTCATAAATTTTTCGTGAAAGTTTATCCTGCAAATCACGATGAACATATAAGAATATAGAAAAGTTAAAAGAAAATACCCATCCAAGAGTACCTTAAACACCAGCAGAAGTCCAAAGCGCATATACCAAAACCCGAAAGTCCGAAGAAAAAGAAAAAGCAAAAGAAAAGAGCGGTAAAGCGGTTAAGAGGCGAAAACTCATTGCAGAGGCCTACCGGAAGTTCAATTTAACAGGCAACAAGAAATAGCAATAACTATAGTTTAAAATGGGGGGATGATTTTCAAAAGAAGCCATCATTGTAAATGAAAATAATAAAGGAGTACTAACAATAACTCAGGATAATATGCAGCAGATAATTCAAATCCTTTTAATTATATTAGTATTAGGAAATTTATTAGCAAAATAGAAAATGTTTAATGGATAGATTGATAAGTATTTATAAGAATTTAAAAAAGAGTTCTAATAGAAATTATACAAAAAATTATATAATAAATTCCTTAAAATTAGTCGAAGAGTTAAAATTTATTGCACCGAAGAAAATATTATTGAAATTAAAAAAAAATTTAAATTATTTGAAAGTAAAACAAATCAAAGACATGGCATCGTTTGGCATTCTTAACGCATCCAAAATAACACCAGAGTTCAATGGTGACCTCGGGCAAATGAGTAACTTTCTTGGCATAATAGAGTTCTATGCTGAAACGCTTAAAGATAATACAGAAATTAGTAAGTTGATCAAGTTCGTTCTAGCAAAGAGGTTCAGGTGCCGGGCGGTCACCTGAACCTCAAAGGGACCGTGACGCGCCTACCACTTACTGTTATTTTCTGTTGTCGTACTTCTGGCGAAAAGTTGCCGTTTCTGTTCTCATTCGATGTTGCAGCATTAGGAACGTGTTGTTTGTTTAGACTCCTAGGTAGAGTTTGTAATGCTGTGTTGTTGTTACAAGCAGGTGCGGGTGCTTCTATAGACGGCGTATGAACTATATCATTATTTGAAATAAATGCTGGCTTTAGTCTATCGATGCTAACGTTGCTTTTACGTCCTCGAATCTGGAGCGTAAAAAATTTGCTCGAACGCTTTAATACCGCATATGGACCATCATAGGGATGAGTCAGAGAAGGTTTGACAGAATCATTTCGGACGAAAACGTGTGTTGTTTTTGGAGATCCTTTGAAACGAAAATTCGAGGCTGTGTGTGGTGCGCAGTGTCTCTCGGGTTAAGTTTTTGCATACTCGCTCTGAATTCAGAAACAAAATCACCGGTGGTAATGGGAATTTTTGGCTGTTGAAAAAATTCTCCTGGCACAGCTAGTGTTGTGCCATATACTAGCTCAGCAGGTGAAGCCTTAATGTCCGGTTTGAAAGCGACTCTAAGTCCCAGCAAAATAGTTGGTAGATGATGAACCCACTTCGCTGGATCGTGACACAATATAGCTGATTTTAACGTCCGGTGCCACCTCTCGATAATACCGTTTGACTGAGGATGGTACGGTGTGTTGCGCCGATTGTGTTAACTAGTTCCGTGAATATGGAGGACTCGAACTGACGACCACGATCAGATGTTATTCTAGCAGGGACTCCAAATCTAGAGATCCATTGTGTT
Organism: Germaria angustata; assembly: GCA_963681545.1. Lineage (NCBI taxonomy): Eukaryota > Metazoa > Arthropoda > Insecta > Diptera > Tachinidae > Germaria > Germaria angustata. Next base: position 65,907,140 of record OY812999.1, on the reverse strand, counting down.
AACAAAGCTTTAGACACTGTCTCGGCTGACATGTCAGGTATAGGAAGTGCTTCCGGCCAACGTGTAAAGCGGTCTACGATTGTTAGACAATATCGCTGTCCCTCACAAAGTGGAAATGGACCAACGATGTCGATGTTAATGTGCGCGAACCGCTCTTTCGGTGGCTCGTATTTGGCAGGTGTTGATCGTGTATGACGTTGTATTTTGGACCTTTGGCACTGTAGACAATTTCGAACGAAAAGTGCAATATCTTTTTTGATACCTGGCCAACAGAATCGACCAGTAATCATCTTAGTAGTTGCTCGAACACCCGGGTGAGATAGGTTATAAATTATTGCTAGGATTTGTTGGCGGAACTCTTCCGGGATGTAGGGTCTTATACGAGATGTCATTGTATCGCAAACCAGTTGCTCATTGCAACCTGGGACTGAAAAATATTTAAGTTTCAGCGAAGTATTGTAGGTATTCATCTTCCGAAGCATTTCTTGCAGTCTTTTGTCCCTCTTTTGAGCGGCTGCGATTTAAGAGTAGTCTGCGATGTTGTTTATCGAGTCGATACGTGAAAGTGCGTCCGCTGCAACGTTTGCTGAGCCAGGCAGGTGACGAATGTCCGTCGTAAATTGGCTTATGAAGTCGAGCTGTCTTATTCTGCGCGGTGAAGCCTTTTCGAGCTTCTGTCTGAAAGCAAAAATCAGCGGTCGATGGTCGGTAACGATGTAGCAACGGCGTCCCTCTATCATAAAACGAAAGTGAGCTACAGCTTGGTAGATGGCTGCCAACTCGCGATCATATGTAGAGTACTTTTGTTAAGCGCTCGTTAGTTTTTTGGAATAAAATGACTATGGTTTCAGGGTACCATCGATATTTTGATGAAGGGCTGCCCCAACTGCTGTATCAGAAGCGTCTACGAATATCGCGAGTTCGGCGTCAGCGGACGGGTGCGCTAACAAGGCTGCGTTGAACAGCTCAGTTTTGCATCGATCGAAAGCTGCTTCCGCAAGCGGATTCCACACTAAGGATGTCTGATCATTTTTCTTGTTTCCGAGTATCAGTTGTTGTAGTGTCGTTTGGTATGTGGCTGCGTGTGGCAAGAATTTCCTATAAAAATTCAATATGGCGATGAACCTCTTTAATTCCTGCGCCACTTTCGGTTTTGGGAAATTTCGAACAGCTTCAACTTTCTCGGGAAGAGGGCGGATGCCATCTGCATTTACTAGATGACCGAGAAATTTAATTTCTCTCTTTCCGAATTCGCATTTCTTTAAATTAATTGCGAGATTATTTTCACGCAGGCAATGGAAAACTTCGGCGAGGTCGCGTCGATGTTGCTCCACTGAAGGCGATGCGACACAGATATCATCGATGTATGGGAAAACGAAATTAAGGCCACGTAATACCTCATCAATAAGCCGTTGGAATGTTTGCACGGCGTTGCATAGGCCGAATGTCATAAATTTAAATTCGTATAAGCCAAAAGGTGTGCTGATGGCCGTTTTTGGGACGTCATTCGGGTGTATCGGCACCTGATGAAAGGCCTTTGGCAAATCTATTTTAGAAAATATTATCTTACCTTGAAGGTTTGCTGTAAAATCCGTAAGTTACGGTAAAGGGTACCTATCCGGAAGCGTTTGAGAATTTAAGGCTCGATAGTCGCCGCAAGGCCTCCACGACCCATCGCTTTTTTTAACCAGATGTAATGGGCTGGACCAATTGCTGTTAGATGGTTGGCAAATTCCGGTTTGAAGTAAAAAATCAAATTCGGCTTTTGCGGCGGCTAGTTTCTCCGGCGAGAGGCGACGTGGTCTGCAAAAAACGGGTTGACCTGATGTCTCAATTTTGTGTGTGATTGTAGATTTTGTTTTTGAGCCATATGGCGAGATTTTTTTTATTTAAGGAAATTGTAGGATGATATCGGAAAATGGAGTGTTTTCGTTAAGAGTTGTTATAGCAGCTGTTGTTTTGTGCGGAGCCGGCGAAAAGTGATTCACTTGTCTGGAGACGTTGTCGATAAGACGGTTGCGTCGTAAATAAATTAGCAGGTCATAGTGTTTTATAAAATCAGAGCCAATTATTGGCGACGTTACATCCGCGACCACAAATGACCAATAGAAATCTCGTTGAACACCAAAATCAAGCTTTAGACGCTTTTCGCCAATAACTTTAATATGGCTACCGTTAGCGGCATATAGCACGACTGCTGTAGGGCGGAGATCAAGTGACCGTTGAGTTAGAGGCAAGACGGAAACATCGGCACCACTGTCTATCAAGAAATGCTTGTCTCAGTATTTATCTTTTACTTGCAGGCGAAAAACTTGGCGCTTGGTGAAGCATGCTTCGCCGACATGCTCCCCCGGCCTAGCCAGTCAATCAAAAGAAGAAGAAGAAGACGTTTTGTAAATAATTGTATTTACGCCGTGCTGTTTATGCCTACACGGGCTGCGGCATTTTCGCGCGTTTTTGCCGTACTTCTTGTGGTACCAGCACTCTAGACCATTTGCCTCAATGTTGTATGTTGGGCGGCTTTTTGAACAGTTGCGCTGCATAGTTCGGGCACGTGATCGTGAACGCATCGAAAATTTCTCGAACCTCTTACTTAAATCCATGACAGCTGCACGTAGCTCGCCTATTTCGTTTGTTGAATGCGCCTGAACTCGATGAATTTGAGTTGGCGTCATGGCGTCAACCACTGAATCGGCGATCTTAGTAAATTCAGCAGGTGACCCTTTCGAAGCCGCGACCACAGGCTGCACCGGTTCAGGCAAACGTTTTGTCCAAAGACCCTTTAAAGCTGCGTCTCCAAGTGTACCACCAGCAACACGCTTCATTTCGAAATATAGTTCAGACGGTTTCTTATCCCCTAAAGGAAGGTCTGACAAAAGCCTGTTGAGGCGACGTTTTTCGCTGTCGGCGAAATGTTCTATAATTTGGTAAATACAAAAGTAAACGAAAATGTGGCACAAACCCTTTTTTAGTAATTTTTTGGGTTTTTGCTATGTTAAGCTTTTAAATTGTGAATCTTCTTTGAATATAAAAAATATTTTATAAATTTAGTTGTTTGTGTCAATTGTTCTTTAATGAAAAGTAACAAGGTATTTTTATAATAGTTTGTGTGCATTTGATGCAATTTTTTTTTACATAACCAACAATAAATAATATTAATTTGTAAATTAATCTACTGTGTACCCATACCAATCGCACAAACAATTATTAGAATATTTGAAAGCCTTTTTGATTGCAGTTGGGGACTCTTTCGAGGCGGTGAAGTAGTTTTAAGTATAAAGGATGGTACACTACCGAAATTTTTTAGACCAAGGCCGTTACCTTTGGCTATCAAGAGCAAAGTGAAGGAGGAAATAGATGATTTAGTGAAAATAAAAGTTCTCCAGCCACTGAAATACTGCGAGGGGGCACTCCTATTGTACCTATTGCAAAAAACAACGGCAATACTAGAATTTGTGGGGTTTTAAAGTTACGCTAAATCCTTAATTGAATGTTGAGAAGTCCTCGAATAGAGGACATATTTGGACAATTGCTCGGGGGAGAAGAATTTACTAAGTTAGACTTGAACATGGCATATCAACAAGTACAATTAAGTAATTTATGGGTTAGTTTCGGCACCCGCGATTTTTCTGAGAATAATGGATTCTCTTTTAGCAGGCTTAGAAGGCGTTGCGCCCTTTTTTACTGCCCCGAACAGGAAGTTACACATTAAAACCTTGAGAACGTTCTTAGTATTTTCAATGATGCTAGTTGTAAACAATCAGCAGAGAAATTTGAATTTTTTTCTAAAAAAATTAGTACTTAGGTTATATAATTGACAAAAGTGGGTTACATGTCCAAAAAAATAAAAATAAAAATAATAACAAATATCCCATATAATTTGCTAAGGGCTGTGGATCAGCTAAAGTCTTTGTTAGTAACTGATAAGTGCTTACCTCATTTTAATGTCAGGAGTAGTACACGATTAACTGTAGATGCCACTCCAATAGTTGTGGGTGCAGTTTTACCACAGGTAAATGAACGAGGAGTAGAAAGGCCAACATATTTCGCATCTAGGACTTTGCCAGATACTGAGAAACGATATTCACAGTTATGTAGAACGGGAAGATATAGCTATTGTATATGGGTGGAGGAAATTTAATCATCACTTATATAGTCGTCATTTTACCCTCGTGACTGACAACAATCCACAACCATATATTTAACCCAAAAAAAGGAATTCCGATTATGGCTTCTCATCGTCTGCAACGTATTGCTTTAACCTTATCTGGCCTTCAGTTTCATATACATATGCAACATAAAGTCAAAAAGTAATATAGGTATCCAAAACAACATAACGGAAATGTGGAGGAATTCCCAAGCAATGTTTATATTAATTTTATACAAAATCGCAGCGAGGAAGATAACCAAGTATTTAGATTTCATTTCAAATTAATCATGAGTGAGACAGACAAAGATATGATATTACAGCAGGTGAAGAAATTTGTTAAAATGCGATGCCCACAAAAATGTCCTGACCCCAAAATTTTGCCATGTTTTTTGAAGCGAAATGAGCTAGCAGAGGAGAAAAATTGCATTTTTTTTTGGGGATATCGGGTAATTATACCTACACACTTACCAAAAGAGGTAGTCGGTTTTTTATATGCCTCCAATATGGTAGTAATTAAGATGATGGCAATGGCTCGGGATTGTTATTGGTGGCCCGGGCAGAGCAAAGATTTGAAGAAGTTATTAAATCCTGTGAGGCTTGTTTAATGACTCGACCTAATCCTCCCCAACAGAAATTAGTTTCTTGGCCCAGATCTGATGAAATCTGGACCAAAATCCATATAGCCTTTTTTGGTCCGTTCTTAAAACGTTGGCGCTTGGTCATAGTATATATCAGTAGCAAATAGGTTGAGTGTATTGACATGGATACGAATACAAGTTATGCAGTTATTTCCGTGTTACCCGAATTTTTCGCTCGTTTTGGACTACCAAAATGTGTAGATTCAGATAATGATACATCTTTTGTTTCAAATAAATTTAAGAAATGTTTAGTGATAAATAGTAGCGTGTCCTGCTACAAGCGCGGACAAGCGGAAAATATCGTAAAAATTGTACCAAAATGTGTAGATTCAGATAATGATACATCTTTTGTTTCAAATAATTTTAAGAAATGTTTAGTGATAAATAGTAGGGTGTCCTGCTACAAGCGCGGACAAGCGGAAAATGTCGTAAGAATTGTTAAGAATGCGTTGAAACGTAGTCTACAAAGGGCGCCGTTATCAGAATTCAATAATGCTTTATGTCGATTTTTGTTTGATTATACAAATACCATACATTTTAGTACCGGAGTTTTGCCAGCTACTTTGATGTTTAATAAGAGAAAATTACGAACTAGGCTTGATCTTATTAATCTGAAAAGAAAATCTAAAAATAAAATGATTAAAAATGTTAAAGAATTTTCTAGAAATAAACCAAAAAAAGCAAATAAAGTATCATAAGTATTTAAAAAAACCAAATTTACGGTAAATGCAACGGTTATGGTGAAAGAATATTTCACTCCTGTTGAAGTATCGTGTACACTAGGTATAATCTCTAAAACTTTAGGGAAACAGACATATTTGGTAAAATAACAAATCCAACAAAATATGGAAAAGACATGCAAACCAAATCATTTCTTGCAACACAGCTAGTAAACCAGAAACTCTAACAATAATATCAGATCCATTTCGGAAAGTTTATCCTTGTAGTATACGAAAACATGGTAATAAAAATTGTGCAAATGAAAATAATGAGAATTGCGATAATGATATTGAAACTTTCACTAAATTAAATGCAGAAAATATTGTTGAGTAACAGGGACAAATAAGTGGTTACCAACAATTACACGGGCAATAAATATAAATTTAGGCCGAGAAAATAATGTATTAAAAAATATATAAAACTTTACATAATTTCTTAATCTGTAAGCATTATTTTCTATTAATAGTGAGTTAGAAGAAAAAAACTAATGAAGCGTGTATGCAGGTGAAGGTGTTTGATGTTTAATTTTATTTTAATCATACTTATGTTCATACCTTTCCCACCGTTTATTCTGACGACACGTCTAGCAAAAATAAAGGGGTTAAATGTATTTGTTTCTGTAGCCAATTCAATTTCCCCTGCTCTTTCGGCTGAGATTTCATGGGAATTTTCTTCTTTAATTTAAACTTTCAATTAATTTTTTTTTAGAGAAGTTACACTCAGGTAATTAATACCTACTACTTAAATTAAGGTGTTACTTCTTTTGTGAAAGGGATAGGGTAGAGAGGACAGGTGGTGAAATTAGAATACAGAGAGAGAGAGAGAGAGAGGTTTTAATTTCTGTGTTACATCTCAGCTATTCCGCCTTGATTTATTTATTATTATTATACTTTTTTTTAAGTTGACTGCGCCATGTGTTATTCATTTGGTTACACAGCAATCAACTTATTTCTTTTTCTTTATTTATTTGACAATTGACCTAATCATAGTTGTTTGTAGGGATACCAGGTATTATAACAACATACAATACTAATAACGTAGCAGAATACAAGCATCAGGAATACAATAGAATCCAGGATATTATTTTTAGTAGTAATTTTTTACCTGTGATCTTGATTGTGGTTTTTAATTGTAATTTGTTAAGTTGAGAAATTTAATTTATTGAAATCTTAGAAATTGTGTTAATTGATTAAGTGAATAAGTATAAAAAATAATTTTTCACAGAGATCATTGTAGATCTGGTGGCAAGCTAGATCAAGTTAAAGAATTAGATAAGATTATTGAGTCATTTAGGACGTTAAGAACTAGCAGAAGTATGACAACTACGGACCAAATGAACGAGTTGATAGAGGCTCATATAGGCCCATTACAGGCAAAAATAAATCATTTGACATTAGACCTAGGACGCCTAACACAATCAAATAAAGTTACAGAATATAAGACACAAATTATTGATAATTCCGTCAGCTGCGAGGAAACGTTAGAAGTAATAACATCTTCGCTAACATTCGATGGAAAAAATGCATACATTAGCTGGCGTGAAGCTGCTAATAACTCGATGAGATTATATGTTAAAAACAGCCGAAAATATTATGCCGCCTTAACAAAAAAAAAAGATCATTGAAGAGGCAAACGATTTGTTGACCAATCATGGGACGGTGTTGAACTTTGACGCTATGTGAGTAAACTGGATTTTACATATGCCGCCAAACGTCCTATTCACCTAATAGAACAACAATTAAGTATTATGAGACAGGGACAATCCACTATCTTGGAATATTACAATAAGGTAAATCAGAGCTTAACTTCACTGATTAATAAAACTAACATGACACACGGAACTGACTCGGACTCGTATTAAATAAGAACAGGCAATATGCACTTCGTGTTTTTATAACAGGACTAAATGCCCCGCTCTCAAATATTCTTTTTTCTCTTTCGCCCAATGAATTGAACAAGGTACAGGAATTGGAATCAAACAATCTCCGGGCTACATTTTCTTTGCAATTCGATTGCACTCAGAGTCAAAATAATAGCAATAGGAACCAAAACATTTTGAGGCTAGCTCCAAACCAGTGTTGCCAGAAGTAGGGGAAATCCCTACATGTAGGTATTTTTGATACTAATAGCATGTTTCCACGACAACTTGAATCTCCTGTTTCGCTTTCTGAAGAAAGTTTATGAATCATGATGTTTACACGACTCATTTACCTGCTTTGAGTTTATATTTTTTTTCTTTCCATTGTGTTTTAACTTTTATAAAATTTAAATAAATTAACTTTTCACTCAATTCAAATTTATTATTACGTCCAGGAAACACACACAAAAAACAATTATATTTTTTAACTAACTGGGATAACTACCTTGTCGTGGTGTAGGGGCTTAAGTGTGGGCTGAATTGCACACCTCTTCTGAAGGCGAGCGAGGGTCCTCTATAGGATCCATAGTTTAACTGAAGAAGGCGGTGGGCATAAAAGCCTGCATACTAAAAGTTATCCACTCCCAAACAGAGGTGTTACGCGACCCGTGCCTATCTGTTCTCTTTGCAGTCGGGGGCATGAGACTGTATTTAAACGGAGCTTTGCTGATACCTGGGCACCTCAGCAAATAGACTACGCCCCCTCCACGTTACCGGGGGCTATGACGTGGAGGAGATCCCTTTCCCCACACTCGTGGGACCAAAATGAACAAGAACAATAATTACAAACACAAAAACGAAAAAATAACGCTGACGGCAATGGACATACACACGGACAACGGAACAGAAAATCGGACAAGGACAGCGACACCAAAAAGAGAGGAAGAGGTGGTAATACCCGGAGGGGACTTAAAGTCAACCCAGCCTTCAGTGACATGTTGGAACACCAACTCTGACTCTCATAACGTAAACCAGTCAGGTAGAGATGTTTCGCAGAATCTAGACAGACTGGTGGATGAGGTGAGCGACAAAATCGCGAGCCTAAATACTGGAAAAAAGCGGCTCTCTGGGGCTCAAAGGCGAAAACTCGCAAAGAGGAACCAGGCAGCAGCTAAAAATGCGCAAGATGACCTAAAGGGAGCATCGGAGACTCCCTCCACCTCGGTAGAGACTGGTAAGAGGATCCGATCTCCACAAGAGCTGAACATTGCGGAGCCGAAGCATAAAAAAAGGTGCTCCTCGTCGACCAGTAAGTCGCCAAAACCGGGCGTCTCCCTTCTTAGAGGAGTCTCTATTAAGAATCCTTCTAGTAAGGGGGTCAAAGGTGCAGCACTTACTGAGAAGGCGGGCACGTCGGCGAAATCTTCCGCGGAAGCAGAGCACGCCAAAAAGCGGAATCTCTTCACGCGTAAGAGGAAGCTAGACGTAACTAAGGAAACAGAGCCGCCATCTTACGCTAAAGTAGCCAGGAGGCTATATAGGGACAATCTCCGCTACGCGGTCATTAACACCTCACGTCCGACTGGCAAAATACCAGAAAATCAACAGCAAGTGGTTGAGGATCTGGTAAATAACGCAATATTGGAATACGTTATGGCAACCGATAACGGATCTCCAATAAAAATAAACAGCTGCGAGTTTCAAAGGGGCGTGCTGTTGCTAAGATTAGCATCGCAGACCTGCGCAGCTACCATAAAGGAGTTGGTAGAAGGAATCCCTCCGCCATGGGAAGGCTGTAAGCTGGAACTGGTGGAAGGGAGAAATATACCAACTCTAACCAAGGCAACCTTCTACATCAAAGGAGGGGAATGCAAATTCACATCCGACCGTGTTTTGGAGGTTATTGGTAAACAAAACAAAGAACTGGCGGTAGAGAAATGGGAAGTGTTCCACATAGAGGAGGACCAAAATGGAACTCTTTTTGTGGTGGGCATCGACCAAGGTGTTCTTTGTTTCAAAAGCCGTCTATTTGAAAATAGACAAGTCCTGTATCGGCAGCCAGGGGAAAACCACCCCAATCAACGATAGGACAAACACGGCACAGGCTGCACCTAGCCAAAATCAGGCGGGTGTCTCTGAGGTCCAGACGGCCAAGGAGGAGTTGGAGCACAAAATCACCAACTCCCAAGAGGACCGCCTATTAGAAGGATGATGTGGGAGGTCATCCAAATTAACTTACACCGGAGCGAGACGGCAACTCACGCTTTGATGGAGAAAATTAACAAAGGTAAGATACATGTGGCATTAATACAAGAACCCTGGACGACAAAAAACAGGGTTAATGGATAAAACCATGTAAACTACCAATTATTTTATGCTAAAACAGGGAATCGTCCGAGGACCTGTATTCTTAGTCACAAAAATTTATGCTTTCTCTTATCCAAAGAGTTGTCAACAGCAGACGCAACAGTACTGAAGCAGGGAAATGGAAACATATGCCTAGCATCAGTATACTTGCCATATGATGCACCGACACTACCACCAACGTCGGAATTACAACACTTGGTTGAAGATTGCAGAATAAAAGGCAGGAAAGTACTAATCTGATGCGATAGTAATTCGCATCATATTGCATGGGGTAGTACTAACATTAATAAAAGGGGATAGGCTCTTTTAGAATTTCTGAATACTAACGATCTATTAACTGTTAATACTGGTAATACGCCTACCTTTATTAATAGAATTAGAGCGGAGATATTAGATTTAACTATATGTTCTGAAAACGTAATCGATGAAATTGCTGAATGGAGGGTTCTGAACGAACACTCATTCTCAGATCATTGTTATATTATGTTTAAAATTGCAAGACAACCGCCAGAACCTATAACCTTCCGGAACAGGGCTAAAACTAAATTGGGCAAAATTCGAAAGGTCACTTGATTCTCATTTAGGGCAGGTTTCTTTCAATCGCCTAGAAAGAGAGGACATAGACAGTAAAGTCAAAATCATTACGGACGCTTTAGTTGAGTCGTTTGAAGAGAGTTGCCCACTTCGGGAAAGAAAATCCCCATACGAGAAACCCTGGATGACAGGGGTGATTCGGGCAATGGGGAGGGAAGTCCGCCGACTATATAATAGAGCGAAGCGTAAAAGATTACCAGTATATTGGAAGGTGATAAACTCCGAAATTACAACAAGAGAATAAGGAGAATGGAGGCTTTTCTGTGAACAGGTGGACAGTGTAAGCGATGTTTCTAAAATTAAAAAATTTTTGTCAAAAGCCCACATCCAGGCTGAATCATTAGTGGATTAGTGGATGGGCAAGACAATTGAAAATGTGGAGGAAACCATTAAACTCCTCATGGATACACATTTTCCATGCAGCCCGGCCGAACTTTCGGCTATGCTGGACGATGGGAGAAGTGGTGAACATGAGGTGCCTATTATCAGCGATAGGATGGTTATGGAAGCGATAAAAAGTTTTTCTCCGTTTAAGGCTGCGGGTTCGGATGGTATCTTTCCGGCGCTCCTGCAGAAAGGGATGAATTTAGTTTCGACACATCTTGCAGGAATTTATAATGCATGCCTAACACACGCATATATTCCAGTAGGCTGGCAGGAAGCGAGGGTAGTGTTTATCCCCAAACCTGGCAAGCCAAATTATTCTTCACCAAAGGCTTATAGACCAATAAGCCTAACTTCCTTCTTGCTGAAAACCATGGAGAGGATAATCGACGACATGGTTAAAGGTAGGATCGCAGGCCATATGCTGTGGTTCAAGCAACACGCATACGTCAAAGGTAGATCAGTGGACACTGCATTGCATAATGTGGTGTACTTCATAGAAAGGTCTCTTAATGAAAAAATGTACACTCTCACGGTTTTCATTGACATGGAGGGGGCTTTCAACAACGTGCACACCGACACACTTATCCATTCTCTGGACCAGTTTAATGTTAACCGGGCGATACGCGACTGGATTGGCAGTATGCTAAGGAACAGATGGATTAATTGTGAGGCGCACAATATAAGTATAAGAAAAAGGGTGCAATGTGGAACTCCACAAGGGGGGATTTTAGCACCCCTTCGAGGAGGCATTAACCCTGGCACACAACTGGGCTCAACCAAGAGGGTTGAACGTTAACCCAGAAAAAACTGAAATTGGCCTATTTACAAGAAAGACGAAGATAGCTCCATATGATGAGCCGCGCTTTCTTGAAAGAACAATAAATATTTCCGACAGGGTGAAGTATCTAGGAGTCATTCTTGATCGGAAATTAAAATGGAAAGACCACATAAACAAAAGAGTCAAAAAGGCACAAGACTGAATCCAGAGATGACACACTGGCTTTATAGTAGCGTCATCAGGCCGATTATGACCTATGCTTCTATAGTGTGGTGGACGTCGATGGAATATAAATGCAACATCAAAGCAATACAGAAAGTTCAGAGAACCTGCTGTCTTGGTATAAGTGGGGCCTTCCGAACGACATCAACAGGGGCGATGGAAACAATATTATCTATCCAGCCAATCGAAATTCGTAGAAAATACGAAGCGGCTCTTGCAGCAAACCGAATAAAGGTGATGGGTGAGTGGATCGATCAGGAACACGAAGCGCATCATCAACGAATCTTTACGGTCATAGGAGAGTCCATACCGGAAAATGTCGCAAATGACCGCATACCGGAGACTATACTAGAGGCCAACTGCGGAACATTGATCCCCGACATCCATTCCTGGTTGACCGACCCGTGGAACCAGATCCCCATGGGGCTTCATTGTTACACGTATGGATCAAGGTCGAGAGGGAAAACGGGACTTGGTGTTTATATAGAAAACACCACAGAACTATTTTTCCGCCTGCCGGCGGAAGTTCGGGCGATAACGGAGTGTATCAGGGAACTCAACGTAATGGGGAGGTCAGGACTTGTGAATATATTCACAGATAGTCAGATGGCCATTAGAGCAATCTCAAAGCAACGCACTAAATCACGTACAGTTTGGAATTGCAAAAACGCTATTAACAGTTACTCGACACATGGTGAAATGCGCATCATATGGGTGCCAGGGCACGCGGGGATAACTGGAAATGAGAGGGCAAACTCACTTGCTTCTAGGGCAATAGAGTTAGGTAATAAAAGCTTGGAATGTGCGAAACCTTTGGATGCAGTTAAATCCGAGCTAAAGACTTGGGCACATAGGGCCCATTCAACTCTCTGGAATAACGGAACCATTGGAATCAATACAAAAATTCTATGGGGAGATCCAGACGAGAGAAGAAAGAGGGAGCTGCTAAAACTTATTAAGCTCGAACTAAGTAGGATAATGGGAGTTGTCACAGGGCACTCTCAACTACTGCCACATCTTAAACGCGTCGGAATTGCGGGAGGAGATGAATGTAGAGCATGTGGGGAGGAGAGCGAAACATTTGAACACTATTTGTGCCAATGCCCCGTCTTCTCACAAATAAGATCCCAATTTCTTGGGGGTGACATCTTACCGCACATAAGCCGATTACGGGGAATATGCTGGAGGAAATTAAGGAACTTTGTGAGTGACACGTAGTTTCTCTAGACCTTTGGGTGAATATGTCATGGTTAAACCCAAGGGAGCGCACAACAAGCCTTCCCTGGCTTAGGTGTATGTCGTATGACATGGACTGACATACCCCTCCAATCAACCTAACCTAACCATATTTTTTAACTTTTCACTTTTAAATTTGCTTTGTTTACAAAGATATTTAATTTTGACAACTAGTGCAGATAAACTTACGATAAAAATTAGAGAAGAGAGGATTTTTTCTTGATTCGCAAGTAGATTCAATATGAATCTACCTGCTTCGCTCTCAAAATTTTATATGGCGAAGCAAGTTGATTCGCTCATGATTGGGGTGTGAAGCAAGAATAGAGAGCGAAGCAGGTGCCGTGGAAACATGCTATAAAATAGAAGCGTAGGGAAAATTGGACAGATTTTTTATATTCTCCAAAATGTAGGGATTTTTTTCGTCATGTCGCATTATTTGTGAAATAAATTCAAACGCAACGTTTTTTTAGTAACATTTTTTTTTTTTTCAAAACGGTTAAAAAATTTTTTTTCGTTAAAATCGCTTAAAAATATATTTCCAGAGTTGTTTGTGGTTTAAAAAGTTGGCGACATTCATATGTACGTATGTATGTGTATGCCAAAGCGAATTCATATACCAGGTGGTGTCAAAAACTTCAATGACGAAAATGTATTTCCAAATTTATCGAAACTGGTACGGATTTTCTTTGCTTTACCCCATGCTAATGCCGATGTAGAAAGGATTTTTTCAATAATAACAGATGTTCGTACCAAAAAGCGAAACAAATTGAGCCACACAAGTTTAAGTTCAATTTGTATACTAAGATCATTTCTGCAAGACAGTGGAAAAGACTGCATAAATTTCGAATGTATTTTTTCTAAAATGACTATCAGATTTTAGAAAATTAAATTCGAAAGAACTTCATTAATTTTAAAATATTCTGTTGTTTGTGTACCTGTATTAAATTTATTATTTAAAGATTTAGTTGAAAAGAAATATAAATAATAATTTTAAAAGTACATTGTTTTTATACTTTAATTAAATGAAAGTTCTCATGATTAAATTAGTTGAATGGAATTACATGTGTATATTAATTTTAAAATAACCTGTTTTTGTACCTGAATTGAATTTACCCTTTAAAATTTTATTTGAAAAGAAGTATTCATATTAATTTGTAAAAAACTTTGTTGTTTTAATTGAATTTAATTAAAAGTACATATGTATGTATTATTTTTTTAGTTGTTTACTTATTTTGTTACCAAAGCTTTAATACACATACATATATATTTTTTTATAACTAATGGTTTTCTTCTATTTTAATGACAAAAATGCGTAGGGATTTTTGTAGAGGAAATTTTTTCAACGTGTAGGGAAAATCGGTTTTTTTTTAGCATGTGTAGGTATTTTTTCGAGAAATCTACTGGCAACACTGCTCCAAACATACCTCACAGATTCCAAAATTATCCCCGCCATCGAACTGAACATAATCCCCATCCAGCTCCACTACCAATGGAAGTCGATTCCTCCTTCAATAAGTGGCAAAAGCCTACCAACAATTTCCAACAAAATACAAATCGTCATTTTACTCGTCCTTTTTATGACAGTAGAAAAGGACCTTTGGGTTACAACCAAGCAGTAAAACGTGAACTTCCTTTCAGGGTGCAACAAAGCACACAGCCTCAACAAAAATTTCAAAGAATGAATAATATAGTGAAGAATGCTTTTTAAGAAGAAGGATTGGACTCCCCTTCTTCTACCGCACTAAATTAGATGGAAACAAAATAAAAGTTTTAATTGACACAGGAGCAACTAACTGCTACTGTAAAAAGAACATATTAACCAATAGACAAAAATTAGTTGTAGGAAAGCGAGAGAAAACAGTTCACGGATTTTCAATTCTGACTATGAAACAATATTGCTTGGCGTTAAGCAGCGTTTTTATGAAATGGATAATATAGAATATGACATGTTAATAGGAATAAGCCTGCAAAAAAGGGCAAATGTTGCATTAAATTTAGAAAATGAAACAATAATTTATGGAAAAAATAAAAAAAATATTTACGATGAATCAAACCAACCAAAGTCGAAGGAAACTTTCCTTAACAATATTATGGACGTGGACATGTCGTCAGCATAAACGGTGGGAAAGGTATGAACATAAGTATGTAAGTAGAATAAAATAAAAAATCAAACACCGTAGCTCCCCCCTTTGTAAAAATCAATCGTCCCGATTGTTCAAAGAACTTTGCAGGGCATTAACACTGCGAAATTCGGGGTTTATTTCGTATTTGAAAGCTTTATCGGAAATTCATCCTTTCGGATCTTTTGATTCTTTTTGTTCTACACCAATGACATTTGTTATATTTATGTCTGGATTTGAAGTTCGTTTGAATTTATAGGACATTAGGATCATGCTTCTTTAGGCCTTCATGCTACACTTTACTAAATGCCTGACAAAAACCAATAAAGAGCCCATCTATGAGTTTGTTCAATGGTACTATGCTGACTTCTAAAATCAAATTAATGGTCACGTATGCACCCATTATAAGTTAGAATTGGGAACAATTTTGTCATAAGCAGTTTTTGAAGGGATTTCACACTGGTGACAGTAAACTTATTGAACTATATGACTCAGCCTTCGTAAGAACTTTTCTCGGCTTTGGAATCTTTTTGACCATGGCAAGCTTTTAGCTGTGTGGATAATACTCCAGTCGTAAAATAACATTAAAAATAAATAACAGGATTCTAATAGCAACACGAGGCAACTTCATCAGCATCTTGTTACTAATTCCATCAATACCCGGGGCTTTCTTTGGGTTGGTTTCAGCAATTAGTTTTTGTACATCACGCATCTTAAACTTTATAGGTCGAGGGGGTAGAGCAACTACACTCGGAAAATGAACAGCACCAGTTCTTAGGGTAAATACGTGTTTTAAATGCTCGGCAAATATGTTATTTTTTTCAGTATTGGTTCTTACTCAACCTCCTGTAGAAGTGCGCAGGGGTGGTTTAAACTCAACGGGTGTTTTAAGTTTTTTAGCAGCGCGCCACAAGGAGTAATTAAATGCTGCTGTGACATCGAGGCCTTCCAGATAGTTTTTAAGAGATGCAGAGTTTTCAGATACAAGCAACTCTTGGAGTCGTTTAGTGCATTCTTCATATCTGATTTTATGTTGGGGTGATCTGTGCTGTTGCCATTCCCTTCTAGCTCTTCTTTTTTCACATACGAAACGTTTAATAACCGTAGAATAAATTCTATTAAACCCAGTCTGCGGATGGGATGTAGTGGCATGTTTAGCAGCCTGTTTAATATTTTCGGTAAGATTGGCAATGTTAAATTCAATATCATCGGAAGTTCTTAGCTTGATGTTTTCCTTACAATGACTGCTGAGATATTTTTTGAACCCCAGCCACCTAACACGAGTTATCATCTTCACATATGGGTGAGGTAAGTCGCTTCTTAGTGGGCTACAAATTGTAACAATCGTGGGAGAGTGATCGGAGGAGAGATCGTGAGAAGCTTCGACATGAATTAGATCCCTAGAGATATTTTTCATGACGCTAAAATCTATAACATCCGGAATTTTTTGTACGTCAGTAGGCCATTAAGTGGGCTCCCCGCTCGAAATGACGTCCAAGCCCATTTTTGAAATTGTGTTGAACAACGCTCGACTTCTAGGTGTAATTAGAAGCGATCCGCAGAACGTATGTTTTGCATTGTAGCCGCCAGCTGCTACGAAATAAGGTCCAAGAGTTTTGTAAAATTCCTTGTATTGATCCTCAGTGATTGAAAATCTGGCAGGGGAATAAATTGATGATATTACGAGAAGTTTACAAAAAACTTCGAAGGAAATATTTGTAGCTTGTAGATGGTCTTGACAAATGTTCTCAAGAATATGGTGCTTGAGTCTTGACTTTATTAGAATTGCTGATCCTCCGCATGCTCTTCTTCTCGGGTCCTTTGAATCATATAAGTTGTAGCCATTCATTTTAAAAAGGCATCTCGAAGTCAAATGAGTCTCAGATACCAACACTATATCAATATTTTCTACCGCGAGAAAGTGCTCAAGTTCGTTTTTATGTTGGCGAATGCCGTTTGCGTTCCAGAAACATTATTTTAACGTGTTCATGGCTTGCTAACTAATGCTAGAAGCAGTGTGTTCTGCATTCGCAGCATTATTGCATCATGCTAGTCATATTTGTTGTAAGGTTGTTTATAGTTTGCACCAGATTATCAATAGTAGCTTCAAGGCGACTGAAATTAAAGCTTAAGTTTGCATTTGTTGAATTATTTGGTGGTAACACTTTTTGCATGGTAATAGAATTGAACTTCACAGCATCAGTATACGATACTTGTGTAGTGATTGGTTGGGCCATTAGAGGATAAGTGGCGTATTACGTATTCCTGCTTGCGTTGGGGTTACTTTAGGCTTTTGACTCATAGCTTGTTTAAGGAAATAGTACACAAGACATCCTCTGTAGTTATTGTTGTATATTATTTACATTTTCACATCTTTAATTATCGATAACTTCCTTTATCTAATTTTCTTTAAGCATTGTAAAGCTTGTCAATCAAAACACTTGTCAATGTAACTTCCTTTTTCTTTTCTCTCTTTTTTTTATCAACCACATGAAAAGCATAGCACGTTTGTTAAATAAAATAATTAATAATCTTCTTTTCTATTTAATTAATGAATGAATAAATAAATATATATTTTCTTCAAGTAAATAAGAAAATAGTTTTTTCGATTCTTGGCTCCAACAAAAGGTTATGGGCCCAGTGATTGCCTAGATTATTGTTGGTAAAATATTATTGTGGATAGAAAAGAAGAAAATAAAATTATGGCCGAATTTAGTGGAAAAACAAAATACCAAAATTGACATCTACAAATTATTTCAATTGGCGTTTTAAGATTGAAATGTTTTTAAAGCGCGAAGGTTTGTGGGCAGCCATTGTCAATGGGGCTGATGCGCAAAACTCAGCTACTTGGTCAAAAGTTGATCAAAAGGCGCACGCCAGAATAGCTTTGTGTGTTGGAGATGACCAAATTCATCATATACGTGGTAAGTCCAGTGCAAAAGAGGCCTGGAATGCTCTAAAAGAGTTTTATGAGCGAGACTCTCCAGGTGTAAAAGTGCGACTGTTGCCAGAAGTAATGGCAAAAAGGGCAAATGAAGACAGCAATATATAAGCGCATATTAATCAAATGAGCGAAATATTTCAAAAGCTTTTAGCTTTCGGTAGCTCCATTACATGGGAAGTTATAATGACAGCTACAATGTTAGGATCTCTCCCAAGTAGTCATGATGGACTCATCACTGCAATGGAAGCACATGGTGAGAAAAATTTAACACCGGAGTTAGTAAGCGCTAAAATCATAGAAGAATATCGTGGAAGGCAAGAAAGAGATAAACTGGTTGCTGTAGAAGGTGTTGTTTTGTTGCGCGTATCGAATTCTAAACGTAGGAGTGCGAATGGCATTACGTGTTTCTTCTGTAAGAAGAAAGGTCACATTCGAAGTAGATGCAAAGAATACTCTGCGTGGAAGGATAATAAGTTTAACAAAGATGAGCGTAAATCAAAGGCTAATATTATTGAACAAAACTATTCTGTCGAGCACCTATTTTTTGTTGGCGCAAAAGGTAGTAGCGATTGGATTGTGGACTATGGTGCCATTTGCCATATTGCAAGTGATCGTAACATGTTTGATGAGTTTGATGGTTCTCATACTGAAAGTGTTTCTGTGGCGAATGGTGAAATGATACCTGCATCCGGAATAGGCAGTGTTGTTATATATCCATTAAATAAAGCAGGACAAGTCAATAAAATGCGCATTGAAAATGTGTTATATGTTCCTCAAATTGGAGGTAATCTAATTTCCGTGAAACGATTGGCTGAAATAGAAATAAAGGTGATGTTTTCCAAAAATATGTGCGACATACGATTACCAATATAAATAATAAACAAATAATAAACAAATAGCAGTCGCCGACTTAAAAAACAATCTGTACAAACTGTGTCTGAAAAATTCAGTGAATTATGTAACAAACGGGAAAAATATTTGCGTTCATTTTTGGCATGTATCTTAAGCCATCGTTATATTGATGCAATTCGTAGTATCGAAAAAGAAAAAATGCTTCAGGTATGAAATTAGCTGGATGTAATGAAAGCTGTAAGTACTCTACCGATTGCGACATTTGTATCAAGGGCAAGTTAACACGTTTTTCTTTTCGAAAAAAATCTAAATATCGATCAACGAAAGTGTTTCAACTGATTCATAGCGACCTAAGTGGGCCAATGCAAACAACAACACCATCAGGTAAGCGCTATGTATTAACCTTCATTGACGACTTTTCACGTTACACCACTGTTTATCTGCTTAGAGAAAAATCTGAAACGTTCCATAAATTTAAAGAATTTTATGAGTATATGGCGAACAGATTTGGCCATAGAATTCAATGCCTCAGAACAGATCGTGGTGGTGAATTCGTTAACAAAACGTTCATAGAATACTTAAATATAAATGACATTAAAATTCAACGTACTGCGTCATATTCGCCGCAACAGAATTGTGTTGCAGAGCGTAAAAATAGCACTCAGTTCGAAATGACGCGTTGTATGCTATTAGATGCTGAGATGAATAATACGTTTTGGTTCGAAGCGGTCTCAACAGCAAACTTCATACAAAACATGTTGCCATGGAAGTATATAGAAACAATACCGTTTGAGTTGTGGCATGGCTGTAAACCTTTTTATGGAAATTTAAGGCGTTTTGGTGAAAAATGTTTTGTTCGTACTCAAGATGCTCAGCGTAGAAAGTTAGATCTAAAGGCAGAAGAAGCTATATTCATCGGTTTTGATGCACAATCAAAAGCATATATATAGATGTTTTGTTCCATTAAAGGAAAAGGTGGAGATTTCCCGCGACGTCAAATTTATTACAGAGCCAATTAAAGCTGATACTATTGATAGCCACAATATTGTTAACGTAAAATATGAGCAACACAACAAGAATATTATCAACAGTCCTGAGTTGAACGCCATTAACAATCAACAATGGAAAGTGTTGACAACTTGCGTAGATCACAACGACCAAATAAGGGTGTTGCCCCTGTTCGTTTTATAAGTAGAAGAAATTTATATTGTAGTAAGTGGTGAACCAATCAACTACAATGAAGCCGTAAAACGTAATGAGAGCAGCAGTTGGATTCATGCTACGAAGGAGGAGTACACCTCACTTATTAAAAATAATACATGGACCTTAACAAATTTACCCAAGGGTAAAAACTTAATAGGCTGTAAATGTGTCTACAAATTAAAAACTAATGCAGATGGAGAAATAAAAAAATATAAGGCTCGACTAGTGGCCCAAGGTTTTAGCTAAAAATATGGTGTCGACTATGACCAAGTATTTGCTCCTGTAGCTAAACACGCTACTTTTAGAATACTTTTATCCATTGCCGCCACCAGAAAAATGGATGTATTTCATTTTTATTATTTTGATGAAAATAACCCTAACAAGGTTTGTTTGTTGAATAAAAGTATTTATCGTCTCAAGCAGTCAGCTCGCATATGGTACCAAACATTACATAATATATTGGTAAAAACATCTTTAAAGCAAACCAAAGCAGATAATTGTCTGTATAAATACGGAAGCTGTTTGTATGTACTAATTTATATCGATGACATATTAATTGTTTCTGACAACAAGCGAGAAGTTGATCGTATTCAAAATATACTCCAGAAACATTTTAACCCATAATCTAGGTCTAGTGTCAAATTGTCTGGGTATTGAAGTTTCAAAAGAAAACGACATATACTTGATAAATCAAAGGAAATTTATTCTAGAAATTATTAGAAAATACAACTTGCAAGATGCGAAGGATTCGCTTACACCTATGAGCTCCGCATACCACAAACAACCAGACGATAATAAGTTGCCGGATAATCAGAAATACTGAGCTGCAATTGGTTCTTTATTATACATTTCAACAAATACTCGTCCTCATATTACAGCAACAGTAAGCATACTCTCCTTAAAGGTTGAAAGTCCATCTCAAAACGACTGGATTGAGGTCAAAAGACTGATCGACTATCTTAAGGGAACATCTTACTATAAATTAAGACTCGGAGAAAAATTAACAATTGGTTATATTATCGGATATGCTGATCCCAATTGGGTTGAGGACCGCCAAACATGTAAGTCAAATTCTGGTTATGTCTTCTTGTTAAATGGTGTCATTAGTTGGACTTGTAAGCGCCAAGATTGTGTTGTACTCTCGTCTAGGAGTTTATTGCTTTATCGAAGGCCTATAAAGAAGCAGTTTGGATTCAACGTGTATTAAAGGATCTCAACTGGTACTGCACCCACCCAACAATCATATACGAAGACAACCAAAGTGCTATCAAATTAACTGCAGAAGAAAAACTTAGTAACCGTTCAAAGCATATTGATACCAAAACTTATTTCGTGAAAGACTACATTGATAAACAGCTAGTCCAAGTAAAATTTTGCCCTACGGAAGACATGTTATATATATATATAAATATATATATATATATATATATATATATATATATATATATATATATATATAGCCCCAACCAGTGTCAGATATAAACTTATAGTAATTAATAATAGATAAATGTATTGTTAAGCACAAACATATTTTCAAAGAGTTTCATCTGGAGTATTGAGTATTAAGGCCGTAGTATCCCTCTTTTTTAAGCGGATGCGGCCAGTAAAGTTCAGCGAGCAAGGGCATTAGGATGGGACTCTAGTTTTGTTAAATATTTGCCTGCATATTTTGCAATTTCAGCGGTCACAAGTGGCATATTTAAATCACGATGTAAAATTGAATTTTTGATGTACCATGGAGCTGATGTGATTAACCTTACTATTTTGTTCTGCCTTCGTTGTATTTTCTCTACATTGGAAGCTGAAGCAGTCCCCCATAGCTGAATTCCGTAACACCATATGGGTTTCAAAAGCGACTTGTATATTAAAAGTTTCTAGACTGAGGGTTGAATTTCTACCAATCAGCCAATATATCTGAGTTAATTTAAGTTTCATTTGTGATAGCTTAGAGTCAATGTGGTGTTTCCATGCAAGCCATCGGTCGAGGTGTATACCAAGGTATTTCACCTGTGATTGTTGAAGAACAACTTAATTTTTGATTCGAATGGGGGAACAATTGTCTCTTCGTAGGGTAAATGTTACATGAACACACTTTTGTTTATTTGCTTTTATTCTCCATAAGTTCAGCCACAGTTCCAACAGGTTAACATGTTCCTGAAGATATCTGGATGCCTCGTGAGGGTTTTCATGCATACTAAGGCAGGCTTTATCATCGGCAAATGTAGAAGTGAGGATATTACTGCTCAAAGGCATATCACAGGTATAAATCAAATACAAAACTGGCCCCAGTATACTCCCCTGTGGCACATCGGATGAGATAGTTTCGGCACACTCATGAAGTCTCCTTCCACAACAGTGAACTTCCGGGCAAGAATGTAACTTTCTAAAAAATTTTCAATGTTTATTGGTAGATATATCTTCATGCCACACTTTATCGAATGCTTGAGAAACATCAATAAAGAGGGAAGAACAATACTTTTTTTCTTCAAATGTTCTTCTTAAGAAATGAACCAATCTATGAAATTGTTCAACAGTACTATGCTGACTTCTAAAACCAAATTGATGGTCCGGTATGTACTCATTATAGTTAGAATTGGGGACAATTTTGTCATGAGCAGCTTTTCGAAGAGCTTTGAAATTGTTGACAGTAAACTTATTGGCCTATATGAATCAGCCTTGGTAATATCTTTGCCCGCCTTTGGAATCATTTTGACCATGGCAAGTTTCCAGCTGTGTGGATAATACTCCAATCGTAAAATGCCATTAAAAAGAAACAACAGGATTCTAATAGCAACACGAGGCAACTGCATCAGCATCTTGTTACTAACGCCATCAATACCCGGAACTTTCTTCTGGTTGGTTTCAGCAATTAGTTTTTGTACATCACGCATCTTAAACTTCATGGGTCGAGGGGGTAGAGCAACTACACTCGGTAAATCAACAGCACCAGTACATGTGTTTGGGTTAAATACGTATTTTAAATGCCCAGCAAATATGTTACCTTTTTCAGTATTAGTTCTTGCCCGACCTCCGGTAGAACTGCGCAGGGGTGGTTTAGACTCAACGGGTGTTTTAAATTTTTTAGCAGCGCGCCACAAGGAGTAATTAGATGCTGCTGTGACATCGAGACCTTCCAGATAGTTCTTAAGAGAAGCAGATTTTTCAGATGAAAGCAACTCTTGGAGTCGTTTAGTGCATTCTCTAAGTTTGATTTTATGTTGGGGCGACCTGTGCTGTTGCCATTCCCTTCTGGCTCTTCTTTTTTTACATACGAGACGTTTAATATCCGCAGAATAACTTCTATTAAACCCATTCTGCTGATAGGAAGTAGTGGCATGTTTAGCAGCCTGTTTAATATTTTACGCAAGATTGGCAATGTTAAATTCAATATTATCGGAAGTTCTAAGCTTGATGATTTCCGTACAATGACTACTGAGATATTTTTTAACCCCAGCCAATTAACACGATTTATCATCTTCACATATGGATGAGGTAAGTCACTTCTTAGTGGGGTACAAATTGTAACAATCGTGGGAGAGTGATCGGAGGAGAGATCATGAGAAGCTTCGACATAAATTAAATCCCTAGAGATATTTTTCATGACGCTAATATCTATAACATCCGGAATTTTTTTTATGTCAGTAGGCCATTAAGTGGGCTCCCCGCTCGAAATGACGTCCAAGCCCATTTTTGAAATTGTGTTGAACAACGCTCGACCTCTAGGTGTAATTAGACGCGATCCGCAGAACGTATGTTTTGTATTGTAGTCCCCAGCTGCTACGAAACAAGGTCCAAGAGTTTTGTAAAAATCGTCGTATTGATCCTCAGTGATTGAAAATCTGGGAGGGGACTAAACTGATGATATTACGAGATTTGTACAAAAATGTTCGATGCAAATATTTGTTGCTTGTAGATGGTCTTCACAAATGTTCTCAAGAATATAGTGCTTGAGTCTTGACTTTATTAGAATTGCTGATCCTCCTCATGCTCTTCCTCTCGGGTTCTTTGAATCATATAAGATGTAGCCATTCATTTTAAAAAGGCTTGTCGGAGTCAAATGAGTCTCAGATACCAACATTATATAAATATTTTTTACCGTGAGGAAGTGCTGAAGTTCATTTTTGTGTTGGCGAATGCCGTTTGCGTTCCAGAAACATACTTTTAACGTGTTCATGTCTTGTTAACTAATGCTTGAAGCAGTGTATTCTGCATTCACAGCATTTCTTGCATCATGCTATTCATATTTGTTGTAAAGTTGTTTATAGTTTGCACCAAATTGTCAATAGTAGCTTCCAGGCGACTGAAGTTAAAGCTTGGATTTGCATTTGTTGTATTATTTGGTGGTGACACTTTTTGAATGGCAATAGAGTTGATCTTCAAAGCGTCAGCATACGATACATGTGAAGTGATTGATTGGGCCATTAGGGGATGAGTAGCGGAGTACGTATTTACTGCTTGAGCTGGGGTTACTTTAGGCTTTTGTCTCATAGCTTGTTTAACAAAAGAGAACGCAGAACATCCTCTGTAGTTAGTAGTGTGATTACCTCCACAATTACTGCACTTTTATTCTTTTTGATCTTTCTACTTATTGCAAATAGCAGTGTTGTGTAATTCACCGCACACAACACAAACAGTAGGTAATTTGCAATAAGTTTTTGTGTGGTCATCTGATTTTTTGTTTTTATTGTTTGCATTAAGAGCTTCAGAACTCACAGTAAAATATTTTTGCCGTTAGAACTCACTTCACAATTTTTTGTTTTTGAGGTACTCATGCAGAGTATTCCTCAGTCACTTTGTTTGTGTGTGTGTTTTTGTTTTTGTTGTTTCAGATTATATGAAAAATATTATTAGTGCAAATAAAGCAAATTTCACAAAACCCGTACTTATTACGAATCAGTACTTATTACGAATATTTTTTTTTGTATTTTTGTTTGTTTAGTATGTAAAAAAAATCAGCTAATACGTCTGTTCACTACGAAGGTTCAAAAAAGACTCTGAACCCTTGTCAATGTAATTTCCTTTTTCTTTTCTCTCTTTTTTTTGTCAACCACATGAACAGTATAGCACGTTTGTTAAATAAAATAATTAATAATCTTCTTTTCTATTTTTTTTTAATTAATTAATTAACAAACACAAACTGCGAAGCTACTTGGCTTATCTGCAGAGACACCCGGAGTCTGCGGCAGGAGTCGAACTTGCGACCTTCGGACTACCAGTCTAGTACACTAGCTACTAGTCTACGAAGGCACTCAAATAATTAATGAATGAATAAATAAATATACATATATTTTCTTCAAATAAATAAGAAAGTTGTTTTTTCGATTCTTGGCTCCAACAGTTATCAGTGTGAATACTTCCACAATTACTGCACTTTTGTTCCTTCTGATCTCTCGACTTATTGCAAATAGCAGTCTCGTGCAGTTCACGGCACACAACACAAACAATAGGTAATTTACAATAAGTTTTTATATGGCCATATTCTTGAAAATTATGTCACATCGGGAAGGTCTCGATGTTACAGCAGCATCTAATTAATCCTTGTGGCGCGCTGTTACAAAACTTTGAGCACACGTTGAGTTTAAACCACCCCTGCGCACTTCTACCGGAGGTTGGTCGTGATGTACAAAAACCAATTGCTGAAACCAACCCAAAGAAAGCCCTCGGTATTGATGAAATTAGTAAGAAGATTCTGATGAAGGTGCCTCGTGTTGCTATTAGAATCCCGTTATTTATTTTAAATGGCATTTTATGACTGGAGTATTATCCACATAGCTGGAAACTTGCCATGGTCAAAATGATTCCAAAGGCGGGCAAAGACCTTACCAAGGATGAGTCATATAGGCCAATAAGTTTACTGTCAACAATTTCTAAGCTCTTCGAAAAGTTGCTCATGACAAAATTGTCCCCTATTCTAACTGATAATGGGTGCATACCGTACCATCAATTTGGTTTTAGAAGTCAGCATAGTATCGTTGAACAATGTCATAAATTGATTCATTTTATAAGAAGAACATTCCTCTTTATTGATCTTTCTTAAGCATTTGATAAAGTGTGGCATGAGGGCCTAATTTTAAAATTGAAGACATATTTACACGTAAACCTTCTAAATCTTTTGAAAAGCTACATTCTTGCCCGAAAGTTCACTGTTATGGGAGGAGACTTCATGAGTGTGCCCGAAACTATCTCATCCGGTGTGCCACAGGGGAGTATACTGGGGCCAGTTTTGTATCTGATTTATACCTGTGATATGCCTTTAAGCAGTAATATCCTCACTTCTACATTTGCCGATGATACAGCCTGCTTTAGTATGCATGATAACCCTAACGAGGCATCCCGATATCTTCAGGAACATATTAATGTCTTGGAACTGTGGTTGAACTTATGAAGAATAAAAGTAATCGAACAAAAGTGTGTTCATGTCACATTTACCCTACCAAGAGAATCAACAATCAAATTGTTCCTCAACAATCACAGGTGAAATACCTTGGTATACACCTTTACCGACGGCTTACATGGGAACACAACGTTGATTCTAAGCTAATACAAATAAAACTTAAATTGACTCAGATACATTGGCTGATTGTTTGAAATTCAACTCTCAGTCTAGATTGTAAAGTTTTAATGTACAAATAGCTTTTGAAACTCATATGGTGTTACGGAATTCAACTATGGGGCACTGCTTCAGCTTCCAATTTAGAGAGAATCCAACGAAGGCAAAACAAAATTTTAAGGTTAATTACAACGGCTCCACGGTACATCAAAAATTCAAATTTACTTCGTGATCTAAATATGCCATTTGTGACTACTGAAATTGCAAAATATGCAGGCAAATACTTAACAAAACTCGAGTCCCACCCTAATCTCCTTTCTCGTAACATCTTGAACTTTACTGGATACATTCGCTTAAAAAACGGGATACTACGGCTTTAATATGCAACACTCCAGATGAAACTTTTTAAAAATATTTTTCTGCTTAATACGACCCTTATGTGTTATTAATTACTATCACTAAAGGCCGTGTAAGATAAAACTTTGTAGCGTTGCGTGACGTTTTTAACTTTGGCAGAAAAGCGTAACGCAAAAGGTGTATGACACAATGAAAACTTTGACACAACGTGCGCATTGTATGTTTACCAAAAAGGTGGTTATGAATTTTGCTAATTATTCTTTATTATAAAAATGAAAGTCAAAATATCATTTGCTTTTGTGTGTTTATTTTGTTATCACCTATTGTAGTTTATTGAAAATACACCACTATACAGTATAAATGTTTTTGTTTTTTGGATTTTCAAATACATACATACATACATATTCATATAAAAAGGTAAAATCTTATTAATAATAGGCTGCCACTGATTTTTTACAATAAAATAATCTTATGCTATATACTTACATATAGCATGCAAATAGGTACTATTTTATAAATTAGTTAAAAAAAAACAAGCTCATATTCTTCAACAGGAAATAAATTTTAAAAATAAAAAAATGAGTATTTTTCATATCACATCACATTTTCATATTCTATCATATTCTAATATACATACATATGTACATACATAACTTTGATTGTCAAAGCACGCAAAAAGTTTAGAGTTGCCGAACTTTTTGCGTCACGCTGCGTTAAAAGTGTTTTATGTGGCATGTTTCGTATAAGTATGTACATTTCAACTTAAATGTCAAAGCGAAGCTGTAACGCAACGCGAAGCAAAAGTTGTATGTGACATGGCCTTAAGTTTATGTACCACACTGGTTGGTCCTAACAATTATATCTATTGGGTGATTCAAACGGTGAGCTATTAAGTCATGTTGTCAACAACAGTGCAGCCGTTGTGGGCACTAGTAAAATTAGATATGTAAGCTTTTACGATTAAGTAATACAAATTATCTAATCTGCTGGAATAAAAAATGCTAATAGATATTTTCGAAGCCAATGGTGGACACTTCTGCGGCTAGTGAGCAAACTAGCAACATTTATTAAAAACCCTTCCTCGGTTTGTTCTTCCTCGTCTTCATCAGCTACAAGGAGATGAATTAAAATTTTAATGGATACATTTTTTTCATACTTTGTCCACCCTTTATGATGTCCAACATGTAATTTTCACACAAACTGTATATTATTTTAGTTTTTTCACTTGTTTTTGGCATTTTCAAATAAGATTTTTTAAATGTTTTAATTTCTTTTCTTTAATGTCAAATATTTATAAATGTTTTATGTTCATATCAGATAAACGAATTCTGAAATAGCATACTAAGTTATGACGGGTTGTTCATAGCAGTCATATATTTTTGTGCTATTATTTTATGACATATGACTTTATGACTACTGTTTGAATACTTAAGATTTGATTACTTATTGTTAGTTCAGTTTTGATGATACAATAAATAAATATTAGCGTGAAAAAAATTCATATCTAGTATAAAAAAATTTACTTGTAGTTAAAACCACCAAAAGAAAAACTTGAATCTACTTTTCCTAATAATAGAATCCTTTCGCGACTAAAAGTTAGATAATTTGTATTACTTAATCGTAAATGCTTATCTAATTTTAACAGTGCCCACAACGGCCCACAACAGTTTTCTTTTACGGAGCTGATGCTTTCAGTTATACTTATAGCTTTGTCTAGGATAATTTTTCTTCGGTCAAGAGACGTTCCTGCGGCAACAAGCCGCAAAAAATACCTTTTACCAAGCCTTCACGTAAACCACTAAAATCGTATGATAAGCCAAGTTTTTTTTATACTATCACATATTCTTCGAGTGTGCAATTGTGAGCTTGTTTTCATGAAAAGAAAATAGGACAGTCTATTGTATATTTGCTTTCGGAATAAAATAGGTATATAACTTTTGAATCAAAGTGGCATATCCGGATGAAATGAATTAAAAATAAACATACAATCCGGACCGAGGTGGTGTAAAAGTAAAGCGACCATACTTTGATCTGCCTGCTGTTCTAAATTCCATACTCTCATAAAAATCTTGAATAGGTTTTTTCAAAATATCCATGTAATGCACACGTTTCGTTCTTTTAGGTTAAGTGATGCAGTCATTATTGCAACCGACAATACTTGCTGTGTAGACATTTAATTTTATTTTGGTTAGTTCTCACCAGTTTCAGTTTTTCCTTCACCGTCAAGCATTTAACTTTTTAAATAATTTAAATAATTGCTGGGAATTTGTAGTTTTATTTAACAATTTCTTTATTTAAATTTTTCTATACTTTTCTTTTATTTTCTCTTTTTACCTGACACCATGTGGTATGTTCTGTATCTACAATGACAAAGCTTTTATTCTTGTATATTCAGTTACATAATCATCCTGATTGTGCAAGGCATTGGCGAACCACGACAGCTTGCATAGCCGGTGACGTTTTTATAATTTCATGGTACATTAGGTTGTAATTTTTAATTATCTCCTAATGATAATAATAATAATAATAATAATATATTTTCATGGTGCCGTGTAAAAAAAGCGCCCGAGTAAGTTTTTGTAATTGCGCATTTATTATAGAGTTTCAAAGTTATTAATAAAAATTATATGACACCCTGTTAAAAGAGCAATTTTTAACTATTTTGACGAAACAAAGAAATAGATCTTTTTCTTCTTATTATGATTATTTAGTAATACCAAAATATTTACGTTATTTTCCTGTTTTGTTTTAGCTAATCAGACCTAGTATGTTTTTATGACAATAAATTTAAAAAGTTATTTATTTCATATTTTTCCGACGTTTCGTGAATTTTTTGTTCACTTTATCCAGGGATTCGTATGATTATATTACACTAATTAATTAATTTCTTGACATTTAAAATCATTAATAAAAACAATACATATGCATGCAATACAACAAAATTTAAAAAAGCTTATTTCAAAAAGACGCATTGTTTTCCAAGACCATCTTATAATTATAAGATAGTCTTGGATGGTCTTTGTTTTTGTTAATAACAATCAAGGTCAACACTAATAAAAGCTGTAAAGAATTTGCAAAATACTATGAATCAAAAGATGCTATTTTAAAGAAAGTTCACGAATCTGAAAAGTGCAATGAACCATAAGCTAAATGTTATATACTTACATATTTATCAACTGAATTAATGTATAAGAACAAGTATATAATCTGGCAGCGCTTTTCGTATGTCAACTAATAAATTAAGTAGAGATTAAGAAAAATGAAATAAAGATTTTTGTGATTTTCTTCCGACGGGGTTTGTTTGCATTTGGGACGATTTTCCGTCATCCCACGTCAAATTTGGTTTGTAACCAGACCGGTTTCGGCTTTGTGCCATCTTCAGTGTTCTCTTGAATTATTCAAGAGCTGGCACAAAGCCGAAACCGGTCTGGTTACAAACTAAATTTGACGTGGGATGACGGAAAATCGTCCCAAATGAAATAAAGATTCATTCGGTGATCAACCACATTCAATAAACGTTGTTCAAATTCTTTTCTCCCACCTCACTACATTACAGTGGCGACGAGAAAAAAAAACAAAATAAAACCGCGTGCATAACTTAATTATTTTATTAATCGTCAAAATCTATTGTACATAAAAAAAAGAAAAACTTATGGCATGTATCCATATAACAAGTAAGCAAACAAACAAACAAGTACTACTCAGACAAGTACGTAACAAAATTAGTTTTTATAACCCACTTGTCTAACCTACGTACTGTTACCTGGCACTTTACGTTTTATTAAATAGCAAGACTGCCATAGTGAAAATTTTAGTATTTCGTTTACTTTTTTCTATACAAAAACCAATTTTTTATTACTCAATGGCAACTCTAGACCGAATACAAAAACAGCTGTTTTTTATTTATAAATCAAAATTTATTAATGTGAACATATGAAGTTCCAATTACGTCAAGTTATTTATTGTACATGGACCGCCGCCAGTTCTGTGAAGACTCTTGTTGTCTTCGCTGATTTTTTTCTTCACTCTACACTTTTGATCGTGCCACACCTAATATATGTATATAAGATTAGAATATTAATTTCTTAAAAGTATATGCATTTAACAATACGCTTTTCCATTCCGATCCACTTCTTATTGGAGGCCCGAAAGCATTTCTTTTTTTTGATACGTTGTCCCACGTCTCATCTACAACCACTCTACTGCTTCCAAATATAGGAATGCCTGTAGCAAGTTGTTGATGTTCCTCCATTAGCTCGACCAACTTTTGGAACTGACTAACATTTGTTTTCTTGAGTCAGGAATTTGATATCATTGTTTTTTATCTCACTGATCATTTCAATATACATATATTGTACATACATATGTATACACATACATCTGTATATACACACTTACAACAATACGAAAAATTCAATTTTTGAACCATTTCGAAATGAAGTCAATGAATTGAGCGTAGAATATGGTTGTATAATGTGGGGATATAGGTCTGTCATTCCACCAAAATGCAGACAGGAGTTATTGCAACAATTGCATCTTTCTCAGTTGGGCATTGTCAAAACCAAGGCTTTGGCAAGATCGTACATGTGGTGGCCTGGCCTTGAAAGGTTAATTAGAAACTGCGCTCCTTGCCAAGAGTTTCAGGCTAGCCCCGAAAAAATCAAATTAATTTCTTGGAAGCCTACTCATTCTGTGTGGAGTCGAGTACATGCCGACTTTGCAGGCCCCATAAAAAACCATTATTTATTTATAGTCATCGACTCATTCTCAAAATGTGTAGAAGTTTTCCCCACTAAAGACATAACTTCTAATTTTATCATTGGCAAAATGAGAAATTTATTTGCGTGATATGGTATCGTAGACACGTTTGTGTCTGATAACTAGGGTTGCCAGATTCAATATGAGCACTAACTTGACATTTAGTGCAAATGAGCTTGATTTTAAGAAGAGAACTGGACAAATTGAAACATTTGCTTAAAAACTAAAAATACGGGATAATATCAATTTTTTTAATTTATTAAAAATTCTTTATTTATTAAAAACGGAAATAAAGGATGTTTACTTACAAAAAAAAAACAAGAATAACATAAAAAGTTCAACAATTCAGTCATTTCTTTACAGGAAAATTACATAAAATTCATTCAGTTCGTTACTTATAAATGTACGTTTGTATATTTTTGACATACATAGGTGTATGCACAGTAAGCGCCAAAAGAAATGTCTTTTATGTTTTAAACAATAAAAAAGCAACAAAAATAGAAAGTTATTTCTTAATATTGTTTAAAAGCGATAACAAAATTTATTTAGAAAATATAAAACTAAAAAACCTTTTATATTCTTTCCGTTCGAGTTCAATTCAATGAAAACTAAATTTGAAAAAAATGGACTTAGTTCGTACTAAATACAGTGATGAGTCAAATTATGTGTGTTGATACAGGGATAAAATTATATGTTGCCAACAATTAAACTTTACTGCCAAAAAACGAAATTTTTTAGATGTAACCAACTGCAAATTTTAATTTTGAAAATGTTCAATTTCAGCTTGACAAATATTGCTTGAGCTTGAAACTTGACATGCACTAAAATATCTTGACAATCAAGCTCATTCCCGGCCATCTGGCAAGCCTACTGATAACGGATGACAATTCGTCTCAGAAAATTTAATTTTTTTTTTTTTAAATCAATGGTGTCAGACATATTTTAACAGCTCCTGGTCATCCTGCGACTAATGGCCAGGCTGAGAATTTTGTAAAAACGTTAAAAAAGTCTATTTATGCCAATCTCAAATCTGACAACCACAATTTGGACACCGTAATATGTAGATTTTTAGCAGACTATCGTAATGCAAAGCATTGTACAACAAATGAAACACCTTCATATCTTTTTCTCAAAAGAACGCCAAAAACAAGATTGAGTTTGATTAAAACACCATTAGTTCAAGATGCAATAATTCAAAGCCAGTACAAAGGTGGTACCAATTACAGGGGGACGCGACACATAGAAAAAGTTTGGGTTAGCAACTACTAAGACCCTAATAAAGCCAGTTGGTCATCTGCAACAATTAATAAGCAACTTGGCCCAAGAACATACATACCTTCGCGTTTTAACTAACAACAATCGGCAAATTAAACGACATCTTAATCAGATGCGAAGCCGAAAACAAAATGTTACAAACTACAACAATTTCACAGTGCATGACACAGCAGTCACACGTAATGAAATGGCTGACTTCCAAAATGTTAATTGCTTTGTATTCGAACAAAGTTACTGTTTCAAAAAGCCACTGTACGAAATATATACAATGTATACGATTCCAAAACGTCGCCAATGAGTATTTTTAACGCAGTAAAAAAGCAATCAGGCATCAGTTTTTTAGTTGATGCTTTGTTTGGTATTCGTTTGTTTACTTATAAAAAATAAAAAAACAACCCCAAAAAGTTTGTGTTCGCAAAGAAAAAAAAAATAAATAAATAAAAACAAAAATTATTAATAATGACCGACTCACATAAGTAAGTTAATTTGTTTTTAGTAATTAATATATATAAGGGTCTTGTTGAACCTTCGTAGTGAACAGACGTGTTAGCGGAGTTTTTTTTTACATACTAAACAAACAAAAATATAAACAAAAAAATATTCGTAATAAGTACTGATTCGTAATAAGTACAGTTTTTGTTAAATTTGCTTTACTTGCATTAATATTATTTTTCGTATAAACTGAAACAACAAAAACAAACAAAAAACCACAAACAAAGTGACTGAGGAATACTCTGTATGAGTACCTCAAAAACAAAAAATTGTGAAGTGAGTTCTAACGGTAGAAAAGCCTATTTTACTGTGAGTTCTGAAGCTCTTAATGCAAACAATAAAAATAAAAAATTTGATGATAGTCTTTTTCTAACGGCAAAGCCAATTTTACGTGAGCGATCAACCTCGTTTACTCCAATGCCAAGTAGTGATTCTATAGCATTACCGCTGCCTAGTACTTCTCTATTTAAATCAGCGCCATTATCCGCTCCAGGCTCGTGTTCATCACTTAACCCAGTTATCACTATAGACAATAATATTGAGAAACCTAAAGTGCCTGTCGGAATGGACAGATATATCACAGTAGTAAAGCGCGGGCGAAGCCCAAATTCATCTAAAATCTCATCGGTTCCCAAGATATCCAGGGATAACGACGCCGCACAGTGGCTGAAAATCGTTTTTCATTGGCCAAAAGTCAAATTTTTTTTTGTCACCGATTTTTAAAATTTTTACGCCATTTTGGAGCTAATATATCCATATTAAGGTAGCCAAAAAATTAGGTTAAACTATTGATAATTGTGGGCGTGGCATGCTGTCAAACTCAACTGTTTTTTGTTATTTCAGTAAAAGGTGTTTTTTATCAGTTTTTTGTCAAAAATAAATGGTCACTACTCGCAAGCTATCATCGATAATGGCCTGCGGTCTTTTTTATAATATTGGTAGAATTATAGTCTTTAGTTGTTGTAAGTGGTTACCGCTCTAGCGTTTAATATTAGAGGTGTTATGAAATATTTATGAAACTACTATATTTTTCTAAAATTTAAATGGAATAGAAAAATGGAAAATGGAATAGAACTTCTAGGGAACAAAAGGGAACAAGAAACGAATACCACCCGAAGAAAGGCGAAGGTGTCTTCTTTCACCCCATATATACTTTTGCACCCGCCACGACCCGCCGGTAGAACACTTTTTTAATTTTAATGAAATTACTCCCAAAAAAATCAAATTACTCTAATATAAACAGCCCTATAATTACTCGTATACAATGGTGTATTAAATTTTCACTTTTTTGCCTGAAGGTTTATGTTTTTTACTTTAGACTACCTAAAACTAAAATAATTAAATATAATACCTGCGAAAGGGTTTTATGGCTTTGTTTTGATCAGCAAAAAATCAGTAATAAAAATATCACAATAGGTTCTACAGTAAACATATGATCTCTTTCTAATATAACTGTTAGGGTCAGCCAAAGTCATAAACAATTTTATAATAATAATCGCGACATTAAACGACTAAAGATAAAAAGAACCCCATATTGGCGAGATACTAATTAGTTTTACCTGATATTAAGGTCTGGATAACACGTGCAGTTTTGTTCAATTTAAGTACTACCTGCTATGAAATTGAAGATCAATGTGTGAATAACATGTATCTAAAAATATATAAAACTACGGATTCAATAAGGGATTACACAATAAGTTAATCCTTTACGTGTACGTACGTATATTTGCAAGTGATAAATCATAACAGACTCAAATAAAAATATTCAGAAAAATATGGAGAGCTTCGGTTATAAAGAACTGGCCGAACAGTATTTTAGAAATAAAAACCAGGAAGATGTTCTTACTTACGTTAAAATAAAATTAAGCTTAAATTCGTGTAGCACCGAAATACAAGAGCAATTATCTAATTTTGTAAAAGTACTAAAAAAACGCTACAAAGAAGTTAGCTACAGTAAACAAAAGTTTTATATAGAAAGTGAAAAGTGTTTAGAAGTGGTCGCTGCAGAAACAGCAAAGCAAGATAAGGTTGGAAGACCACGCAAATCATTGGACAACTGCAGCGATAAATCTAAGAGGCGGAAACTTAAAGATGTTAACGATGCAATTGGTTGTACAAATATAAAAGAATCTTTCCTACATCAATTACGATCACAGAACCAATTAACAAAAGTGGATATCATTGAAAAAGTTATTAAAGCTAGTCCAGTGAGAACAAAACGAATTCTTAAAAGTATACCAACTCCGAGCGATGCAAAACAGTGCACAAATGAGGAGGCATTAGCCTTATTTCTGGATTTGAAAGTAACAAAACAGCAATATATTAAGCTCAGATTGCGTGCGATTGAAATGGCTCAAATATCTATCCAGCATATCATCACATAACTGCTACTAAAATGGACTGTTTTCCATCAAAGGATACTAACCAAACACACCAATTTCGGCAGAGGTACAACTACAATCTCTACTTGATCACACAGCCGAACGCTTGCTACAATCAATACCAGGAAATGCGTTAAAGAAATATGGAAACACAAAGCTAATTCTTTTTTGCAAGTGGGGATGTGATGGTTCTTCGGGACATAACCAATACAAACAAGTTGTATGTGAAAATATTTCGGACTCGGATATGTTCATGGTATCAATTGTACCATTGCGATTGAAAAAGATTTTGGAAGATTCAGAGCCTTCGACTAGTACAATGCAAACAATGGATATTTGGAAAAATGAGACACCATCTTCTACGAAATACTGCAGGCCAATCAAATTTGAATTCAAAGAAGAAATTAGTGATATCAAGGCCCAAATTGCAACACTACCATTAGCCATTACAATTACAGTTAGATGGGCAGCAAATTGAAGTAAGCTACCAATTAGTCCTTACAATGA
This sequence comes from Germaria angustata, assembly GCA_963681545.1. Taxonomy (NCBI): domain Eukaryota; kingdom Metazoa; phylum Arthropoda; class Insecta; order Diptera; family Tachinidae; genus Germaria; species Germaria angustata. The sequence goes on along the minus strand of OY812999.1, from coordinate 65,870,751 downwards.
TAAATGGAAATGTAGGTCAGGCTTTGACTAACACGAAGGCTGCATCCAGCTGCATTATATGCCAAGCAGCATAAACCCAATTAAACCAAGTTCCGACAAAATCATTAGATAATACCGATGCATATGAATTTAGATTATCACCACTACATGCAAGAATACGACTTATGGAACATATACTAAAAATCAATTATGATTTATATTTCGGGTCTTCAGGATCCATAAGAAACAATAAAACCAACAAAGAGTTAAGAAGTTCAAAAAAGAAACATGTTCAAGATGAATATCGCAAAATTGGATTGATTATAGATCAGCCAAAACAAGGGTCAGGCAATACAAATGATGGCAATACCGCACGAAGATTCTTTTCAGATCCAGAAACAGCATCTGAAAGAACAGGAGTGGATTTAAACCTTGTTTCCACTTAATTTTAAAATTTTTTTTGAGTGTAAAAATTTTTTTTGAGTGTAAAAAATTTTTTTCAGTGTAAAAATTTTTTTTGAGTGTAACATTAAAAAAATTCCATTATCACAAAAAATAATTATAATTATTATTAAGATCAAAATATAAAATTTTTTAATATGCAAATAAAAAAAATAAACCCATATTTCACTCCAAAAGTTAAAAAAAAATCAAAAGTTCAACTTTGACCTAGAAGTCCTTAAGAAGTACTCAATCAATTTCAATGTAATTAAAACTGAGTCAAGCTGAATTAAATATCTATCCATTAAAAAAAGAATTACTTCAATATTTTGATCGGTTCAAAAGTTACAGAATTTTGGCCAATGAAAAACGTTTTTCAGCCACTGTGCGCCGCAACAGTTAACCGGCAAAACCGTTTTAAAATATTGCAGGATGACAATGACAAACCCGAAGCATCCTCGAAAAAAACCTCAAAACCACCACCAATCTATCTTAGACAAAAAAATTCTAACACACTTATTAAGAAGTTAATCTCGGTCATTGGTGAAAAGGCATTTCACATTCTTCCAATTAAACGTGGTAACATTGATGAAACTAAAATTCAAATGTATGAAGAGAAGGATTTCCGCAAAATGGTTAATGAATTAGAAAACAATAAAACAAGTTTTTACACATTCCAGCTTAAGAGCGCTAAAGGCTTACAGGTCGTTTTGAAGGGCATAGATTCTTACGTTGTCCCTGCTGAAATAAAAGATGCTCTCACCCTCCAAGGATTCAAGGTAAAAAATGTATCCAACATAATGAACAGGGAGAAGATCCCCCAACCTTTATTTCGCGTTGAACTTGAGCCAAATGATATATTATTGAAGAAAACTGAGACCCATCCCATTTATAAATTGAAATATCTGTTATACCGGAAAATCACAGTTGAAGAACCACACAAGCGTTCAGGACCCGTACAATGCCATAATTGTCAAGAATATGGCCATACAAAAACGTATTGTAAATTACCTACTGTATGTGTTGTGTGTGGTGAATTACACAACACTGCTATTTGCAATAAGCCAAAGGATCAAAAGGAAAAAAAGTGCAGTAATTGTGGAGGTAATCACACCGCTAACTACAGAGGATGTCCTGTATACTCTTTCGTAAAACAGGCTATGAGTCAAAAGCCTAAAGTAACCCCAGCTCAAACAGGAAATATGTACTCCGCTGCTTATCCTCCTATGGCCCAACCAATCTTTACACCAATATCGTATGCTGACGCTGTGAAGATCAACTGCGTTCCCATGCAAAAACTGTCACCACCAAATAATACAACAAATGCAAACGCAAGCTTTAATTTCAATCGCCTCGAAGCTACTATTGATAATCTGGTGCAAACTATAAACAACTTTACAAGTAATATGACTAGCATGATGCCAGAAATGCTGCGAATGCAGAACACACTGCTTCTAGCATTAGTTAACAAACCATGAACACGTTAAAATTATGTTTCTGGAACGCAAACGGCATTCGCCAACACAAATATGAACTTGAGCACTTCCTCTCGGTAAAAAATATTGATATAATGTTGGTATCTGAGACTCATTTGACTTCGAGAAGCCTTTTTAAAATTAGTGGCTATACCTTATATAATACAAAGGACCCGAGAGGAAGAACATGCGGAGGATCAGCAGTTCTAATAAAGTCAAGACTCAAGCACTATATTCTTGAGAACATTTGTGCAGACCATCTACAAGCAACGAATATTTGCATCGAAAATTTTTGTTTAAATCTCGTGATATCATCCATTTACTCCCCTCCCAGATTTTCAATCACTGAGGATCAATACGAGGATTTTTATAAAACTCTTGGCCCTTGTTTCATAGCAGCCGGCGACTACAATGCAAAACATACGTTCTGGGGATCGCGTCTTATTATACATAGAGGTCGAGCGTTGTACAACACAATTTCAAAAATGGGCTTGGACGTCGTTTCGAGCAGGGAGCCCACTTACTGGCCTACTGACATACAAAAAATTCCAGATGTTATAGATTCTGGCGTCGTGAAAAATATCTCTAGGGATTTAATTCATGTTGAAGCTTCTCATGATCTCTCCCCTGATCACTCGCCAACGATCGTTACAATTTGTAGCCCACTAAGAAGTGACTTACCTCACCCATATGTGAAGATGATAAATCATGTTAATTGGCTGGAGTTCAAAAAATATCTCAGTAGTCATTGTACGGGAAACATCAAGCTAAGAACTCCCGATGATATTGAATTTAATATTGCCAATCTTACTGAAAATATTAAACAGGCTGCTAAACATGCCACTACTTCCTATCCGCAGACTGGGTTTAATAGAATTTATTCTGCGGATATTGAACGTCTCGTATGTGAAAAAAGAAGAGCTAGAAGGGAATGGCAACAGCACAGATCACCCCAACTTAAAATTAGACTTAGAGAATGCACTAAACGACTCCAGGAGTTGCTTGCATCTGAAAAATCAGCTTCTCTTAAGAACTATCTGGAAGGTCTCGATGTTACAGCAGCATCTAATTACTCCTTATGGCGCGCTGCTAGAAAACTTAAAACACAAGTTGAGTTTAAACCACCCCTGCGCACTTCTACCGGAGGTTGGGCAAGAAACAACACTGAAAAAGATAACATATTTGCTGGGCATTTAAAACACGTATTTACCCCAAACACATGCACTGGTGCTGTTGATTTGCCGAGTGTAGTTGCTCTACCCCCTCGACCCACAAAGTTTAAGATGCGTGATGTACAAAACCTAATTGCTGAAACCAATCCAAAGAAGGCCCCGGGTATTGATGGAATTAGTAACAAGATGCTGATGCATTTGCCTCGTATTGCTATTAGAATCCTGTTATTTATTTTTAATGGCATTTTACGACTGGAGTATTATCCACACAGCTGGAAACTTGCCATGGTCAAAATGATTCCAAAGGCGGGCAAAGATCTTACCAAGGCTGAGTCATATAGGCCAATAAGTTTGCTGTCAACAATTTCAAAGCTCTTCGAAAAACTGCTCATGACAAAATTGTCTCCAATTCTAGCTGATAATGGGTGCATACCGGACCATCAATTTGGTTTTAGAAGTCAGCATAGCACCATTGAACAAACTCATAGATTGGTTCATTTCATAAGAAGAACATTTGAAGAAAAGAAGTGTTGTTCTTCCCTCTTTATTGATGTTTCTCAGGCATTTGATAAAGTGTGGCATGAGGGCCTGATTTTGAAATTGAAGACATATCTACCAATAAACATAGTAAATCTTTTAGAAAGTTACATTCTTGCCCGGAAGTTCACTGTTGTGGAAGGAGACTTCATGAGTGTGCCCGAAACTATCTCATCCGGTGTGCCACAGGCGAGTATACTGGGGCCAGTTTTGTATTTGATTTATGCCTGTGATATGTCTTTGAGCAGTAGTATCCTCATTTCTACATTTGCTGATGATACAGCCTGTTTTAGTATGCATGAAAATCCTCACGAGGCATCCCGATATCTTCAGGAACATATTAACCTGTTGGAACTGTGGTTGAACTTATGGAGAATAAGAGTAAATGAACAAAAGTGTGTTCATGTCACATTTACGCTACGAAGAGATACTTGTTCCCCCATTCGAATCAACAATCAAGTTGTTCCGCAACATTCACAGGTGAAATACCTTGTTATACACCTTGACCGACGGCTTACATGGAAACACCACATTGATTCTAAGCTAACACAAATGAAGCTTAAGTTAACCCAGATACATTGGCTGATTGGTAGAAATTCTACCCTCAGTCTAGATTGTAAACTTTTAATATACAAGTCGCTTGTGAAACCCATATGGTGTTACGGAATTCAGCTATGGGGAAGCAGTGCCCCAATGTAGAGAGAATCCAACGAATGCAAAACAAAATTTTAAGGTTAATAACATCGGCTCCATGGTACATGAAAAATTCAATTTTACATCGTGATTTAAATATGCCACTTGTGACCGCTGAAATTGCAAAATATGCAGGCAAATATTTACCAAAACTCGAGTCCCACCCTAATCCCCTTGCTCGTAACATCTTGAACTTTACTGGACACATCCGCTTGAAAAAGAGGGATACTACGGCATTAATAAGCAACACTGCAGATGAAATTCTTTGAAAATATTTTTTGTGCTTAACATGACATTTATGTATTATTAATTATTATCACTAAGTTTATGTCTGACACTGGTTGGGCCTAATAATTATATATATATATATATATATATATATATATATATATATATATATATATATATATATATATATATATATATATATATATATATATATATATATATATAGATTTGAATACTTATTGTTAGTTCATTTTTTTTGAAGATACAATAAATAAATTTTAGCAGAAAAAAAAAGTAAAAGTTTTACACCCGACGATTTCATTTTCGTGTTTGTCAATAATAAAAATGGTGCATTGCAACATTTCTGTTTCACAATTAAAATGTGAACAAAGCACATAGTTGCATTGTTTCGGAACTTTGCATATGGAAAAAGTTTAAATACCGCAGTAAAACTATATACAAACTTTGTATTCATACATTTTGGAAGTCAGCCGATGTTGCAGCTTCTACAAACAAAGAAACCCCGCCTGAAAATGATGTGGCCCAAGCTGAATCAAACCCCAACTCACACACACATTACCAACCTGAATTAAGTACACCCATGCGTGAATTAAAACCGCGTCAAGGTGGTAAGATAGTTAAGCCTTAAATAAAACAATCTACACTATTCATATTCATATATGCATGTATATACATAACTGTGTAGCAAGGCGTAGCAATAACGCGTAATGCTACACCAACATAATGTCTTATCGATATAATTGTCGATATGTTTAACACCAAATTTTGATATTGGAGTTGCGATACCAACTGTTTGCTATATTTTGAAAGAAATCATAAAATTCTTTCAAAAAAAATTTGAAGAAGTGAATAAACGCTCGGATGACCGACGAAGAAAAAACCAATAGCAAAACATAATTTTTTTCAAAAACAGGGTTTCCAGGAATAATTGGCTGCATAGATGGAACGCACGAGGGAATCGTGTAGCCCCCAAAGGAGTTACAACATCTGTACTTCAATAGGAACACATATGATTGTATAGTTGTACGACTATGAAATGAACATCCGTTATGTTGATGCTCGATATCCTGGCTCAAACCATGACTCCTTTGTGTGGAATATGAGCCATCTGAAACAATATTTGCAGCAAAGTATGGAGGAAAATACCTGGATTTGAGGTAATAAGTTTATCGAATTTTATAATTATGTTTATATATAGGTTTTTATTCTCAAATTAACGCTTTTTCGACTCAAATTCAAACTTTTTCCAATCAAACTCAATTTTTTTCAAAGTAATTTCTATTTTATTCAAAACGAATTAAATTATTTTCAACACAAATTAAACTTTTTACAAATCGTATTGAATATTTTTCATTTCAAATTAATTTTTTTTTTCATTTTATATTAAATTTTTTTAACTTCAAATTAATTTTTTTAATTAAACGCAAAATACTTAAAAAATAATTTTTATTTATACAAAATTAAATTTAGAATAATGGCATGTTTCTACATAACAAGTGACTCAAAAATGTTGCTCAATTGAGCATGAAAATTTGCTTTGGGGGTTTATAACACAAATGTCAAGTTTTGTTGAGTGAAAACGTAAGAGCTGTGGTTTCTACATTGCAATTTCAATTGTCGAAACTGTCAAAAGAAGACAATCACAAAAAAGTGATTGTGTGCATGGCAAAATAGTATTTTGCTAAATTTTTTCCAAAAACAGAAATTAATTTTCCAAAAATAATTAAAAATCCACAATATATATAATACAATATACATAATACTACATATAAATATGGATTTAAAGAATAAAAAGTTTGTAAGTGTGCATATACACATGTATGTATATACATATGTATATGTATTAATAAATTTTGATTTATAAATAAAAAACAGCAGCTCTTGTATTCGGTCTAGAGTTGCCATTGAGTAGTAAAAAAAATTGGTTTTTGTATGGAAAAAAGTAAACGAAATACTAAAATTTTCACTGTGGCAATCCTGCAATGTAATAAAACGTAAAGTTCTAGGTAACAGCACGTAGGTTAGACAAGTGGGTTATAAAAACTCATTTTGTTACGTACTTGTCTGAGTAGTACTTGTTTGTTTGTTTGCTTACTTGTTATATAGAAACATACCATAAGCTTCAATTGCTTGCTATGTAAAATTTTCAATGCAGCGATTTTTCAGCTGCAGCTAATGACAAATTCAGAGCCATATCAACATAATAATTGTTGTAATCTGAAGATGTTACGGATTCTACTGGTCGGTTAATTATGGTGACCAAATCCATTTTACTCTCTGGATCAGCGAGCACAGAGCATAGTTTTTGAGAAAACATTTTCAATTGGGTTTAGCATAGGGGAGTATGGAGAAAGAAAAACTAAAATGTGACCGGATTTAGCAATTTTATCTTTCACCACTTGCGTTTTGTGTATCTTTGCATTGTCAAGGATCAGCCAGGCACCTGCGATGTTGGATTCAGCTAATTTATCGAATAATTCTTCAAGGAAAGGTGTGAAAATGTTGGTATTATGTAAAAGCAATGAATGTTCAAAGCTGCAATGAGGGAAACATTGCGTCCTCTAACGGTAGGAACAAGTACATGTGCTGCGGTATTTACTTTGGATCTAGCCTTGTTTCTCCGAAGGTGGTAATTGAAACCGGATTCGTCAATGGATATTACTTTTTTCTCTTATTTCCGGAGCGTTTTGGGCAAAATTCATTGCATACGGTATACGTCGTTGAATTGTAGCATCGGAATTTAAACGATTTAGCTCGTATAAACAAAAATACAGCTACATCCATTATAAATCGCCACAAGAAGGAAGGGTGCGTTATCATGAAAAACCGTGTTGGAAGACGTCACTCCAAACTGACTCCCGAAATATTGGAAAAATTTAAGAGATAATAGAAAGAAATCCATGTATTACATTAAAAGGCATTCGCGGAAAGATTCTAGAAACTCATAATGTGGATTTAAGTACAACGAGCATACATACTGCAATAAAGTCTTTGAAGCTGGAGAACCGCTACATTGAAAATTTTATATAGCAAGTAATTGAAACTTATTCTAAATTTAATTTTGTAAAAATAAAAATTATTTTTTAAGTATTTTGCGTTTAATTAAAAAAAAATTAATATAAAATGAAAAAAAAAATTAATTTGAAATGAAAAATATTCAATACGATTTGCAAAAAGTTTAATTTGTGTTGAAAATAAATTAATTTGTTTTGAATAAAATTGAGTTTGAATTTGAATCGAAAAAGCGTTAATTTGAGAATAAAAACCTATATATATATATATATATATATATATATATATATATATATATATATATATATATATATATATATATATATATATATATATATGTTGTTAGGTGACGCTGGATATCCATTAGAGGATCGCAAGAAAGTCGTTTTAATACGATTCATGCAAAAGTAAGAAATATCATTGAAAGGACAATTGGGATTCTCAAGGGCAGATTTCGATGTTTGCTCTCTATAAGAGGTTTGCACTACAGTCCTAAAAAAAGACTCAAATTACCAATGTGTGTTGTGTATTGCATAATTTAAGCAGACATTTTAAAACGGAGCACCAAAGTGATGTTCCTCCTTCGCAGGATTCAGAAGTAGAAGATACAACAGAGGCTCTAATATCGGAGATTCTGCACGAGAAACCAGAAATAATTTAATGCTTGCTATATTACATGAATAATAATTTTTTTAATTATGTCTAAAAAACTTTACCAACTTTATTACAATTAAAAAGACACAAAACTTTTTTTATTAAAAAACAAAAATATTAATTTAACGAGTAAAATAAAGTATATATATATATATATATATATATATATATATATATATATATATATATATATATATATATATATATATATATATATTAATATTTATAAAAAAACAAAACATAAAAAAGAAAATAAAAGCAAAACAATTCATTTGAAATCACATTGACTCTTAAAACTATTAACTATTAACAATTTTTACTACATACATATGTTTATATTTACATCACATTTGGAGTCTCTTTTGCGTCAGTTCTAATTTGGCTTTTATATATTGCATTTGTAAATCAGCCTTTTTCTTTCTTCGCGCGTACCTTTTTTATTAATTTCCTAATTTTTATACGAATTTTTTTCTCACTTTTTTAACGATTTTAAAACTTCCTCCTGGGTCCTTGCCTGTGTTTTTAATAACGCTAAACGCTCTGTTTCCATTTCTGATTTTGATCGGGTGCGGCTTTTTGGTGTACGCTGCTCGGTGTTGCGTACAGCGCTTATTAACGGTGGCTCAAAATTTTCTTGCAACTGCTCTACATCGGACTCTTCTAAAGCTTGCAAGCCTACTGCAGACCCACTTGGGTCAACCTGCGACTGCATCTAGCTTTCTTTTTAAATTTGCCTTATAGTGAGTCCATACTATTTAATTTTGTTGTAAACTGATCCCATTTTTCCTTTAACTGCATTTTATTATTTGCAAATGAGTACTTGCCACGGCCAATATCAGGATTTTGCGTCATCAGCTCTACCAGCATTTCCATTTGCTTTTTGTTCGTAATTTTTCTGAAAAATTGTAGTTATAGATATTTGCAATAAACAAGAAATATATTTACTTATAAATTTTTCTCCATTTCAAATTTCAACGTGCCGTGGCAACAAGACAACAAGTAATAATCAGTTTGAAATTTTTGACACTTCTTACAACACATACTTGCAAATGTTATGAACGATAATCGCAGTAAATTGACATAGACAACTAAAAATACAACACTACCGATAAGTGTTGTAAACTATAATAACAATTTAAAATCTACAACATCAAAATAACAACTGTTGTGAACCATAATCGGGGCCTCAATTCTTTATTTCATTTATTTCTGTTTCTTCTTTTATTTTGTTTCTTAGCTTACTTTAGAATTGAAACTGCATTTATAAGTTAGTCAAAAATTTGCATTAGATAAAAACGGCATTAGCTCGCGGAGCTAATATCAAAGAAAAACACAAAAATTAATTTTTTATTAACCTACATGACTGGATAACATATAACTTATTGGAAAATAATATGGCCGAGAAAAGAAAAACACGTTGTTTCAAAAGTAAGAAAATGCTTAGAAAGAATTTATTTCATACGAAATGGTTGTCATAGAAAGGTTATACAGAATTAACAGGTATAATAAGAGTATTAAAGAGAGGAAGAGGTGGTAATACCCGGCCTTCAGTGACAGGTGGGAACACCAACTCTGACTCTCGTAACGTAAACCAGTCAGCTAGAGATGCTTCGCAGAATCTAGACAGACTGGTGGATGAAGTAAGCGACAAAATCGCGAGCCTAAATACTGGAAAAAAGCGGCTCTCTGGGGCTCAAAGGCGAAAACTTGCCAAGAAGAACCAGGCAGCAGCTAAAAATACGCAAGATGCCCTAAAGGGAGCATCGGAGACTCCCTCCACCTCGATAGAGACTGGTAAGAGGATCCGATCTCCACAAGAGCAGAACATTGCGGAGCCGAAGCATAAAAAAAGGTGCTCCTCGTCGACCAGTAAGTTGCCAAAACCGGACGTCTCCCTCTTAAAGGAGTCCCTATGAAGAATCCTTCTAGTAAGGGGGTCAAAGGTGCAGCACTTACTGAGAAGGCGGGCACGTCGGCGAAATCTTCCGCGGAAGCAGAGAACGCCAAAAAGCGGAATCTCTTCACGCGTAAGAAGAAGCTAGACGTAACTAAGGAAAAAGAGCCGCCATCTTACGCTAAAGTAGCCAGAAGGCTACATAGGGACAATCTCCGCTACGGGGTCATTGACACCTCACGTCCGACCGGCAAAATACCAGAAAATCAACAGCAAGTGGTTGAGGATCTGGTAAATAACGCAATATTGGAATACGTTATGGCAACCGATAACGGATCTCCAATAAAAATAAACAGCTGCGAGTTTCAAAGGGGCGTGCTGTTGCTAAGATTAGCATCGCAGAACTGCGCAGCTACCATAAAGGAGTTGGTAGAAGGAATCCCTCCGCCATGGGAAGGCTGTAAGCTGGAACTGGTGGAAGGGAGAAATATACCAACTCTACCCAAGGCAACCTTCTACATCAAAGGATGGGAATGCAAATTCACATCCGACCGTGTTTTGGAGGTTATTGGTAAACAAAACAAAGAACTGGCGGTAGAGAAATGGGAAGTGTTCCACAGAGAGGAGGACCAAAATGGAACTCTTTTTATGGTGGGCATCGACCAAGGATCTATTTACAGCCTTTCCAAATCTGAAGGGAAGGTTTTCTTTGTTTCAAAAGCCGTCTATTTGAAAATAGGCAAGTCCTGTATCGGCAGCCAGGGGAAAACCACCCCCATCAACGATAGGACAAACACGGCACAGGCTGCATCTAGCCAAAATCAGGCGGGTGTCTCGGAGGTCCAGACGGCCAAGGAGGAGTTGGAGCACAAAATCACCAACTTCCAAGAGGACCGCCTATTAGAGGGATGATGTGGGAGGTCATCCAAATTAACATCCACCGGAGCGAGACGGCAACTCACGCTTTGATGGAGAAAATTAACAAAGGTAAGATACATGTGGCATTAATACAAGAACCCTGGACGACAAAAAACAGGGTTAATGGATAAAACCATGTAAACTACCAATTATTTTATGCTAAAACAGGGAATCGTCCGAGGACCTGTATTCTTAATCACAAAAATGTATGCTTTCTCTTATCCAAAGAGTTGTCAACAGCAGACGCAACAGTACTGAAGCAGGGAAATGGAAACATATGCCTAGCATCAGTATACTTGCCGTATGATGCACCGACACTACCACCAACGTCGGAATTACAACACTTTGTTGAAGATTGCAGAATAAAAGGTAGGAAAGTACTAATCGGATGCGATACTAATTCGCATCATATTGCATGGGGTAGTACTAACATTAATAAAAGGGGACAAGCTCTTTTAGAATTTCTAAATACTAACGATCTATTAACTGTTAATACTGGTAATACGCCTACCTTTATTAATACAATTAGAGCGGAGGTATTAGATGTAAGCATATATTCTGAAAACGTAATCGATGAAATTGCTGAATGGAGGAACGAGCACTCATTCTCAGATCATCGTTATATTATGTTTAAAACTGCAAGGCAACCGCCAGAACCTATAACCTTTCGAAACAGGGCTAGAACTGATTGGGCAAAATTCGAAAGGTCACTTGATTCTTATTTAGGGCAGGTTTCTTTCAATCGCCTAGAAAGAGAGGACATAGACAGTAAGGTCAAAATCATTACGGACGCTTTAGTTGAGTCGTTTGAAGAGAGTTGCCCACTTCGGGAAAGAAAATCCCCATACGAGAAACCCTGGATGACAGGGGAGATTCGGGCAATGGGGAGGGAAGTCCGCCGACTCTATAATAGAGCGCAACGTAAAAGATTACCGGTATATTGGGAGGATTATCGTGATAAACTCCGAAATTACAACAAGAGAATAAGAACAGCTAAACGTACATCCTGGAGGCTTTTCTGTGAACAGGTGGACAGTGTAAGCGATGTCTCTAAAATTAAAAATTTTTGTGAAAAGCCCACATCCATGCTGAATCATTAGTGGATGAAACGGGAAAGACAATTGAAAATGTGGAGGAAACCATTAAACTCCTCATGGATATACATTTTCCATGCAGCCCGGCCGAACTTTCGGCTATGCTGGACGATGGGAGAAGTGGTGAACATGAGGTGCCTATTATCAGCGATAGGATGGTTATGGAAGCGATAAAAAGTTTTTCTCCGTTTAAGGCTGCGGGTCCGGATGGTATCTTTCCGGCGCTCCTGCAGAAAGGGATGAATTTAGTTTCGACACATCTTGCAGAAATTTATAATGCATGCCCAACAGACGCATATATTCCAGTAGGCTGGCAGGAAGCGAGGGTAGTGTTTATCCCCAAACCTGGCAAGCCAAATTATTCTTCACCAAAGGCTTATAGACCAATAAGCCTAACTTCCTTCTTGCTGAAAACCATGGAGAGGATAATCGACGACATGGTTAAAGGCAGGATCGCAGGCCATATGCTGAGGTTCAAGCAACACGCATACGTCAAAGGTAGATCAGTGGACACTGCATTGCATAATGTGGTGTACTTTATAGAAAGGTCTCTTAATGAAAAAATGTACACTCTCGCGGTTTGCATTGACAGTGAGGGGGCTTTCAACAACGTGCATACCGACACACTTATCCATTCTCTGGACCACTTTAATGTCAACCGGGCGATACGCGACTGGATTGGCAGTATGCTAAGGAACAGATGGATTAATTGTGAGGCGCACAATATAAGTATAAGAAAAAGGGTGCAATGTGGAACTCCACAAGGGGGGATTTTGTCACCCCTTCTATGGACCACAACAATATATACCCTTATTAGGACTCTGACCGATGAGGAATTCGAGACAGTCTGCTATGCAGATGACGTCATGATACTTCTGAAGGGAAGGAATCCAAATCATTTGTGCAGGAAGGCCGGGGAGACATTAACCCTGGCACACAACTGGGCTCAACCAAGAGGGTTGAACGTTAATCCAGAAAAAACTGAAATTGGCCTATTTACAGGAAAGACAAAGATAGCTCCATATGATGAGCCGCGCTTTCTTGAAAGGACAATAAATATTTCCGACAGGGTGAAGTATCTAGGAGTCATTCTTGATCGGAAATTAAAATGGAAAGACCACATAAACGAAAGAGTCAAAAAGGCTCATATACTATATGTTGGGCAATCTGTAAACGGGCCGTAGGCACAAGATGGGGGCTGAATCCAGAGATGAGACACTGGCTTTATAGTAGCGTCATCAGGCCGATTATGACCTATGCTTCTATAGTGTGGTGGACGTCGATGGAATATAAATGCAACATCAAAGCAATACAGAAAGTTCACAGAACCTGCTGTCTTGGTATAAGTGGGGCCTTCCGAACGACATCAACAGTGGCGAGTGTATCAGGGAACTCAACGTAATGGGGAGGTCCGGACTTGTGAATATATTCACAGATAGTCAGATGGCCATAACAGCAATCTCAGAGGAAGGCACTAAATCACGTACAGTTTGGGATTGCAAAAACGCTATTAACAGTTACTCGACACATGGTGAAGTGCGCATCATATGGGTGCCAGGGATAACTGGAAATGAGAGGGCAAACTCACTTGCTTCTAGGGCAATAGAGTTGGGTAATATAAGCTTGGAATGCGCGAAACCTTTCGATGCAGTTAAATCCGAGCTAAAGACTTGGGCACATAGGGCCCATTCAACTCTCTGGAATAACGGAACCATGGGAATCAATACAAAAATTCTATGGGGAGATCCAGACGAGAGAAGAACGAGGGAGCTGCTAAAACTTAGCAAGCTCGAACTAAGTAGAATAATGGGAGTTGTCACAGGGCACTCTCTACTACTGGCACATCTTAAACGCGTCGGAATAGCGGGAGGAGATGAATGTAGAGCATGTGGGGAGGAGAGCGAAATATTGGAACACTATTTGTGCCAATGCCCCGCCTTCTCACAAATAAGATCCCGATATCTTGGGGTGACATCTTACCGGACATAAGCCGATTACGGGGATTATGCTGGAGGAAATTAAGGAACTTTGTGAGTGACACGGAGTTTCTCTAGACCTTTGGGTCAATATGTTATGGTTAAATTCAAAGGAGCGCACAACAAGCCTTCACTGGCTTAGGTGTATGTCGTGTGATATGGGCTGACATACCCCTCCAATCAACCTAACCTAACATAACCTAACCTAATAAGAGTATTTGTGAGAGTCGCAGAATGAGGTTGCCAGAGATCTTTTATATACTAAAAACGTTACAATTAAATACAAGTGAATGTTATAACATATTCAACACTCCTCCTCATTCACTTTAAATTACATTTATGACGAAAATAAATATACTTATTTGCTGCTACTGGCTTTGTCAAAACGTCAGCTATCATTTCCTCTGTGGCGCAATAGATACACGATATAATACTTTTCTTCACTAGATCTTTTGTAATTTTGTATTTGGTATCCACATGATTTGTTCTTAAAGAGAATTTGTCATTATTTGGTTATCGTTGAAAATTGTTGTTGGTCCGTTAACAGGCAAATGCAAATCTTCTAAAATTTGTCTAATCCATTTGGCATCTTTAGCAGCTTCCGATAGAGATATATACTATGCTCCGCAGGTTGATGACGCAACAAGTGTTTGCTTTTGGCAGGACCACGGTATAGTACCTCCATTAAGGAAAAATATTGGTCCACTGTTCGAATTTCTTTCAAGTCTTTCCTTTGCCCAATTCTCATCAGCATAACCGATTAGTTTTTCATTTAGATTTTTGTTGCTTAAATTTAATTTAAGTTCAGCGGTCGATTTTAGGTATTTCAGAATCCGCTTACATTGAAGCCAGTCCTCATTTGTTGGTTTTCCAACCTTTTGAGGTAGAATGTTTACTGGTGCTGATATATCTGGTCTGGTGTTAATAGAAATATACAAAAGATGTCCAATCAACTTGCGTTATTTATTATTGTTTTCGAGATATGTAAACCTTTCATCCTTTCCATTATTCAGTTCCATATGGGTTTTAACTGGTTTTGCATCTTGCAATTGAAATTCCTTTAAAGTTTTATTTATATAATTAGATTGACAAAGCTGGAAATTACCATTAAGGTCTTTTGAAATTTTGATTCCTAGATAATGTTTAATCTGAACCAGATTTTGCACCTCAAAATTATTAGATATTACCTTTTCAATATATTGTATTTCTTCCTTAGTGTGACAGGCCAAAATCAAGTCGTCAGCATAAACAATAAGGTAACATAGAGTTCCAAAAATCTCAGCAATGTACAGACATGAATTATTAATACTTTGTGTAAATTTTGACTTTAAAAGAACTTCACGGAGAATGTTATTCCAAGACCTTGCCGCTTGCTTTAGTCCATATATGATTTTCCTCAACAAACATACTAATTTATCATTTTTATCTTGAAAACCTTGAGGTTGCTTCATGTAGACAGTTTCAGATAATTTTCCATTTAAAAATACCAGCAATCGATAGCAAAATTCGAAAAGTTGTATGAGAGACTACAGGGGGAAATGTATCATCGTAGTTGATTTCAAACTTTTGTGAAGATCCCTGAGAAACGAGACAAGCTTTAAAACGATTTATTTCACCATTCACATTTTTTTTTACTTTATAAACCCATTTACTACCGATCTATTTTCGGGCAATTCTACGAGTTCCCATGTATGATTCTTTTTAATCGATTCTATTTCATCTTGCATTGCGGCTAACCAATGTACTTTCTTATCGTTGTCAATCGCTTCCTGATATGTTTTGGGTTCTTTGATTTCCTTAGTTATACATATTTCTTCTATTAGTCTTTTACCCTTTTTACATTTAGTAATCTTTTTAGAAACTCTTACCGCAGGTGAAAGTTTTTCAGTATCTTCATATTCAATGTTAATATTTTGTTCATTGACATTAGTACGTTCTGTTTTATTACTTTCAGCAGGGTTAACGTTAATATCAATATCATCAATTTTATTGATTGCAATATCCCCATTTTCTGAAGGTTCTGAAATCTCCTCCTCAATCAATATTTTTTTGTTATTTTCTGCCTTTTTATATAATTCAATATTAACATCTTTTTTAACTTTAATAGGCACTATGTCTGTGAAGCGAACATCACGTGTAATAACAACTCTTTTGCTGTGTGGGTTATAGCAACGAAATGCTTTTGCTTTTGCTTTTGAATTGTTGTCATAACCAAGAAATATCATCTCACGAGATTTATCATCCAACTTACGCCTCATTGCCTATGGAATTTGCACGAAGCACTTGGAGCCAAAAATATGAAACTGCTTTAAACTGGGTGTAGTTCCGTACCATTTTTGATATGGAGTTGAATTTGTAGATCTTGTAGTACACGGTTCTGAATATAATTTGTAGTTGAAACAGCTTCACCCCAAATTGTTTTTGGCAAATCAGCGTCAATTAGTAAGCACCTTGTCATTTCTTTCATTGTTTGCTTATTCTACTTCCAACATTCTTGTCAATAATTGTACAAGAGAGAAATTTGAATAATTATCAATGAATGCTAATACATACCTCTTTCCTGACGGTGTTGACATTGGACCACATACATCTGTGTGGATCAAATTCAAGGATGCAGTTGACTTACTTGAAGAAAGTTTGGGGAATGGAATTCGAGTCATTTTTTCCTTAGCACAAATTTCACATAGTTCTTAATACCACAATCAACCACTTTCATATCTTTCGCTAAATTTTCTAAAAACATTTTCGGAATGGCCTCTGGATCTCGATGTCCCAATTTGTAGTGCCACTGATTAATACAATTTTCATTATGTTGTTGTATTGTGTTTACTTTATCAGATGTTCGTAATATATATGTACATGTCACCAGCTGCATCCGCTATACCAATGTTATATCCATTAAAATTTATGTAGCAAGTGCTTTAATTAAAATTTACATTAAAACCAGACTTAGACAGCTGAAAGTATGTTTCCAACTCAACGAGGTGCATACAAAACTTTCTTAGCCAAATATTTATGTTGCTTTCCATTTATATTATAAAATATTAGTTCACCTGATCCAATAACTTCTATAGCAAAATTTTCACCATTGGCTAACTCAATTGAGCTTTTATACTTGTTGTTTAGTTTCATGAAAAAATTCATATCATTCACCTGTTTAGCTTTCTAATTTTTATACCTAATGCAGATTTTCTTTTGATGTCCAGCCTTCTTGCAAAAGTAATAAACTGAAACATGTTTAGCAACAGCTTTCAACACGGTGTCACTTACACCACCACCAGCACCATGTAAACGTCTCTCATATTCTGCAATTACTCTTTGTTGAACTAAGGCAAACGTTATTTCATCGTCTTTACGGGACTCCAGTGAAGTTATAAGAGTATCTTAGCGGCACTCCATTTATCAGATAAAGTTTCTTCTCCGACATCACGTAATTTTGTGAACAAGTCTTTCATAGAGTTGATATGTGTAAAAGCATTACTGCCGTCTTCCAGCTTTAAACTGCAAATTGATCGCATTAAAAAAACTTTATTCGCTAGAGTATTCTTTTCATGATAATTCTTTAGGTCCATCCATGTATCCTTAGCTGTACTCTTGTTACGTATGAGGCAAAGCTGATCGTCCATCAAAAGCAAACCAATGGTTCCTCTGGCTTCATCATCTTTATTTTCCCAGTTATAAATTTCGGCTTGGTTTGTGAACTGGTTTTTATCTAGAATTGGCTCCGGTCGGCTCCTTTCTATGACAAGTTTCCACAGATTCCGTTTTCGTAAAGAAGTTCCATTTTAAACTTCCAATTTGCGTAATTATTATTACTTAGCTTTGCAAATTTGGGCTTAGCGTCCGTCATCTTTATTAGTCAAACTTTATTCTATAGTTAAACACGATAAATATTTACCGGTTTCTTTAGTTTTATGTACAAATATGTATTTAATTCTGGGCCCATAATCTATTGGAAAATAAAATGGCCGAGAAAAGAAAAACACGTTGTTTCAAGTGTAACAAAAATGATTAGAAAGAATTTATTTCATTGAAAAGGGTTGTCATAAAAAGGTTATACAGAATTAACAGTTGCGTTAATGCACAAGCATTATTATTTAAGTTCAATAAACTTCAGCACTTTAAATTATTTAAGTTTAATAAACGTCAGCACTTTAAATTATTTAAGTTTAATAAACTTCAGCACACTAAATTATTTAAGTTCAATAAACGTCATCACACTTGTCCTAAATTAAAACATTTTTTATTACAATTTATTTTTATTCTTTTCTTTCACAATTGTAATTTAATATGACACACGTTTCCTAAATTAACACATTTATTATTGCAATTTAATTTGTTATGCAAAGTAATCATATTTCTTTGATAAAACTAGTATATGAGACTAAGAAATTTCTGAATAAAACAACTCTTACTTTGAAACTAAAAGAAAACTGTCTTTTTCAATTAAGAGCTAGCAACACGGTTCAAGTGCTGTTGTTGCCCCAATTAAATCAATTCACTTCCAGGTTAAAGTGCTTGAGAAGTTATATAAAAAATCATTATTCAAAACTCTTGAAGTAATCTTCCCATTTCTTTGAGCTACAAGTGCTTGGAAGAAAGCCCAAGGCGAAGATTCTTAACATTTTGGTGACCCCGACGTGATCCTGTTATAAGTGCAGGACGTCTAAATTCATTGAGCCGACAGTACTCAACATATCATCAGTCGATCCCCCCGGGGGGCACGGTCAATACATCTTGTCTTGGTGGCTTGGTATTGTGCCTCCTGGTATATAGGGTTATCAGGTTTCCGGACCTAGGCCTTTTTGCTGATAACCCCTAAAAACTTGTATGTTGCTACCCAATCCCTGAATCAACAGGGCAACGGGCGCGCATGCAAGTAAATTAAAGGTGAAAGTGGGTTCGCTCGCTCGTCCGGTAAGTGGGTAATCTGATTTTTCCAGACCTTGACCTTTGGCCAATTACCCCTTGAACTTAGTATGTTACTACGCAATCCCTGGACATAACAGGGCAACGGGCGTGCATATAAGATATTTAAGGAAGTAGCTCTGCCTAGGATTGTCTGGGTAGAGGTATCTACCAGATACCTGAGGTATCTGGTAGATACCTCAGGTTTGCATGAGACCTAAAATCGGAGGTGTTTTTTAACACGCGGCTGACCAGAGTCCTATCTGGTGCCACGGGAACCAGTAGCCCCTAGGACGTGTCCCTTCGGGGATCACGTGGTGGCTGTGGTTAAAACCCAAAGAAGAGTTATGGGTCAGATGAGTGTGTCTACAAGAGGTGCTAGTGACTGATTGTAGATACTCTCTCTTGAGGCCGTATATCTCTAGGTGTTATTGCTATTCGACAAAGCTACCCCGATGTTTTGCGGTTGGCCTCAGGTAAGATGGGGGCACTATTTTGCTGCCGGGCCATTGGGGTAGTAGAAGGTGAGATAGCTTCAACACTTCAGCAAATTGTCTGTACATGGTTCTGCAGCCTGTACAGAATTTGCTACCAGTGCGAAGAGCACCATCAGGTGAGCCTTCGGGCAGGTACTGACGTAAAATCTTTGACATATATCATCAGTCAATCAACACATTATTCGAGTGGAAATACTAGCAGCAGTGATAGCCAGCTAAATATCATCCACAATGGTGTCATTAGAAGAATTGGTTCAAAAGCAAAAGATTCTTGGGGAGAACATTGAAACGATCATCAGAAACTACAAGAAGGATTCCCAAGCCCGAAAGGAGTCGGTGAGCTACTTTCAAGAGAGACTACGCAGACTAGATGAAGAATGGATGGCGTTTGAGACAAATGACAACCAGATTCGGCTACTTGGCGACAAACCTCTAGATCACCGCTATTTCACGGAAAATTATTATGCCGCAATACAGAAGATTGTAGAACAATATAAAGATACATTCGAAAAATCTATGAAGAAGGTAAAGTCAACTTCAGGCAAAATTCCACCAAGAGAGAGCTGTGATGTGTTACCAGCTGATACGGATGAGTTCTTAAGGCTCAAACGTCGACAAGCGGTAATGATGTCTTCTTTATAACGATTGCTTAATGACGAATCTACTCATCAGAATGGAAACATCGCATTAAACATATGGCAAGGCATTGAAGCCATACATTTCCCAATATTTGAGCTCTATGACAACCCAGAGCAACTAGGCTATGACTCCGTGCGCTTTATACAACTCGAGACTAAGCTGCGAAATGTAATCAATACAGTAAGCACGATTGAGCAGTCTCAGCAGAACATCAATGATCCAGAATCCTTGCCTATGCCAAAGGTCGCACTACCGAAATTCGACGGAAATCACCTCAAGTGGCAAGAATTCTATGACATATTCTTATCTCTGGTGATAGGGCGATCAATGCCTAAAATTCAAAAGATGTAGTATCTAAAAACACAGCTAATAGGAGAAGCAGCAAATTTAATAAAACACTTCGCTGCCACTGAAGAAAATTTTGACGCTGCATGGACAATGGTGGTGGAGCGGTATAACAACAAAAGATTACTTGTCAACAAGCTTATGCAAGAGCTAGTACATACCCCAATTAAAGGCTATACCGACAACTACAAGTCGCTCCATGACAGAACCAAGGAGTGTCTTTTAGCGCTTCAAAATCTTCAGGTGGATACGAAATCATGGGATCCAATATTATGCTACCTACTACTAAAGAAATTGGACCAAGCAACGCGTCTCCGATATGAGCAAGCGCTGAAGAATCCTCGGGAGGTTCCGACAATTACAGAGTTCCTGGAATTCTTGGAAAGAAATTTCCAATCAATGGAAGTGTTCTCTGAAAAAACGCCGCATTCAAAATCAAGGGTATGTACTTCCATCACCACAAAGCAAGTCAAGAATTCAGGTGTTATGTGCAAAAATGGAAATCATCCGTTATTCGCATGTACCAAGTTTCGTCAGTTATCCACATCAGCAAAACTACAATTCATTCAAAAGCAAAGATACTGTGTGAACTGTTTAAAGCCCGGTCACAACTCTAAAACCTGTATGTCAAGGGGTTGCAAGGAATGCAGCAAAAAGCACAATACATTGCTGCACTTGGGGAGCTCGAATCAAGGCAATAATCCAGCAACATCATCAACAGTACTTCTCGATTCAGGATCCCAATTGAACTTTGTCAGCGATCGTCTAGTTAAACGTCTCGGAATTTCAACTAAACCAACATCAATCTCTATTAGTGGCATCGCTTCTAGTGACACGAGGGTAACACGCCCAGTAAACGTAGCATTACATTCAAGAATCAATAATTATACCGCACGGCTTGAAGCAGCGGTCCTTCCGCACATAATTTCACCTCAACCATCACAAGTTATCAATATAAATCATTGGCCAATTCCAAAGAACATTATGCTAGCAGACCCACAATTCAACCGTCCTGACAAAATAGATGTTCTACTTGGGGCAGAATTTCATCACCAACTACTGTAACGATTTGCCCATTATCAACTGCAGCATGCGGAATATGTACTGAAGGTGAAGTTAATTTGGAAGAAGCTATTGCTTGGCTCTGGAAACTGGAAACTATCAGCACATCTGACAGATGTCTTTCGGTGGCTGAAAGACAATGTGAAAACCATTTTTTGCAGACTCACACCATTGACAAAAATGGAAGATTCGTGGTCAAAATTCCATTCTGCACTAGCTCAAACACTCTTGGCGAATCCAATGGAGTAGCTTTCAACAGATTTCTATTATTAGAAAGGCGATTATCAAAGTCTCCAGAACTCAAAGCTCAGCTCATGAAAGAATATGAAGAATTAGGGCACATGGCCCAAATAGACATAAACTCTATACAAACACTAAATTACTTCATTCCTCACCACTGTGTACTTAGACCAGAGAGTCTAACAACAAAATTACGAGTAGTTTTTGATGCCTCTACTAAAACTACTAACGGAGCTTCGTTGAATGACATAATGTATACAGGACCCATAGTACAGAGTGAATCGTTTTCTATTCTACTACGCTTTCGGTGTCCACGATTTGTCTTCACAACCGACATCAAAAAAATGTACCGCCAAATAACAATGCACCCAGATGATAGAAACTTTCAAATAATTATTTGGAGAGAAAATCCCACCAAACCAATAAGGTATTATAAACTAAATACAGTCACATATGGAACGAGATCTGCACCTTATCTAGCTACAAAATGCTTAGAACAAATCGCTAAGACAAACATGATACGATACCCATATGGAGCCCAATTTTTACTCGAAAACTTCTATGTAGATGACGGTATTGGCGGAGGGGATGGCTTGCCCACTGTGCTAGCAATTCAGTCAGAACTACAACACATATTGCACCAGCATGGTCTTGAATTACAAAAAATGGGCAGCAAATCATCCAAAACTACTTCAGAACGTCGCCGAGGAAAAACAAGAGTTTAATTTTGACTTCGATAGTGAGAACAATAATATCGTGAGAACTTTGGGCTTAACATGGATGCCACAACATGACAAACTGTGTGTGAAAATATGCCTAAGGGAAATTAACCACGTAACAAAACGCACAATTAGCTCAGATTTACCTAGTTTGTTCGATCCTTTGGGACTACTATCGCCAATTGTAGTTACCGCAAAAATATTTATCCAAGAACTATGGCAAAAAGGGTTAGACTGGGATGAGGCTCTGCCAAAAAATCTTCATTCAATTTGGGTTGCGTTCAAACAAGAGTTAGAACACATAAAAGATCTAAGAATCACGCGACATATCTTCGAAGCACATGTGACATCCAACATACAAATTCATGCCTTTGCAGACGCATCAGAAAAGTCATACGGCACAGCAGTCTACATTAGATCAACAACGAAAAATAATCAGATTATTGTGAGATTATTATGTTCAGGGTCCCGAGTAGCACCTTTAAAGCGTCAAACCTTACCCCGTCTCGAACTCTGTGCAGCACTATTAAGCACTCAGCTCACATCAAGAGTAAAAAAGGCTTAAAATACAAGGATGTTCCTACTTATTTATGGACAGATTCAGAGATCGTCTTGGCCTGGATCAATTCACAATCATCATTATATCAAACATTTGTAGCTAACAGAATAGCTGCAATACAAGAATTGTCAATAGCAGAACAGTGGCGACATGTCAGCTCAAAAGATAATCCTGCAGATATTTTGTCGCGTGGCATCTCTCCAAGAAAACTCGCATCAAACAATTTGTGGTTCTACGGCCCCATATTTCTAGATGGACAACAAGAGATATGAGATATAAGCAAATATTATCGATCAGAATTTTGATGCAGAGCGAAAAAAGGTAGCAGCAGCAACAACAGCGAGTGATCCTGCAGATAATGTGATCTACAACATTAAATATGATGGCTTCATTCGAGTAGTTCATGTCAAGACATCAAAAGGAGTTTGCAGAATACCAATTTCTAGGCTGGCACTATTATCAATAAGTAACTCTGAAAATGACGATCCTTCCACCTTTGACGAAATCCCTCAACGAGATGACTCGATGAGCACAAGCATTCATCAGAACGAAAAGCCTGAATGTGATAAAAAACGGAGAAGAGTGTCGATGGGCCAAAGCATCTTCACTATTATGATGGCAATCATATTAATGCCGCTAGTATTAGGGGCACAAATACATAATAAAAGGTTCGAAAATCGTCTGGGCATACATTTTGAAGGAATTGGATCCGCTACAATTTCAACTACAGAATGGCAATTATTAGTTTACTATGACTTAAAAGAATTTTGGACTGAAGCGGCAACCTTTTCAAAAGGAACACAAACCTTAAACAATCTATGCAAGCAAATGCAGGACAAAACTACATGCACAAGTCTGGTCAAGCATTTTGAACACACAGAAGCGGAGTTAAAATCAGACAGCACTCTGTTGTCTGGGCGGATAAAAAAAAGCAGCAATCGATCTAGTTGGAAATATCGCCCATTCACTTTTTGGTATAGTGGACTCCGAACACGCCAAAGATATGGCTGATACAATTTCTCAAATTAAGGAAAACGAAGAACATCTTCTCGACCTATTAAAAAATCAAACCTCAATTATTGACACTACAATAAACATAATGAAATTAGATCAAGAAGCAGTAAAGAAAAAATTCGATCAAATTGATTTCCAAATTGAACAATTACGTAATATGCTAAGTGACGATCGGCAGCAAGAAAGGATTTACCGTATTTTTTTGTCATTGTGCATACAATTAACAATTACAGCAGCGAAGCTCCAACAGACACAGTTATCAATACTTGATATTTTAACAAACACTCACCATGGTATTATAAGCCCACTACTATTGACTCCTCATCAATTACAGCAACAAGTAAGGAAAATAAAAATGCATCTTAGCGAATCACTGGAACTGCCGGTAAATCAGGAATACACGTTACAACTATACTAACTCATGAAGGTTAAAGGAGGGCTAACTGACAATATAGCAGTTTTCAGTATAACATTACATTACAACGTAAACGGTATGAAATATTTAATATTATTCCAGTGCCAACGTGGATCAATGACACATTAGTAGCAATACAACAATGTGCACCTCTTTTAATCATTAACACTGCTCTCAATCAATATTTTACCATTAGCAAATCTGAATTCAGCTTATGTTCACTTATCACAGAAGATAAATATCTGTGCTCTAAAGGTCAAATAAGGCATCAAGATGGCTCATTAACATGTGCCTGCGAGTTGAGTTTATTTCACAGCAACGCCCATTCAGACTGCCCAGTACAGCAAATGAAAGATAAAGAAGTTTGGATCCCCCTTCATCATCAAAACAAGTGGATATAATCAGTTTCAAGTTCATCCCAGGCAACAGCACTATGCAAAACGGAAATCACACAATTTTCACACTTGAAGGATCTGGCTTGCTTGAATTGGAACCAGAGTGCAACTTTAAATATAAATTCACGACGTTGCGTGGACAAAACCTGATATCCAGCAAGTTTGAAAAATCATATACCAGCTTCTGGGAACTCACGCAACAAAGACACGAAGAACGCATCAAACCATTGTTACCAAAAGAAGATGCGAATCAATATATTTCCCAAGTTAAAAATTTAACAGCTCTTCAAAAATCATTAGAAACACAAGAAATATTAAGACTCCCAAAAAAACTTGAAGCTCACAATTATCATCACATGACGGTTGGGTATACATTTTGGGGTTGTACTTACTTGCGTTGTAAATGTGTCTTATTACACGAAATCCCAATTATTTCAGTGTTCAATACACCTGATGCTGTTTTATTTCAATAATTTAAATTTCACAAATATAAACTTCAATAAATATATCTAAAGTATATATAAAAAGCGTGTGCATATGGCGACGATTGCGAACAGAAGAGAGCGGCATGCCGGATACGTTCGATGACATTTTATATGTTTTTGATGAGTTGTATTTTTATTCTGTGGGTTGCCACAGGGCTCCCCCCCTACTGAAGAGGTTATAAGTAGCGGGCTGGAAACCGCACATGTCTACCGGACCTTGTAGTATTTGCTGGACGGCCTTGGCACTCTGATTTCGGCATACTGAGGTTCGAAAAGTCTGTCGTTGCTTTGGGCGTTGGCTCTGGTTGACTCCTCACGGTTGCGCTGTTTGCCGGTTTCGTTACCGTGTGTGATGAGCTTTCGCTATCGAGTTGATTGTCGTAATAGTCAATTGGAGTATAGGCTGGCTTTAGCCTATCGATGGATATGTTGACTGCACGTTGTCGTAGTTTTATTTTGAAAAATTTGTCTCCCCTTTCTATCACCTCGAAGGGGCCTGTATATGGTGATTTCAAAGGAGCTCGTACATGGTCGCTTCGTATAAAAACGTAGTTGCAGTTTTTAAGAGCTGGCTGCAGAAAAATTCTACTGGTGTGATGCCGGGACGCGACGGTAGCCTTCAACGTCTGCATTTTGCGTCGTAATAGCTTGACGAACTCAGTTGTGTCGGTGTTAATTTTTGATTCCCGAAAAAAATCACCAGGAATACGTAGAGGACTTTCAAAAACCATTTCAGCGGGACTAGCTTTAACATCTTCTTTCACAGTTGCCCGAAGGCCGAGTAAAACGATTGGCAATACAAAACACCAGTCTTCCGTTGCATGGCATTTTATTGCGGTCTTTAATGTGCGATGCCATCTTTCGACCATGCCGTTTGCTGGGGGTGGTATGCTGTTGTTTTCAGGTGATGTATACCTAGGATTTGCATCAACTCTCTGAAAATCTGCGATTTGAACTGTCGCCCTAAATCGCTTGTGATACGTGTTGGGACGCCGAACGATGAAATCCACCCGTTAATTAAGGCGAAAGCGATTGTTTCGGCTGTTATGTCCGATATCGGGATGGCTACGGGCCATCTTGAAAAACGGTCGACAAAGGTCAGGCAGTAGCGGTACCCTCTAGCCGGAGGAAGTGGACCAATAATGTCGATATGAATATGTTGAAAGCGCTGGTCGGTTGGCCCGAAATCTCCTGGGGGTGAACTAGTGTGTCTACTTATCTTGTTTTTCTGGCAGCTCAAACAGCGTTGAACAAAATTTTTAACATCTCGGGACATCGATGGCCACACAAAGCGAGCGGAAACTAGTTTCAAGGTTGCCCTTACTCCAGGGTGTGATAAACTGTGTAATTTGTTAAGCAATTGCTGTCGTAGAGGCGCCGGGACGAAAGGTCTTACCAAACGATGGCTTGTATCACAGTAAATTGTTCGGTTCGAATCTGGGATGGGTAACTTCTTTAGTACCAGCGAATGCTCGTTAACAGATTTCAGCAGAACGTTTAATTCCTGATCTCGGATTTGCTCGTCCGCTATTGTTTCGAAATTTATGTTGCCTTCGATGCTGTTGATTTGGGAGAGGCAATCGGCTGTGCTATTTCTTGCACCTTCTATGTGGCGTACGTCGGTTGAAAATTGGCTAATGTAGTCCAATTGACGAATTCTTCTGGGGGAAGTATTCTCCCGTCTCTGGCGAAAAGCAAATTGAGTGGTTTGTGGTCAGTAAAAATGGTGAATATTCTTCCTTCTAGTAGGTATTGAAAATGTTGAACGCCTTGATATATAGCCAGCAGCTCTCGGTCGTATGTACTATACGCCTTTTGAGTTGGTGTGAATTTCTTTGAGTAGAAACCTAAAGGTTGACTATTGCCTTGAACGATTTGGTGGACTGCTCCGCCTACTGCTTCGGTTGACGCGTCTACGGTCAAAGTTAGCGGCGCGTCGTGTACAAAATGGTTCAGCAGGGTCGCGTTGGCTAGTGCGTCTTTGCATTTTTGAAACGCTTGTATTGCTTTTTCGTTCCAACAAATTGGCGTGGCGTCGTTCTTTTTATTTCCTATTATTAAATCTTGCAGCAATTTTTGACTGTCGACAGCGTTTGGTATAAATGACCTGTAAAAGTTTATCATCCCTAAAAACCGTTTCAATTCCTTCGCTACGTTAGGCACTGGAAAATCGTTCACTGCTTGAACTCTTTCGGCCTTCGTTCGGAGTCCTTCGGACGATATCGTATGGCCGAGAAAATCGATGTGAGTTTTTCCAAACACTGATTTATCAAAATTAACTGCCAACGCGTGTTGACGAAGTCGCTTGAAAACAGTATGTAGATGTCTTTCGTACTCTTCTTCAGTTCGTGAGGCTATTAGAATATCGTCGATGTATATAAAAACATATTTGATGTCGCGGAATATGTCATCCATCCGACGCTGGAACGTTTGTGCAGCGTTTCGTAGGCCAAACGTCATTCGTTTGAACTCGAAGAGTCCGAAAGGTGTTATAATCGCTGTTTTAGGTACATCAGTTGGCTCTATTGGTATCTGGTGATAAGCTCGCTGTAGGTCGATTACGGAAAAAATAGCTTTACCATGTAAAATCGATCGGATGTCTTGTATAAAAGGTACGGGGTACCGGTCCGGCACCGTGATTGCATTCAATGCGCGATAGTCGCCGCACGGCCTCCAATCTCCGTTAGATTTTCTAACCATATGCAGTGGGCTTGCCCAGCAGCTATTCGATGGTTGGCATATGTTGTTGTTTAGCATAAACTCTCTTTTTCGCCGCCAACAACTTAGGGCCTGCTAATTTTCTCGCGCGTGCGAAACCGGGCTACCGCTCGTTACTATGTGGTGTGTTACGTTGTCTGCAGTCGTCTTTTGGCTGAAGTCAAATGTTGCCAAATCTCTAAACACATGCAGAAGACTTGTGTACCTGTTTTTGCTGACGGAGCAGCACTTACCATCAAAAGCGTTTTTCTGTCTATCAGTAGTTTCTTTCTTACGTCAACCAATGAATCGAACTCGCTTAAAAAATCCGTACCAATAATTGGACCAGTCACATCTGCGATAATGAAATTCCAGTCAAATGTTCGATGAAGTCCTAAGGATACTTTGACGCGTCGTCGGCCGTAGGTTTTTATTTTTGATCCGTTTGCTGCATATAATTGGATTGAGTACGATATATTGCTTTTGTCAGATGGTCGCGGCGGCAAAACTGATACGTCGGCTCCGGTGTCGATTAAAAACTGTGCGTTGGTATTGTCGTCTAATATTATCAGGCGAGCGATGGTGTTAGATGTCACGTCTGAACTGTTCGTTGGCAGGTCAGACGCGTTAGTTATTTTTTTTGCTTATTTTCAAACTTACATGGCATGCGGCATTTTTGAGCCTTGCTTCCGTGTTTTTGATGATACCAACACATTTGTGCCGTGGATGGTACTGTATTTTTTTCTGCATGGCTACTATTCCGCAATCGATTAGAGGCTGAGCGTGCGCGCTTTGTGTTGAATAGCTTTTCAAAGTTTTTTTCGAGTCGAGACATTCGCTGATTAATTTCGGAAAGAGTTCCTTCAGTTGGGACCCTTTCTACGGCACTCACTTGCCAGTAGTCGCTGACTTCCATGACCTTGTCGGCTAGTTTAGCCAGTTCAACCAACTTGGCTTCGGAGGCTTGTAAAATAGCCCGTACATTTGATGGAAGGCGTTGGAGCCATAATGATTTTAAAAGCTCCTCACTTACCTTGTCCTTGGCTAAATCACGTAGTTCGTTGAGCAGTTGATTTGGGCGGCGGTCACCTAACTCCATGTCGGAAAGGAGCTTTTGCGTCTTTTTTTGTTCGCTGTCACCAAAACGTTCGATGATGCATCTTTTGAGGTTGTCGTATTTTCTAGTCTCGGGTGGCTGTAGTACCGCGTCAGAAATTTGAGCCAGCACGTTGGACTCTACTGCAGCTACAACTGTATTAAATTTCGACATGTCCCGTACGATGTTTGACATGTCAAATTGCGCTTCCACTTGAGCAAACCAAATTTCGGGTCGTTCTGGCCAAAATGGAGGGACTTTTACTGACACTCGTTGTATCGAAACCTCGTTGTAGTGTGCAGCATCTCGCAGATTAATTGTATTGTTACCTTGAGTGTTATCGTCTGGCATCTTGATCACGTCGGGGTCACCAATTTGGGGTTGTACTTACTTGCGTTGTAAATGTGTCTTACTACATGAAATCCCAATTATTTGAGTGTTCAATACACCTGATGCTGTTTTATTACAATAATTTAAATATCACAAATATAAACTTCAATAAATATATCTAAAGTATATATAAAAAGCGTGTGCATATGGCGACGATTGCGAACAGAAGAGAGCGGCATGCCGGATTCGTTCGATGACATTTTATATGTTTTTGATGAGTTGTATTTTAATATGTTTTTGATGAATTGTATTTTTATTCTGTGTGTTGCAACAACATCATTAGTGATTGCCTTTAGTATTATCACATATTTACTAGTAAAACAAAGGTGCAAACAACGGTCAACTCCAATTTCAGCACCTCACAACCAACAACTAGACTCAGACTTCACCGTTCACATATAACAACCAACACAACCTTCAACAATAACCCTAAAGCAAGAGATATTTTGAGCTGCACTCAACAGGGGGAGGATGTTAATGCACAAGCATTATTATTTAAGTTCAATAAACTTCAGCACTTTAAATTATTTAAGTTTAATAAACGTCAGCACTTTAAATTATTTAAGTTTAATAAACTTCAGCACACTAAATTATTTACGTTCAATAAACGTCAGCACACTTGTCCTAAATTAAAATATTTTTTATTACAATTTATTTTTATTCTTTTCTTTCACAATTGTAATTTAATATGACACACGTTTCCTAAATTAACACATTTATTATTGTAATTTAATTTGTTATGCAAAGTAATCATATTTCTTTGATAAAACTAGTATATAAGACTAAGAAATTTCTGAATAAAACAACTCTTACTTCGAAACTAAAAGAAAACTGTCTTTTTCAATTAAGAGCTAGCAACACGGTGCTGTTGTTGCCCCAATTAAATCAATTAAATCTTGTATATACAAAAAACGTTACAATTAAATACAATTGAATGTTCATGATATATATACTTATATATGTTATAACATATTCAACAGAACTATTTGTATAGTAGAATCGGACCACGTAATCTAAAAATACTTGCTGGGAAGTTTCTTTTGTATAGAATCAAAGACAAAGTGCAATATAAGAATTTTTCTGATGTCTTAATATCTTGTATTTTCAATTTTCTTGGGCTACCCAATGTTGAAAATAACTATGTATTTGTTACTTAGTTCATCCTTAGGAAACTAGATTTTTTTAAATATACTTACAAATGTATGGTTAACATTTGTTTGTATTGCTATATATGTACATATGTAAATTTTTGTTATACAGAAAAAATTAGCAAACTCTAGAAGTGTTTTATAAGCACGCCATATTTTTCATACTAATAAACGTAAAAGCGCCAAGGGCTTCAGGTAGTAAAATATTGACACGTGCGTGGGTCTCGAGTAGGTAAATTGTAGCTTATACGATAAGGGCTATAAGATAAAAATGTTGTAAACATTAAAAACAAGGAAAGAGTGCCACAGAAAATATTTAGCATAGAACTGGAACCCAATGACTGCAAAACAAAAAATAATGAAATCCACCATATAAGTATAATGTAAAATATTTGCTGGATAGAAAGTGACCACGGAAAAGTCATATTAATAAGATGGACCTATCCAATTTCTAAATTGGCAAGAATATAGCCATACTAAAATTATTTACAAAGTTTAGATTTAGATTTAGATTTATTTACTTATTCATCTACAGAAATATATTCTTACAGATTACAAAATTATTTTAATTGAAATATTTGAATAACATAGATTTAAACATAGTATAGTTGACATCAAAATTTAAGGAGTTAGTTGAGCTATTACATAAATATAAGCATCTTGCAATAGGTTCATTATTTGCATAATTAGTTCTTAGACAACTTTCCTCAAACATACGGTTAATTCTTAAACCCCTTGGGGGACAATACAAAGTAAAATAATTTTTTATTTCAGGACAATCAATATTACCAGATAATACATTATAAGTTAGCAATAATGAGGAATAAGTTCTGCGGTCGCTTAATGATTGTAGGCCTAGCAACTTTCTCCTAGCCTCGTAAGGAGGTAGCTCATACTGCCAATGTAACTTTAAAGCAGTCTTAGTAAAAATTTTTTGAATGCGTTCAATGCGATTAGATAGACCCAAATGATAGGGATTCCAGACAATAGAACAATATTCTAAAATACTTCGAATCAAAGAAATGTACAAAGATTTAAGGGTATATGCGTCCCTGAAATTTTTAGAATTTCTTTTAATGAAGCCGAGCATAACATAAGCTCTAGAAACTACATAATCAATATGTCTAGAAAAAGTTAATTTGGAGTCAAAAATAACACCTAAATCTTTGACTTCATATACCTGCTTAAGCATGATACCGCTAAGGGAGTAATCAAACTTAATTGGATTAGAAATATGTGTGTAGGACAATGTGCAACATTTAGAAATAGTAATTTTTATACAATTTTTAGAACACCAGTTGGAGAGATTGTCAAGGTCAGCCTGCAATTTATGACAGTCTGCCAAATTAGAGATACAAGAATATAATTTCAAATCATCTGCAAATAACAAGCATTTGGAAAATTTAAAAGTTAATGGTAACGCATTGATAAAAACTATAAAAAGTAGTGGACTAATATGTGTACCCTGCGGAATACCAGAATAGGCATCTATTAGAACTGATGATGAAGCATTTTCAATTTTAACTATAAGTTTTCTGTCAATCAAAAAACTCTTAAAAAACTGCATTCGATTATTAGATAGACCAAAATTACAAAGTTTGCGTAATAAAAGGTAATGACTAACAGTATCAAATGCCTTAGCAAAGTCAGTGTAAATAACATCACATTGAGACTTACAATATCACGATTTATTATAAGTAGATTAGTAGAAGTAGATCTATTCGGCATAAAACCGTGTTGTAAAGGGGAGATACAACTCTTAACGAATCAATTGTACATTTAGTGTCATTCTTTAACGTGTTTATAGCATCAGAAACATCATTAACGGTTACATGAAAATTGAATTCGCTCTTACTGTTATTGAGAAGATTAAAATTAGAACTATAGCAAGGAGGTTCAACAAAAGTGCTCTGAAAATATTTCGAAAATAGGTCACATGAGCCTGCATTACTGTTAGATTGTAAGTCATTGTAATACATGCGCTTCGGTATGCCATTGTTGCCCTTTTTACTTCTAACGAAATTCCAAAAGGGTGAAGAGGATTTAATTTTGCTCTCAATTTGAAATATATGCTGTTGATACAGAAAATTTCTGCAGAAATTATACTCCTTACGCGCCAATAGGCTTTATTCTTTACATTCTTCAAATGACATAATCTCGCGTAGAACCAGGGAGGCTTATTGTTGTAATTGGGTTCATACTTTGGTACGTGCATGCTTATAGCCATGTCAAAATGATTGCATTTTGTGTGAAGAGCTACGCTATACCGTAAAGGACGATAAGGCTAAAGATATTACAAAAGGAAAGTGATTGCGAAGAATACTTCTTCAACATATTTTGGTTAAACAATCCAGCTCTAACTTAGGTTGGCCTACGAATTAAAATATTACTACAAGTTAGCCCACTCAACTACGAGCCAGCTTTCATAAGATTATATTTTACATAACAATCAAATATTCACACAAAATAATTTTACTAGCCAGTTTTCATATGATAATATTTTAAAGTCGTGAGAAGTAAAAGGCGTAAGAAATACCGCCAGGAAATGAAACTCACGGCATTAATTTTGGTCGCATTGAAGCTTCAATAGAAGCATTAATTTAGATATTAAGCATTTTTACAGTAAACAGAAACAATATGTATTGTATTTAACAAATAATAAACTTAAAAAATACTTCTGGAATGCAACCCCATCCACTAAGATAAACACGAGATTGAGTATTTCCAGATGGATAGACATCTTGATATAATGCTTATCCCTGCGCGTCATATAACGCCTTAAAGCATATTTGGAATTAAAGGGTATACTTTATATGACACTAAGGATTCCCAGGGAACAACAGCTTTACTGATCAACAGATCGACATTGAACGGAAAACATATATTCCCATAGGAGTTCTGAAAACATAAATTATTTATTAGAGAGCTAGAAGCAAAAGTTAAGCAAACTAGGTAGATATAGAAAAGCTTTTATCTGGAAAAAAGAATAGTTTTATGTTATATTATTTTTCCTTTTAACATATAAATTTCTGCGTGGTTATAGTTTCAAGGCTAAACTGAAAGTGTAAATTACCTAGGAGAGGCTCGGAACAAAATATCTTGCTTCTCAAACAACTAACGGTAATAAAGAGCGAAGTACACAAAATATTATATTCGAATACATTCAAATCAAAAGTTTGTAGCAAAACGTATGAAATTCTACAACAGTTCGAAAACCCATAGTGAATTTGTCAAAAACAGCTGATTACAATATTAAGAAAAATGTATTTTGTATTTATAAAAGTGATTGCGCGAATAAATTTACTTTTGACAGTCTCTGGACGAAAAAACAACACAGCCAAAATAATCATGAGGACAGTTTCATAAACCCAATTAATAGATATTGGCCTTGGAAAAAAAATTAAAACATTTAATTTATGGAATACTGCCTTTCTATTTATAAATAAAGAGACAATTGAAGCGACTCAACTAGCTGTTATATTTCCTACCGCATCGCAATTACGTCTTTAGCGAATATTTGAATAACAACACCTATTTCAAAGGTTGTCGAAAAAATACGTAAAGCTAGGTAGATATTATACAACAAAGGATGCTCGATACTCAAATAGTATAACGCCGCATGGAATAAAAAGAATAAATTCCTACTAGTGGTAAGTGGGAATAGTAGTGCTTTTATGGAACTGCAATATATCCCTAAAAATGAAACATCAACATTTTTACAAATTTAGGCGACGCACAGAGGAGTATTTGACCCCAAAAGCTGGCCAAAATTATTAAGCGTGTTTTTTGTTTTAAAAGTTTAACTTTTTTGATAGTTTTAGCTTTAGTTTGATAGAAAAAATTTAGTGGCAGATTATTATTGGGTTAGTGTTATTTTTGACACCCACCATCCACCCACCTTTTATAACTTTGTTAAATTTTTTTTCTTTTTGAATAGAATTTAATTTTATATATATTAATTTATTATCCGTACACGGTATGCCGCGCTACACGATTGTTGTGTGTTTTTAGAAAAATTATTTATTATTACGTATGCCGGTCTCCCCCTCGCATTCCGCCAAAATTTGGTTTGCAACTGTACCTTATTCTAATAGTAACTCAAATTAAATTTAGATAGTCGAACTATTGTAGTTGTGTAGATACAGGGAAATAAAACATAGCTTTTTATGGATGTTACAATGTCCCCTTGTCAAAATTATAATTTATCCAATATTGAATATTAAAAAAATTGGTCTCGTAGCTTGGCTTCCTATAAGAGATAAACAACCAAATAAACAAAAACATATTCACTTTTAATATTTATTTTATATTATTAAATACTCATCACATGAAAAACTTAAACTAATTAAAAAGTTAAAATTATGATCATGTCATACGTATTTCATGTGCAAACTTTTTTCTTTTTTCTTAAATTAGAGATCTCATATTTTATTGTGGTATATAACATTATTTGTAGAACAGCTAACCTCACTTTCAAAAAACTTTTCCTTTTTTTGGTAAGAATTTATATATATATATATATATATATATATATATATATATATATATATATATATATATATATATATATATATATATATATATATATATGTATAATTTTTTTTGTAATTAATATTCTTAAAATAAATAATTGAGATTTTTTTTGAATATTAAAAATAGCTGCTTATGAAATCTTTCAGGTAAAAAAAATCAATGTAATACCTTTATTCGTTTAGCCACAAAAAAAATATCATATAAATATCTTGAAATCGAAAAAATTCAATAAAAACGCATGCAATTTTCTTCACTTTCCTGACTTTAACAGTATCCCACATCTACAAATATTAACTTACAATCTTTAAAATGCACGATATGATGTAGAATTTTGTTTTCTATCGATCTGCGTAATTACTTCTTAGGATTTCATCAAATTAATTTTTGCCTTTTTGGCCAGCTTTTTGTTATGGATTATTAAGATTACAAAATACAAAACCCATCTGAAATTAGGGATAATTTGAGTTACAGAAATGTATTTGTGGCATGATTTGTTCCATTACGCATAATAAATCATGAAATATTCGATATCATCTAGCAGTACTAACTGCTTGTGTCTAAATAAAACCCAGGGAGCAATAGCTTTTTGTAAACTAATCAGATTTGCATATCGCAAAGCCAAGCAAAAAATATTGTATTCGCGCAACTGAGTATCCAATCCACAATTTTAATACTACTTGCTCTGAAATATACGACTATTATAAGCTAGGATATACCAGCGATTTAAACTGAATTCAGATAGAAATGAAACTTGTATGAGTAAAATTATTATATATGCTCTGTAAGCCGACTCGTTTTTGATATCGAATTTTTTTTTCACGGTTATATTTATTTATTGAATCTTCAAAAATTGAACTAACAATAAGTATTCAAATCTTATTATCCCTCTTTTTCAAGCGGATGTGTCCAGTAAAGTTCAAGATATTACGTGCAAGGGGATTAGGATGGGACACAAGTGGCATATTTAAATCACGATGTAAAATTGAAATTTTCATGTACTAAGGAGCCGATGTTATTAACGTTAAAATTTTGTTTTGCATTCGTTGGATTCTCTCTACATTGGAAGCTGAAGCAGTGCCCCATAGCTGAATTCCGTAACACCATATGGGTTTCAAAAGCGCCTTGTATATTAAAAGTTTACAATCTAGACAGAGGGTAGAATTTCTACCAATCAGTCAATGTATCCGGGTTAATTTAAGCTTCATTTGTGTTAGCTTAGAGTCTATGTGGTGTTTCCATGTAAGCCGTCGGTCAAGGTGTTTACCAAGGTATTTCACCTGTGAATATTGAGGAACAACTTGATTGTTGATTCAAATGGGGAAAAAAGTGTCCCTTCGTAGGGTAAATGTGACATGAACACACTTTTGTTCATTTACTTTTATTCTCCGTGAGTTCAACCACAGGCTTAACAGGTTAGTATGTTCCTGAAGATATCGGGATGCCTCGTGAGGGTTTTCATGAATACTAAGGCAGGCTGTA
Source organism: Germaria angustata (assembly GCA_963681545.1). Classification (NCBI taxonomy): domain Eukaryota; kingdom Metazoa; phylum Arthropoda; class Insecta; order Diptera; family Tachinidae; genus Germaria; species Germaria angustata. The sequence goes on along the minus strand of OY812999.1, from coordinate 65,834,036 downwards.
TCATCGGCAAATGTAGAAGTGAAGATATTACCGCTCAGAGGCATATCACAGGTATAAATCAAATACAAAACTGGCCCCAGTATACTCCCCTGTGGCACCCCAGATGAGATAGTTTCGGGCACACTAATGAAGTCTCCTTCCACGACAGTGAACTTCCGGGAAAGAATGTAACTTTCCAATAGATTCACAATGTTCATTGGTAGATATGTCCTCAATTTCAAAATCAGGCCACAAACATCAATAAAGGGGGAAGAACAATGCTTCTTTTCTTCAAATGTTCTTCTAATGAAATGAACCAATCTATGAGTTTGTTCAAGGTGCTTTGCTGACTTCTAAACCCAAATTGATGGTCCGGTATGCACCCATTATCAGCTAGAATTGGAGACAATTTTGTCATGAGCAGTTTTTCGAAGAGTTTTGAAATTATTGACAGCAAACTTATTGGCCTATATGACTCAGCCTTGGTAAGATCTTTGCCCGTGTAGCATAATATGATTTAATTCTTTTAAACCACACCAACATGAAAGATTTAATTACTTTAAAAGCATTTATTAAATAACCATAAGGGTATCATGTGTCACTTACAAACTTATTAACGAAGGCCGGCAAACACATGCGAATTGTTTAAAAACACTGCCGCCTTTACACCTCTAGAAGTGACAATTATTTTATTGCTGTGTGTCTGTGGCACACTTAAAGACTATCATGTGAAGTTAATTTATTTTCTTTAAATTAGCCACGCATATCAGGTTACACCAAAACACTCGCCGCTATGGGAAACAATAAATAATTTTAAGGAAAATCAAATTACATTTAAGTTCTTAAAAACATTCTCACAGTGGTAATAAACAACCTCGAGAAAATAAAATCTAGAATCTATTCATAAGCAGTATATAAGCTGAACTAATTTTAAGAACGAATCAATCTGAAATCTAGAGCAATACTAAGAGCAGCTCCTGCTAAATTGCTTTAAATAAAGATTCATTTTTTTTAGCAAGAACCAAAATAAATTATTTTTATTTTATCTTTTGGTTTTATGGCGATCCTGCCAGGTTCTTAATAAGGAAAATACAGCAAATTTTGCTTATCCTTATTTCGAAAACAGGATAATAGGATCCAACACACAGAGCTTAAGCTTAGTTGGATCTCTATTTTAAATTTTCTTTTATTTCAAAAATAATAATAAACCTTACGGAAGAAAGCCTAGAAGATATTCTCAAAACCATAGAAGAGGCAGAACCCAGGTGGAAGGCGCTACTAGAAGAGGGTGAAGAGCCAGCAAATAAACCGGCAATCCTATCAGTAGGACCACAGCCAAGGAAAAGATACAACAAGGAACAAGATATTGTGTATCCAATCTTTCCGCTACCCAACATCCAAAAATCAAGAGGGGGATGGAAAAATATACTGAAGGTGCAACTCCGAGCACTAGAACACCGTCAAACTTATGCCACGGGAGAAGAATTATTAAAAGTTTTACAACAAATTAAAGAAACAAAATAACAAATTAGAGAAATTAATAAGAACAAGAAAAAAAATTTTTTGAAATGAAAAAAAAAAACTTTTGAAATGAAAAAAAATCTATAGTAAAGCTTTGTACACACGGTTGTCAGATCTTACAATATTGTAAGACCTGGCAACATACTAACAATGTAGTGACAATGAAAAATTGTCACCCAGAAGTAAATTGTGTGTTCAGACGATCGTAAGAAAATCATATAATTTCATTGTCAGTTAATTGTCTGACAATGAATTTATGTGCCAACAAAAATTGTCAGTTCACACGATTGTCATATTATTGGATGACAAAAATTGTTAGGCATTGTCAGAAAATTCAAAGCATATGTCAGAAAATATTATCTGAATTTATGTATACATAACACAAAAAAAGTTAAATTATTAAAGTGTGATACATTATGGAAAAGAATATCAGCTCGGCGGCAATATATTCGCCGCACGCCGTGCATGGGTCCTTTGGTTGAGCGTCGGCGGATCGCAATGACTGGAGTGCCTCTAAAGCCATCTCCTTTAGACCAGCATTGCTTGCTGGTGAAGACGATGATGAGGTGTTTTTTCGGCTGCGTTTTTGTGCTGATGGACATGGCGAAATCGACGCCAACTCCTCATCGGACCCTAATCCAACAAGCATCGATTCATCTGTGGTTGCAGATTTCTGTAGGAATAAAAAATTTTAAATCACATAGTACATACATTATTTTTTACACTTTATTTCTAAATATGTATGTCAACACTTACCAGTTGCATGGAAGAAACGGATTGTGTGGCTTGGCGTACTTTTGTTGTTTCCAAAAACAGCATTGGTTTAAAGTAGCGCCAAGCAATTTGAAAATTGTCATCAGTGCCCTGGCCTGATTTTTTTTACGAATCTTTTCGAGATTGCAATTGAAAGAGGTACGCAGATTTGCCCATTTCGCTTTGCAATCATTTACACTAACAGATATGGTATCTGCCACTTCCTGCCACAAAACATATTTGGGAAGTTTATATTCGGCGCAACCGGCGTCCCATAAACTTTGCCGTACCTCAACTTCCGAGATCAACTTTAGCTGATCTTCATGAGACCAAACGGTTCCACCTTTTTTTCGATAGGATTTTTGTTTCGGCCTTGTTTTCTGGGCTCCATCAGACTCCGTTTGTGGCTGAACTGAACATGGCAGTTCAATTGGCTGGAAACTGCTGACAATCATGTCTGTGCTATCATCAGAAGCCATATTCATTTTTATTTTTGGTATTTTATTTTTTTAGCTTTTTTAATTTTTATTTCTATAGAAATATTTTTCTGACAATGGTGTTATTGTCAGGTGCATAAATTTTCGACATCTGCCAATAAAAAATTACCTTCCAATGTCTGCCAATTATCTGACAATGCCTGCGATAGGTGTTCTCACGGTTGTCAGATGCCTGACAATATTGTCGTCTTACAATGGACTGACAATGGTTTTTCTGACAACGTTGTAAGTAAAAAATTGGCAGTTCACACGATTGTAATACATTTTCAGACAATTTTACTGGCAATATTGTAAGATCTGCCAACCGTGTGTACGTAGCTTAACATATATACAAATTGATGATTTGTTTACTAAAGGGAACTTTGACTTAGGACAATTTCTTCCTAGGCTCGAATATGTGGCCGGTAAACATAATATAAATAAGTTACAAGTGGCACCTAGTGAGAAAATTTTTGAATTTATCTCAATTAATGAATTTAAAAATATGGGCAATAAAATATTAAAGAATATTAAAGTAGCGCTACTAAATGAGGCGACCCAAATTAATAGTAAGAATGCCAAGGCAATTCTCGAAATAATGCTGAAATATCACGATGATCCCATAGAAGGAGGACATTGCGGAATTTATAGAGCAATAGAAAAAATTAAAAGATATTATTATTGGAAAAATATGTCTAAGGATATATCAAATTATGTAAAATCATGTCTTAAATGTCAAGCATCAAAAACAACAAAACATTTAAAGAGTCCAATGACAATTACAGAAACACCAGATAGACCATTTAACACGGTGCACAGTGGGGTTTTTGATACCAAAAGTGGGAATTAATTCGATGTAACTTTCCCTGTTTTTAATTTTTATTTTTTTTCAGTCAAATTCACCTTAAGAAGTAAAACTAATTAATTTTTTAATATTATTTAGACAAATTTTATTTATTTTCCATTAGTTAATTTTTTTAAACATACCTTTAATAATCAGTCTTGTTGAACCTTCGTAGTGAACAGACGTGTTAGCGGAGTTTTTTTTTACATACTAAACAAACAAAAATACAAACAAAAAAAATATTCGTAATAAGTACTGATTCGTAATAAGTACAGTTTTTGTTAAATTTGCTTTACTTGCATTAATATTATTTTTCGTATAAACTGAAACAACAAAAACAAACAAAAAACCACAAACAAAGTGACTGAGGAATACTCTGTATGAGTACCTCAAAAAATTGTGAAGTGAGTTCTAACGGTAGAAATGCCTATTTTACTGTGAGTTCTGAAGCTCTTAATGCAAACAATAAAAATAAAAAATTTGATGATGGTCTTTTTCTAACGGCAAAGCCAATTTTACGTGAGCGATCAACTTCGCTTACTCCGATGCCAAGTAGTGATTCTATAACATTACCGCTGCCTAGTACGTCTCTATTAAATCAGCGCCATTATCCGCTCCGGGCTCGTGTTCATCACTTAACCCAGTTATAACTATAGACAATAATATTGAGAAACCTAAAGTGCCTGTCGGAATGGACAGATATATCACAGTAGTAAAGCGCGGGCGAAGCCCAAATTCATCTAAAATCACATCTGTTCCCAAGATATCCAGGGATAACGACGCCGCAACAGTTAACCGTCAAAACCGTTTTAAAATATTGCAGGATGACAATGACAAACCCGAAGCATCCTCGAAAAAAACCTCAAAACCACCACCAATCTATCTTAGACAAAAAAATTCTAACACACTTATTAAGAAGTTAATCTCGGTCATTGGTGAAAAGGCATTTCACATTGTTCCAATTAAACGTGGTAACATTGATGAAACTAAAATTCAAATATATGAAGAAAAGGATTTCCGCAAAATAGTTAATGAATTAGAAAAAAATAAAACAAGTTTTTACACATTCCAGCTTAAGAGCGCTAAAGGCTTACAGGTCGTTTTGAAGGGCGTAGATTCTTACGTTGTCCCTGCTGAAATAAAAGATGCTCTCACCCTCCAAGGATTCAAAGTAAAAAATGTATCCAACATAATAAACAGGGAGAAGATCCCCCAACCTTTATTTCGCGTGGAACTTGAGCCAAATGATATATTATTGAAGAAAAATGAGACCCATCCCATTTATAATTTAAAGTATCTCTTATACCGAAAAATCACAGTTGAAGAACCACACAAGCGTTCAGGACCCGTACAATGCCATAATTGTCAAGAATATGGCCACACAAAAACGTATTGTAAATTACCTACTGTTTGTGTTGTGTGTGGTGAATTACACAACACTGCTATTTGCAATAAGCCAAAGGATCAAAAGGAAAAAAAGTGCAGTAATTGTGGAGGTAATCACACCGCTAACTGCAGAGGATGTCCTGTATACTCTTTCGTAAAACAGGCTATGAGTCAAAAGCCTAAAGTAACCCCAGCTCAAACAGGAAATACGTACTCCGCTACTTATCCTCCTATGGCCCAACCAATCTCTACACAAGTATCGTATGCTGACGCTGTGAAGATCAACTCCGTTCAAATGCAAAAAGTGTCACCACCAAATAACACAACAAATACAAACGCAAGCTTTAATTTTAATCGCCTTGAAGCTACTATTGATAATCTGGTGCAAACTATAAACAACTTTACAAGTAATATGACTAGCATGATGCAAGAAATGCTGCGAATGCAGAACACACTGCTTCTAGCATTAGTTAACAAACCATGAACACGTTAAAATTATGTTTCTGGAACGCAAACGGCATTCGCCAACACAAATATGAACTTGAGCACTTCCTCTCGGTAAAAAATATTGATATAATGTTGGTATCTGAGACTCATTTGACTTCGAGAAGCCTTTTTAAAATTAGTGGCTATACCTTATATGATACAAAGGACCCGAGAGGAAGAACATGCGGAGGACCAGCAGTTCTAATAAAGTCAAGACTCAAGCACTATATTCTTGAGAACATTTGTGCAGACCATCTACAAGCAACGAATATTTGCATCGAAAATTTTTGTTTAAATCTCGTAATATCATCTATTTACTCCCCTCCCAGATTTTCAATCACTGAGGATCAATACGAGGATTTTTATAAAACTCTTGGCCCTTGTTTCATAGCAGCTGGCGACTACAATGCAAAACATACGTTCTGGGGATCGCGTCTTATTACACCTAGAGGTCGAGCGTTGTTCAACACAATTTCAAAAATGGGCTTGGACATCATTTCGAGCGGGGAGCCCACTTACTGGCCTACTGACATACAAAAAATTCCAGATGTTATAGATTTTGGCGTCGTGAAAAATATCTCTAGGGATTTAATTCATGTTGAAGCTTCTCATGATCTCTCCTCCGATCACTCGCCAACAATCGTTACAATTTGTAGCCCTCTAAGAAGTGACTTACCTCACCCATATGTGAAGGTGATAAATCGTGTTAAATGGCTGGGGTTCAAAAAATATCTCAGTAGTCACTGTACGGAAAACATCAGGCTTAGAACTCCCGATGATATTGAACTTAACATTGCCAATCTTACCGAGAATATTAAACAGGCTGCTAAACATGCCACTACCTCCCATCCGCAGACTGGGTTTAATAGAATTTATTCTGCGGATATTGAACGTCTCGTATGTGAAAAAAGAAGAGCTAGAAGGGAATGGCAACAGCACAGATCGCCCCAACATAAAATCAGACTTAGAGAATGCACTAAACGACTCCAAGAGTTGCTTGCATCTGAAAAATCTGCTTCTCTTAAGAACTATCTGGAAGGTCTCGATGTCACAGCAGCATCTAATTACTCCTTGTGGCGCGCTGCTAAAAAACTTAAAACACCCGTTGAGTCTAAACCACCCCTGCGCACTTCTACCGGAGGTTGGGCAAGAACTAATACTGAAAAAGGTAACATATTAGCTGGTCATTTAAAAAACGTATTTACCCCAAACACATGTACTGGTGCTGTTGATTTGCCGAGTGTAGTTGCTCTACCCCCTCGACCCATAAAGTTTAAGATGCGTGATGTACAAAAACTAATTGCTGAAACCAATCCAAAGAAGGCCCCGGGTATTGATGGAATTAGTAACAAGATGCTAATGAATTTGCCTCGTATTGCTATTAGAATCCTGTTATTTATTTTTAATGGCATTTTACGACTGGAGTATTATCCACACAGCTGGAAACTTGCCATGGTCAAAATGATTCCAAAGGCGGGCAAAGATCTTACCAAGGCTGAGTCATATAGGCCAATAAGTTTGCTGTCAACAATTTCAAAGCTCTTCGAAAAACTGCTCATGACAAAATTGTCTCCAATTCTAGCTGATAATGGGTGCATACCGGACCATCAATTTGGGTTTAGAATTCAGCATAGCACCATTGAACAAACTCATAGATTGGTACATTTTATAAGAAGAACATTTGAAGAAAAGAAGTATTGCTCTTCCCTCTTTATTGATGTTTCTCAGGCATTTGATAAAGTGTGGCATGAAGGCCTAATTCTAAAATTGAAGACATATCTACCAATTAACATTGTAAATCTCTTGGAAAGTTACATTCTTGCCCGAAAGTTCACGGTCGTGGAAGGAGACTTCTTGAGTGTGCCTGAAACAATCTCATCTGGTGTGCCACAGGGGAGTATACTAGGGCCAGTTTTGTATTTGATTTATACCTGTGATACCTTTAAGCAGTAACATCCTCACTTCTACATTTGCCGATGATACAGCCTGCCTTAGTATGCATGAAAACCCTCACGAGGCATCCCGATATCTTCAGGAACATATTAACCTATTGGAACTGTGGTTGAACTTATGGAGAATAAAAGTAAATGAACAAAAGTGTGTTCATGTCACATTTACGCTACGAAGAGATACTTGTTCCCCCATTCGAATCAACAATCAAGTTGTTCCTCAACATTCACAGGTGAAATATCTTGGTATACACCTCGACCGACGCCTCACATGGAAAAACCACATTGACTCTAAGCTGACACAAATAAAACTCAAATTGACTCAGATACATTGGCTGATTGGTAGAAATTCTACCCTCAGTCTAGATTGTATACTTTTATTATACAAGTCGCTTTTGAAACCCATTTGGTGTTACGGAATTCAGCTATGGGGCACTGCTTCAGCTTCCAATATAGAGAGAATCCAACGAATGCAAAACAAAATTTTAAGGGTAATAACATCGGCTCCATGGTACATGAAAAATTCAATTTTACATCGTGATTTAAATATGCCACTTGTGACCGCTGAAATTGCAAAATATGCAGGCAAATATTTAACAAAACTCGAGTCCCACCCTAATCCTCTTGCTCGTAACATCTTGAACTTTACTGGACACATCCGCTTAAAAAAGAGGGATACTACGGCATTAATACGCAACACTGCAGATGAAATTCTTTGAAAATATTTTTTGTGCTTAACATGACATTTATATATTTTTAATTACTATCACTAAGTTTATGTCCGACACTGGTTGGGCCTAATTATTATATCTATATTTAAGATTTGAATACTTATTGTTAGTTTAATTTTTGAAGATACAATAAATAAATTTTAGCAGAAAAAAAATACCTTTAATAATGCTAAAAATTTCCAAAAAAAAAAATAAAAAGAAAAAGAATAATATTTATTCACACATTTCTATTCCTTATCCGATTCTTTATCATCATCACCATTATCACTATAATTAGTATAGGTATCATTATCATCATTATTGGCATCTTCTTCACCATTGAGATTTGATTCAAATATTAACAATTGAATTGCTTCCATAGGCAAATTATGGGTTTTTTTTCTTTTTCAATTTTCTCATATTTGATATTGCTGGATCTGAAGTAACTAATAGTCTTTTATATATATCTTCATTTGATTTTTCTCTAGAACATTTTCGCGAAAAATGCTCCCTAAAATTTTTTAAATCTTTGTTTCGAGCTTCTTGTGCTTCTTCCATCAACTGTCCAATTGGTAGTAAAGCGTGGTTTATTATTTCTGGACCATGGATTAAAAATTTATGGAAAGTTGGAGACATATAATACCAGGGATACAGTTGTACAAAATACCTTGCGGTATTAAGAGCGAAATCTCGAAAGGCATAATTGAATGCAGTTTTCTTATCAACTTTGCATCCAATTTTGTAATTTGCTCGGAAATGTCCGCATTTTGAAAGAAGCGCCGAGCTGTGTTGCCGTCATTCGAATTTCCAAAGCCAGGTTTCGGATGATCAATAAGAAGACCAGTTTTATTTTTGAAATCCTCTTGAATACGTGCTTTATTTTTTGCAACAACTTGTTTTTCGATGTCCGATCTAGCTTGCCATTTCTTTATTGGAAGCTTATATGCCAAATGGAGCAGGCATTCAAAAAATCTAATCCATTCATGCAGAATCGACAAACCGAACTTCAAATTTTCTGTTTTTACTTGCAAAGAAATCAGTTTGTCAATATTATTAAATTCTTTGGAAGTAGCACCACATAAAAAGCATTTTTGTGTACTAGTAGTTTCTGTGAGTGCATTACATATTTTTCCATCAATCATGGATAAGACCAACTTATGATTGACTTTCAAGCGTTTTTCTCCATAAGAAATGACAGACTCTTTAAGGTTTTTTATTTCCTGATCCACTCTATCTTTTTCTTTCTTAGCAACAATCGTGGTTTCTTTTATAAATTCCACTTTTAATGGCCTACAATATCTAGGAGATGCTGGACGAGGATTGATTATGCTGTTGCACATTAATTTTATTGGCACGATTGATGTAATAAAAACCGATGAGTCAATAGCATTCGGATCGTGGAATGCTTGCTTATAAGGTGTGTGACCAGAGCTACCATCAAAGCCCCATTTCGTGCATAGACAGAAACTGTTTAACTCATCATCCTGTAATAAATCAATTATACCGTTTTTGAGTGATATAATGCGCTCTACGGTATGGTCCAAAAGAGCCTGCAAACTTATTTTTGCTGCAGTTTCACAAATTGTAAGGCACTCATTTTTGGGGTAGCAATCCTTTTTCGCCAGTTGCACTTGTGAATATGATGGAAATCTTTCATGAGCGGAAACACTGATAATATTATATTGATGTCGTGACAATTTGACTTCAACGAAAGCAGCCAATGCTTCCTCTCTAGACATTTGGGTCACTGTAGAAGGTTTTGAAAAACTTTTGTAAATTTTGTCTACATCAAGTGGTGAACTAGTTGTTATTTCTTTGACCATTTTTGAAGCTTTCAATTTACCATCTGCCCTCAGACTCATTTGTGTCGCGTGTGCCAACAAGGATGAAGGAATGGTTTTCCTCAAAGCAATGGTCTTCTTGTTTTTGCTTCGTTCACCACAATCTTCGAAATCAAGCTCCTTTCTACCACGTTTAATACCAGATTGACGAGGGAAGCCTATTGAAGAATCTAGCCATGTCTTATTATTCAGAACAAAACGTTCCTTCATTCGAAAAGATGAAGACCAGCGAGTCCTGAATTGAAAACAAAAAGTATTCATCGTTTTATTGAAAACTTTTATATTATGTTCGCTTGGTAATAAACGTTTCAGCATTTGTTCTTTAAGAAAGGTCAATTGTCCATGGATATTTTCACAATGCGCCTTCATCATTATTTCAAAAAGCTCTCGTCGAGAAATAAAAATCGTATTCGACAATGTGCCTATGATTAAATAAATACTGTCCTATGATTTTATACAAAACTTAAAAAAAACAACACGAAGAACGATTACACTTAGTGCACAAAGACAAATAACTACTTTTTAAATCACAACAAGTAAAACCTATTTTTAATTGCTTTTATGATATAAAGAACTACCTAAAAACGTTTGCTATTATCGTTAAAATTGTTATTGTTTTCCCTTTCTTCTTTTAATATATTTTTATCTACTCTAATTTAATAATTAAATGCCGGCTCTCGTGAAAACAAAAGCAATAATAACATTAAATGTTTGTATTGCTTTTATAAAAAGGTGATTTTTTTATACATATGTATGTATGTAGGTGCAACAATATATTTAAATTTTATTTTAAAATGTGCAAAAACGTGGGGACAAATTTTTCATAAATATATTTAAAAGCGTTTATATTTTAAAAAGAAAAAAGTTTTTTTTCTTAATTTGGCTTTATTCGCAAGTATTTATCGACATATTTCCCGAAATCCACTAATTTATAGGCTTACGCATGAAAATTAATTAAAAATAATAACACAAATTACACATAGAAATAAAAAACACAAATTAATCTTACTAACCTGAGGTTGAAGATTCCATTAAAATATTTTTAATTATCACTTTAGAAAACACTCAAAACTAATTTTTAAAACACCAAAAGTTGAAATTTATATTGCACGCGAGGAAAACGTCAAATAACTCAAACTTGAAAATTGTATAGTGACATAACGGTAGTTGTCAAAAACAAAATTTTTACACTAGTGATGTGGAATGTTGTGTACTTTTACCGACTACAAAAATTTATTCGGTTCTTTTAAATTTAATTTTGCAATTAATTCCCATTTTTGGTATCAAAAACCCCACAGTGCGGTGTATGTAGATACAATAGGTCCATTTCCAAAATCTATTTACGGAAATGAATATGCTGTCACACTAATATGTGACTTAACTAAATATTTAATAACTATACCAATACAAGACAAAAGCGCTAAAACAGTCGCTAAAGCAATTTTTGAAAACTTCATACTCACCTACGACCCAATGAAAACGTTCATTTCGGACATAGGCACTGAGTATACAAATGAAACATTGCAAGAAATTTGTAAATTTTAAAAATAGAAAAAATAACTTCCACTGCATATCATCACCAAACATTAGGAACGATAGAAAGAAGCCACAGAACTTTTAATGAGTATGTGCGTTCTTACATTAAAGTTGACAAGACAGATTGGGACGAATGGTTAAAATATTTTACATATTGTTTTAATACAACACCATCAACAGTTCACAATTACTGTCCATATGAACTAGTTTTTTTCAAAACTTCCTAACAAGTTCGAACAATTCAATAAAATTGATAAAATTAGTCCGTTATATAATATAGACAATTATGCCAAAGAAGCAAAATTTAGATTAGAAATAGCATATAAGAGGGCCCAACAATTATTAGATAAGAATAAAACTAAGCAAAAACAAAATTACGATAAAAATATTTCAGATTACAATTTAAAAATAGGAGATTTAGTTTTACTTAAAAATGAAGCAGGTCACAAAGTAGAACCAAACAAAGTAGACCATTTGAAATTAAGAACATAGACACTAGTCGTAAAATGCCATTGAAAATAAATAACAGGATCCTAACAGCAACACGAGGCAACTTCATCAGTATCTTGTTACTAACTCCATCAATACCCGGAGCTTTCTTCGGGTTGGTTTCAGCAATTAGTTTTTGTACATCACGCATTTTAAACTTTATGGGTAGAGGGGACAGAGCAACTACACTCGGAAAATCAACAGCACCAGTACATGTGTTTGGGGTAAATACGTTTTTTAAATGTTCAGCAAATATGTTACCTTTTTCAGTATTGGTTCCTGCCCAACTTCCGGTAGAAGTGCGCAAGGGTAATTTAGACTCAACGGGTGTTTTAAGTTTTTTAGCAGCGCGCCACAAGGAGTAATTAGATGCTGCCGTGACATCGAGACCTTCCAGTTCTTAAGAGAAGCAGATTTTTCATATGCAAGTTTAGTGCATTCTCTAAGTCTGATTTTATGTTGTGGTGATCTGTGCTGTTGCCATTCCCTTCTAGCTCTTCTTTTTTTACATGCGAGACGTTCAATATCCGCAGAATAAATTCTATTAAACCCAGTCTGCCGATGGGAGGTAGTGGCATGTTTAGCAGCCTGTTTAATATTTTCGGTAAAATTGGCAATGTTAAATTCAATATCATCGGAAGTTCTAAGACTGATGTTTTGCGTACAATGACTACTGAGATATTTTTTGAACCCCAGCCATTTAACACGATTTATCATCTTCACATATGGGTGAGGTAAGTCACTTCTTAGAGGGCTACAAATTGTAACGATCGTGGGAGAGTGATCGATGGAGAGATCAGGTGAAGCTTCAACATGAATTAAATCCCTAGGGATATTTTTCATGACCCCAAAATCTATAACATCTAGAATTTTTTGTATGTCAGTAGGCCAGTAAGTTGGCTCGCCGCTCGAAATGACATCCAAACCCATTTTTGAAATTGTGTTGAACAATGCTCGACCTCTAGGTGTAATAAGACGCGATCCCCAGAACATATGTTTTGCATTGTAATCGCCAGCTGCTACGAAACAAGGGCCAAGAGTTTTGTAAAAATCCTCGTATTGATCCTCAGTGACTGAAAATCTGGGAGGGGAGTAAATCGATGATATCACGAGATTTGAACAAAAATGTTCGATGTAAATATTCGGTGCTTGTAGATGGTCTTCACAAATGTTCTCAAGAATATAGTGTTTGAGTCTTGACTTTATTAGAATTGCTGATCCTCCGCAAGCTCTTCCTCTCGGGTCCTTTGAATCATGTAAGATGTAGCCATTCATTTTAAAAAGGCTTCTCGGGGTCAAATGAGTCTCAGATACCAACATTATATCAATATTTTTTACAGTGAGGAAGTGCCCAAGTTCATATTTGTGTTGGCGAATGCCGTTTGCGTTCCAGAAACATACTTTTAACGTGTCCATGGCTTGTTAACTAATGCTAGAAGCAGAGCGTTCTGCATTCGCAGCATTTCTTGCATCATGCTAGTCATATTTATTGTAAATTGTTTATAGTTTGCACCAGATTATCAATAGTAGCTTCAAGGCGATTGAAATTAAAGCTTGGGTTTGCATTTGTTGTATTATTTGGTGGTGACACTTTTTGAATGGGAATATAGTTGATCTTCACAGCATCAGCATACGACACATGCGAAGTGATTGGTTGGGCCATTAGGGGATGAGTAGCGGAGCACGTATTTACTGCTTGAGCTGGGGTTACTTTAGGCTTTTGACTCATAGCTTGTTTAGCAAAAGAGAACACAGGACATATTCTGTAGTTAGCAGTGTGATTACCTCCACAATTACTGCACTTTTTTCTTTTTGATCTTTTGACTTATTGCAAATAGCAGTGTTGTGTAATTCACCGCACACAACACAAACAGTAGGTAATTTGGAATAAGTTTTTGTGTGACCATATTCTTGACAATTATGGCACTGTACGGGTCGAATCGAATGATTTACAAAAATTAAAAATACAGAAATTTGTTGAGTGAGAATTAAATATTAAAAATCGCAGTTAATTAAATATTAGTAATAAAAAAATATTTCGAAATGATTTTTGTTACGATGCCTCTAAAGTTTTCACAAAAGTATTCTTATTCGTACAAATAACTTTTCTTCATACTTGAATATGAATATAGAGGATTTCTTAAACTTATAGTTCTTTTAACTTAAATGTGTTAAAGATTACGTGATTTGATTTAAATCAATACACAAAGACTTCAAGCTTAAAACACCACTAGATATGTCAGTAGAATGATTGTAGAATGATTCAATTTACTTACGACCAGTCTTAGAGAACTCCAAATATGGAAAATCGTTTTAAAAACGAGAAGCCGCTTTTATAAAATATCAAAAGCAGTGTCGAATCGCTGAATAAAAATCAAAACGATGATTCTCTGTCGTGACTGGGCGACTAAAATCATTGGTAAACACAATTTTACTACTAATAACTATTTCTAATAAGCCCTTAACGATTTCACGCATTTGATGAATAAGCATCTAATTCGAAATAATTGGAAAACTAAGATCACATGATGTGAAGCTTTTCAACATTCTCTCACAGGGATGATGCCTTCAGCACGCATTCATTCCATCTGCTGAAATACCTAAGGGAGCAAATTTCCTATTAGTTCACACAAAAACTGAAATTTTGTCTAAATATTCTTGTCTAATGGGGCCCGAAAAAAACCCTGCAATAAGAAGTCTCAATGATTCAATTCTATAGAATTATCATATAATATTTTTGATTTTTGTATAAGAATATTAGTTTGAATGCGTTTCAGACAAAATTTTACTGATGATTTGGTTAGTGCTAATGAAATGCTGAGCAACAAACAATAAATTATATAAAAAGCAATAAAACTATCTAGAAAAGGGCGTTTGCGAAAGACATACATCTTCGTATGTACATATTAGGCTTTTGCAAAAGTACAAAAAACAAGTAATTAAATATATCCTCTTTTTTTCGTTTATTTGTTTTATGGTACTCTTCTCTTAAAAAAGCAAATGGCTGTTCTGTTATAAGAAACAAACCCAATAAATATTGTGTTTGTACGAAATAAATACGGCAAGTGGTAGAGCATGGGAAAAGTAAGCAAAATTAATAATAAGACACGGAGTAGCGGCAAGCTGTTCTTAAACCATTTAGCATAATACTTGAATATTTTTGTAATTTTTATTTTATTTGTATGAAATTACATTTTTGTTTAATTTGATTATAATATCAAATTATCAACATATCTACCTAGATATCGTCATCTAAATTTACAAAAGTCATATTTGCGTTGGAAAAAATTTACAGAACTTGAAAAACAATTTAAAAAATAGCTTAAACTGGAAAAGATTTAAAGTTTTGATTTTGAATAAGTTTACAAACCTTTTTTTCATATCTCTTGCAATTGCTCGCATGTGACTTATGACTTTGTAAAATCTTCTACAAAAATTATAAGAAAGAAAAGTAATAAATTATGTAACTTTAGCATGAACTTTAACTAAACACTCAAGCGTTGTTTAATCTTATTGAGGAGGGCATATGCTTCTTAAAAATATAAAAAAAATTTGTTTATACAAATAAAAAATAAAATTTTATTAAACCAAAATTTAATAACTTTTGGGATGGATATAAAATATCCTATTTTTGCGTGGTTGAAAAATAAAACATATTAAAAAGTCATAACCATTACTTGATTTCAATGCTTAAAATACTCATATGGTAAAATAAATACATATGCTGAATTCACAAAATCCTGTATCGAGTATGTTGTATTGAATACACTTTGTGTTTATATGCTTGTGAACACCCAGTGTATTATTTTATCAATGTATCTTGCATTTAAATGTCAAAAACCCAATGTAATTTAACATTCACATTGCATTGATAACACTGAAACCCATACAACTTTTCAAAAACATATGAAATAAAAGTGTATAAATGTATTGAATTTTTATGTGAAAATTACCAACAACCAGCATACACTATTGTATTTTAATTGAACAATACACTCGATACACAGATACAAGGGGTTTTGTGAATTCAGCAATAGTAAAAAAAATTTTTTTACTTTGACTTGCTTATACTATAAGCCTTATAGTGAGCAGGAATGAGTAAATATAAATGCTCTGAGCGTATAAAGATAATAAAGATTGTTTTTACATTTGTCTCTCTCTTTATTTGTTTGCTTTGATTCTCTTTTGTATTTAGCTTTAAACTGAGAATCTTTAAAAAAAGTAAATGTATTTGAATTTAAATGTACTTTTGCAAAAGCCTAGTACATGTATATTATAAAACAGATTATCATATATACTCGTAAGTTAGCAGTAGTGCTCAAGAATTTGTCATCAAAAAAATGCAAAATTAAATTTTTATCCACAATGAAGTACACAGTCATACATACATACTTGCATTCTTTTATTTATATACAAAATTATGAATTTGGTAAGAATGCTTTGTATATACATATATATATATATATATATATATATATATATATATATATATATATATATATATATATATATATATATATATATATATTTGGAATATGCCTAAGTGTATACCATTATTAATAAATTCTATGTCGTTTTATCATAACATCTTAAGTCTAATATTAATATATTAGACTTAAGATGTTATGGTCGCTATACCAAGTCGTAAACTTTTTTTCATTTTTGCCTGATAAATAAATACAATCATAAACACTTAAAAGGCTTAATAAAAATAAAATAGATTCCTTTTTAGTATAATTGTTTATTGTGTTGTTTGTATCAAAGAATTCTAAACCTACAATGATTACGTATTTTGTAACAATTATACACGATAAAAAACTTTCATATTTTATTTGACTTGTTTTTCACTGACTATTCAGCTTAGCGACCAATGATAAGTCGGCAAATGAACACCCAAAGCCACAACAAACAATAAATTTATTATAATGTTTCTGTACATCCTTGTGGATACATATGTACATATTTAGTTTTTGTATTTATTTTTTATGACAAATTCTTGAGCAAAATATTATTTAAGCTCAAGGTCTTATTTAATGGTTAAACTATTTTATTTGTAAATATCGATATTTCGATACTCATTAAGTATAATCTTCAGGAAAATTGTGTTTGTTTAATAACAAAAACAAACATTTTATAGCGATAATAAGGAAAACTTTTGATAGTTCTCTAATAAACGTAAAAATATTAATATATAAGACGAAATGAGAAATTGAAAGTTTTCACTAAAATAATCCACTAAAAATAGTAAAATGAAACTTTTAAAAACAACGTCAGCTTGCAGTACAAATTTAATAAGTTAAAGAAATGGTGAGTTTTCTAATGGTTCATTATTCGAAGCAGCCGATACACTCCGATATATTGCTTGAACATACTGATATATTAATAGGCAGTTATCATTTTCAATGTACTTATAATCAATCTCGATTGAGGGTGACCCTCTGAGTTGGAAAATAGCCCTTGCTTGAATTAGACCTCTTTACTACTGTACCCTTTTACAATAAAAACCCCCCCAAAAAAAAAAAAAAACATTTCCATATTTAACGGCATGTAACACGAAAGTAGTTTTACGAGGGATGAATGAAAATCGTCCAAAAGAAATTTTGTGACAATTATCCACAAAACTAAACCAGATATTGCTCATGGAAGACCAATTTTTCTGTAGATATTTAACAATTTTTTCATTGGAGAATTTTTGGCTTTTTTAATTAAAAATAAGAAGTAAATCACTTTTTGTGTGCTTTTTGTGGTAACTTTCTAGATTTTGCTTAATAGTAGTTTATAAACCTTTATTGCTATCTATTTTTGTTGAAACCAACGATGCACAATGGATGGTTTTGAAAAAAGGAAATAAATCTGCAATTTCTAAGCGCGTAGTCCGGTTCTAACAGAAATTTATATAACATATTTTATTAATTATTTTGTATATCCCACATTTATTGAAAAAGTAAAAATTTTGTTGCCGAATATTTTACAGCGTATTAAAAAATTTAGGTTAGTTTTTTGATTGCAACCTTATGCTTTGAGAAAGCACGCCTTAAAATTCATATTTGCATAAATAAAAGGACCAATTTATTAAGCTCCGGTTACTTCACTACTTCATATAATTACCTCTCAATAGAATATAAATACAGGGTTAGTCAGTCCTTCGAGAGATTTTTTTATAGCTGTGAAAGAATGAACCCACGTATTTTTTAAGTTAAAATACTTATAAATCTTGATTCAGATACACTTTTAAAACATATTTTTTTCATACTAAAAATTTAGTTTTAAATTTTATAAAAGAAAAGATTTTTGGATGTGGTTAAAACCAAAAGATACGCGGGAAGAGATATGTGTCGGATGAGTGAGTCTGCAATGTGGTTCTAGTGATGCTATCTTCAGCCCTTATATCTCTATTAGCTGTTGCTAATCGACAGGGCTGCCCTTGCGGTTGAGTTTGGTGAGGGTTCATGATAGGAAGACTTCTTAGTGCTCGGCCGTTGGGGTAGTACGTGGATAGATAGCTCCAGCACTTCAGCAAAGTGTCTCTACATGGTTCTGCTGCCAGTACAGAATTTCCTATCATGTCGTCCCTACTTAGGGCATATATAGCTCCTTACTCCATGTGTGCCTCTGGATGGGACGACGGGGATGGTGGTGAACGGCTTTGTTCAGACAGTGCGAAGAGCACCGTCAGGTTAGATCATATGGCAGGTACTGACATAGGTTAGGTAGGTAAGGTCTTACGACAGTTTCTGACAGAACTTTTGACATATTGGTCCGTTTATAAATTACATATTTACTTCAAATTATTTAAAATCCCCCACTGTGCGATGTAAGTGCGCGTGAATTTAGATGAAATAATAAAGATTACCATTTGGCTCGCATGCAAGTATAGCAGTGTGGGATGACTTTACAACATTTGATATAAAATATCCCAAAATATAACTTCTTTCTGAATTTGAAAATGCACTAAGTATAGAAATAACGAATAGCGTGATTAATATGTTCTTCATCTTTTATAGAATTTTAAACAGCCACTGAATTTCATTCAAAATAAATTGTATTTTTAAATGAAAAATGTATTAATTTGTACATAAGTATGTACTTATATATGTAATTGCGCAAGTCATTCTGCTATCATTGAATACAATAATAATTACAAATATAAAAAATCCCATTAAAACAATCAAGAACCATTCTATATAAAATTATTTAATAGTTTCAAATGCTATCTTAAATAATTTAAAAGTTTAATCACTTAGAATAAAAAAGAGTTTCATATTAAGTGGTAAGAAATTTTTATTATTATAGCTCTTTTTATTAATTTCTTGTTTGAATTGACTTTAGTGCTCAAAATTATATTCCTATTCAGGCTCTAGGCCAAACTAATCAATCGAAATTAACTGCCTGTTTCACGATGTCGAACGACATCGTTCGTTCGCATAAAAACATTAAAACCAAAAACAACATTTTAAAATTTGTTGCTGTTTCAAACGTATTTATGCGAACGAACGATGTCGTTCGACATCGTGAAACAGGCAGTAAACTCTATTTTGTTTTGACAATAAGAGGCGGACTGAAAGTTTGTGAAAAATTAAACATGATTTTTAACTTTATAAAAAGTATCTGCCTTAAAATGATCTAAAAGTACCAAAAATATTTTTCCAACACTTCTTCGTACTCGTTTATCCTTAGAGTCTAATGCAGCTGCATTTTTTCCGAAAGCCAGATTGCTTGTCAGTGAGTAATGTGTTATCTCGAAGAAATTTATGCATCTGCTGATGTAATAATTTCACAAATTCTTTAGATAAGTAGGGTGGTATCGCAATAGGCCAGGAAATGATGCTTGCTGAAAGATGTTATTTTATTATATATAAATGTAATATGTGTTAACAATGCTGGCGTCGATTTTTTTAACTTAATAATAGCTAGACAGCATGATTGTATATCCTGTTGATTTACACATCTAAAGTTGAATATGTTTGATTGTAAAGAACGCGTTCAATTCCAGTTGTACAAGTTTTGTTGTAATGACAAGTTCGGAAGTTTCGCAAATTTTTCATTCAGAGTTTGCGGTGTATCGATAATTTACGGGGGCAGATGATAATGCAGTAAGTCGTCGTGATGATGGATCCAATTCTACTTGTTGAAAATAATTATCATGTCCACAGAAGACCCAATTTGTCTAATACATCCCCTAATCATGTTAAAGGAAATTTATTGCCGTGCAAAATCATCGTAACATTTTTGGCACTAAAAGTGAATGTGAAATATATGGACTAATTGATGGTTTTATTACATTTTTATCTACTAGTCATTCTATTTTTGAATAATATGTTATATATATTAGTATTATTGATCAGTTCAATTTGTTGTTTGTTATTTTATAATTTTTCTCCTTCGAGATGAAATATTTCCTAAACTTGTTTCATTGTACAAAGCTTCTTTGTTCTTTTAGTTAGAATCGTCATTTCTATATATATACCTTTAAATACATTGTTTAAATGGTGTTGTGCCAACTTTTATATTGGAAAGGAGCATGAGAAATTTTGATACATTTAGTATTTTAATATTTTTTTCCACTAATATTTATTTATTGTATCTTTTACTGAACTAACAATAAGTATTCAAATCTTAAATATAGATATAATAATTAGGCCCAACCAGTGTCGGACATAAACTTAGTGATAATAATTAATAATACATAAATGTAGTGTTAAGCACAAAAATATTTTCAAAAAGTTTCATCTGGAGTATTGCGTATTAAGGCCGTAGTATCCCTCTTTTTTAAGCAGATGTGTCCAGTAAAGTTCAAGATGTTACGAGCAAGGGGATTAGGATGGGACTCGAGTTTAGTTAAATATTTGCCTGCATATTTTGCAATTTCAGCGGTCACAAGTAGCATATTTAAATCACGATGTAAAATTGAATTTTTGATGTACCATTGAGCTGATGTAATTAACCTTAAAATTTTGTTTTGCCTTCGTTGTATTCTCTCTACATTGGAAGCTGAAGCAGTTCCCAATAGCTGAATTCCGTATACCAAGGTATTTCACCTGTGAATGTTGAGGAACAACTGGATTGTTAATTCGAATGGGGGAACAAGTGTCTCTTCGTTGGGTAAATGTGACATGAACACACTTTTATTCATTTACTTTTATTCTCCATAAGTTCAACCATAGTTCCAACAGCCTAATATGTTCCTGGAGATAACGGGATGCCTCGTGAGGGTTTTCATGCATACTAAGGCAGGCTGTATCATCGGCAAATGTAGAGGTGAGGATCATACTGCTTAAAGATATATCACAGGTATAAATCAAGTATAAAACTGGCCTCAGTATACTCCCCTGTGCACACCCGATGAGATAGTTTCGGGCATACTCATGAAGTCTCCTTCCACAACAGTGAACTTCCGGGCAAGAATGTAACTTTCCAAAAGATTTACAATGTTTATTGTCTTAAATTTTAAAATTAGGCCTTCATGCCACACTTTATCAAATGCTTGAGAAACACCAATAAAGAGAGAAGAACAATACTTCTTTTCTTCAAATGTTCTAAATGAACCAATCTATGACATTGTTCAACGGTACTATGCTGACTTCCAAAACCAAATTGATGGTCCGGAGAGCGTCTTTACTATATTTAGCATAGTTTCGTCGTCCATATCCTGCGCAGAGTTCTTCATGCCAAGCTTCTTCATAACTATCTTGTAACCGAGACCCCAGGGATTTCTATTTATATCCTCTCTCAGTTCTTCCCATTTCTCCTTCTTACTCTTATTTATAGCATTTCGAAGCCTCTTTTTTGCGTCCTTATAGTTCCTATGTTCCATTTCCGCTGCGCCACTGCGTTTGGCTCTTGTATATATTCGTCTTTGCCGAATGCAGTTTCGTCTAGCTTCATCGATCGAGTCGTTCCACTAGTGAACCGCGGTTTTGTTGTTTCGAGGTCGTTTCATCTTCGGCATTGCTTTGTTGCATCCCTTCACGATAACATCCATAACATTTCTTACGATTGTTTTGGCATCTCCTACGATTTCAGTTGCTACCGTTTGTCTATCGATTTCAGTCAGGAGGGCAGAAGTGTCTAATTTATTCACATTCCACTTGCGGGTAGAAACATTTGTTTTTCTCACAGGCTCGGTGTCACTATCTTTCAGTGAAAATGAGATATATTGGTGGTCGCTGGCCGTATATATCTCAAGAACTTTCCAGTTTTCTATACTGTTTGCGATCCTGTCAGACACTAGGGTGATGTCGGGTATGGTTCCGTCACATCCGGCGCGTCTGAATGTGGGCACGTTTCCAGTATTCGCAACCGTTAACCCAGTTCTAGCTGCCATTTCTAATATCCTTCTGCCTCTCGGGTTGGTTGTTTGCATTCCCCATTCTTCCGCACGCGAGTTGAAGTCACCCGCGATTATGACTCTTTTACCGGTGTCTCGTGCGATATCTTCGATCGCGTTAAGCTTTCTCTTGAAATCTTCGATATTATCACTCGGAGTTAGGTAGCAACTTACTAGTGTAATTTGCTGACTGCAGCCACGCAAATCCATTGCCGCCACCTCTATTCTTCACTTGTAGAAGAATGCTATTTGGGATCCATATAATATAATATAATATAATATAATATAATATTAATATAATATAATATAATATAATATAATATAATATAATATAATATAATATAATATAATATAATATAATATAATATAATATAATATAATATAATATAATATAATATAATATAATATAATATAATATAATATAATATAATATAATATAATATAATATAATATAATATAATATAATATAATATAATATAATATAATATAATATAATATAATATAATATAATATAATATAATATAATATAATATAATATAATATAATATAATATAATATAATATAATATAATATAATATAATATAATATAATATAATATAATATAATATAATATAATATAATATAATATAATATAATATAATATAATATAATATAATATAATATAATATAATATAATATAATATAATATAATATAATATAATATAATATAATATAATATAATATAATATAATATAATATAATATAATATAATATAATATAATATAATATAATATAATATAATATAATATAATATAATATAATATAATATAATATAATATAATATAATATAATATAATATAATATAATATAATATAATATAATATAATATAATATAATATAATATAATATAATATAATATAATATAATATAATATAATATAATATAATATAATATAATATAATATAATATAATATAATATAATACAATATAATATAATATAATATAATACAATATAATATAATATAATATAATATAATATAATATAATATAATATAATATAATATAATATAATATAATATATAATATAATATAATATAATATAATATAATATAATATAATATAATATAATATAATATAATATAATATAATATAATATAATATAATATAATATAATATAATATAATATAATATAATATAATATAATATAATATAATATAATATAATATAATATAATATAATATAATATAATATAATATAATATAATATAATATAATATAATATAATATAATATAATATAATATAATATAATATAATATAATATAATATAATATAATATAATATAATATAATATAATATAATATAATATAATATAATATAATATAATATAATATAATATAATATAATATAATATAATATAATATAATATAATATAATATAATATAATATAATATAATATAATATAATATAATATAATATAATATAATATAATATAATATAATATAATATAATATAATATAATATAATATAATATAATATAATATAATATAATATAATATAATATAATATAATATAATATAATATAATATAATATAATATAATATAATATAATATAATATAATATAATATAATATAATATAATATAATATAATATAATATAATATAATATAATATAATATAATATAATATAATATAATATAATATAATATAATATAATATAATATAATATAATATAATATAATATAATATAATATAATATAATATAATATAATATAATATAATATAATATAATATAATATAATATAATATAATATAATATAATATAATATAATATAATATAATATAATATAATATAATATAATATAATATAATATAATATAATATAATATAATATAATATAATATAATATAATATAATATAATATAATATAATATAATATAATATAATATAATATAATATAATATAATATAATATAATATAATATAATATAATATAATATAATATAATATAATATAATATAATATAATATAATATAATATAATATAATATAATATAATATAATATAATATAATATAATATAATATAATATAATATAATATAATATAATATAATATAATATAATATAATATAATATAATATAATATAATATAATATAATATAATATAATATAATATAATATAATATAATATAATATAATATAATATAATATAATATAATATAATATAATATAATATAATATAATATAATATAATATAATATAATATAATATAATATAATATAATATAATATAATATAATATAATATAATATAATATAATATAATATAATATAATATAATATAATATAATATAATATAATATAATATAATATAATATAATATAATATAATATAATATAATATAATATAATATAATATAATATAATATAATATAATATAATATAATATAATATAATATAATATAATATAATATAATATAATATAATATAATATAATATAATATAATATAATATAATATAATATAATATAATATAATATAATATAATATAATATAATATAATATAATATAATATAATATAATATAATATAATATAATATAATATAATATAATATAATATAATATAATATAATATAATATAATATAATATAATATAATATAATATAATATAATATAATATAATATAATATAATATAATATAATATAATATAATATAATATAATATAATATAATATAATATAATATAATATAATATAATATAATATAATATAATATAATATAATATAATATAATATAATATAATATAATATAATATAATATAATATAATATAATATAATATAATATAATATAATATAATATAATATAATATAATATAATATAATATAATATAATATAATATAATATAATATAATATAATATAATATAATATAATATAATATAATATAATATAATATAATATAATATAATATAATATAATATAATATAATATAATATAATATAATATAATATAATATAATATAATATAATATAATATAATATAATATAATATAATATAATATAATATAATATAATATAATATAATATAATATAATATAATATAATATAATATAATATAATATAATATAATATAATATAATATAATATAATATAATATAATATAATATAATATAATATAATATAATATAATATAATATAATATAATATAATATAATATAATATAATATAATATAATATAATATAATATAATATAATATAATATAATATAATATAATATAATATAATATAATATAATATAATATAATATAATATAATATAATATAATATAATATAATATAATATAATATAATATAATATAATATAATATAATATAATATAATATAATATAATATTTTTTTTTTTTTTTTTTTTTTTTTGACGGGCGAGGTAGGGTTGAAAATGCCTTCGCACTTACAGTGACCGTCGTCGACTGCGTTGAGTGGTGTTTCCACTAAAAAACTCCCTCCTCCGTTTCTGGTGGGATGCCCTCCCGGGACTTTTTTCTACATTACTTCAAGAAGGCCCAGAAACTTCATCCTCCTAAGAAGGACTTTGCTCGTAACACCCACGTCTGGGTCCGTCATTTTCATGCTGCTGGCTCATTCTTGCTGAGTCTCCGTTGATGGGGACTCATTTTGCCGTGCATCGAGGTCTCTTTTCTTTCTTCTTAAGACATACTCGATGTATTTACTCACAGCATTCCATGTGTTTTCGCATTCGAGCATTCTGTCAACTATGTTGGCAGGGGTGAAAACGCCAATCTGCCCTCTTAATGCGATTCGCTCAGTATTCCATCTGATGCAGTTGAAAAAAGTGTGTTCTGCATCGTCATTTGTTGCATCGCAGTAGATGCAACTGGAATTACTTGTTTTACCCATACGATGTAGATACTTCCGGAAGTATCCATGACCTGAAAGGAACTGGGTCAGGAAGTAGTTAATCTCCCCAAATTTCCTTTGAGTCCACTTTTCTATGTTAGGAATGAGCCTCTTCGTCCATCTACCGGACGTTTCTGCGTTCCATCTGTTTTGCCATCGCTGGATGGTTTCAGATCTCCGCTCTGCAGCACTAATAGTAATTTCCGCCCCCCTAGAGTCCCATGCCTCTTTTCGTTCGCGCGCCAGGAGATCAACCGGAATCTCTCCACTTATTACGAAGACCGCCGCGCCTGAAACTGTACGGTAGGCTGAGGCGATTCTGAGTGCCGCTGTGCGTTGGACTTCTTCTAGAGCCTTACGCTTAGACTTTGCTCTCAGTGCATTTCCCCAAATTTCGCTGCCATATAGCAGTATAGAATTTGTGGTTGCCATAATCAGCCTCCTCTTGCTCTGTGTGGGCCCGCCAATGTTTGCCATTAGCCTGCTCAACATGCCTGAAACTTTTGCTGCCTTTGCAGCCGCATGTTTTATCTGGGCCCAATAAGTGAGCCTACTATCGATTTTTACGCCCAGATATTTTATCGCCCTTTTCGTCACCAGGAGCATGTCATCTATCTGCATGCTAATTTCTAGTGGCATATGCCCTCGCGTCATCATGATTAATTCAGTTTTGTTCACCGCTAGTTCGAGCCCATGGTCCTCGAGCCATGCTCGAGTCCTTATCATTACCTGATTCAATTTTCTTCTAGCGTCGTCCGCGTCCCGTGCCGAAATGACCGCCGCTATGTCGTCCGCGTACCCTACAAGGTGTGTGTCTTCTGGCATATCTATTCCTAATATCTCGTCATAGCTTAGATTCCAGAGGTCAGGACCCAGGACGGATCCCTGGGCTGCCCCCGATGTAATCGTTCTAACTATCTGGCCGTCTGGTGTGTCGTATATAAGTTTACGATCCCTAAGATAGCTCTGGAGAATTCTCATAAGATATCTAGGTATGCGGAATCTTTCCCGCAATGCCTTGATAACATTTGCCCATCGTAAGCTATTAAAAGCGTTGCGTACATCAAGTGTAGCTAGGACGATTATACGTTTCGGGTAGGAGCGTCCGTTCTGTGCGTTTTCGAAACTTCTCACTACATCCTCAATGGCACCAAGAGTCGATCTTCCGGGTCGAAAGCCGTGCTGCCTCTCCGATAGTCCTCCGGCTGCCTCGATGGATTCTGCTAATCTGCGTTGCAGAAGCTTCTCCAATAGTTTGCCTGTGCTATCTAACATGCATAGAGGGCGGTAAGCTGATGGTTGCGTTTGGTCGCCTCTTCTCTTGCTAATCAGTATGAGCTTTTGTCTTTTCCACTCTTTGGGAAAAGTGCCTTGGGCAATACAAGCGTTATACACTTCGAGCAGAGCGTCTGGCCGATTTTCGGCTAAAAGTATGAGTGTCTCCGCTGGTATTCCGTCAGGCCCGGGGGCTTTACCCCTCTTAAGGCTTCTAGCTGCGATTTTTAGCTCTTCTTCAGTGAAGGGCGTGTGTATCCCATCAGCAAGGACTTCGCGTTCATCGTGCAGTGGAGGGTGCATGGGGAACAAGTTATCCACGATGTGGTTGATATCGTTCCCTATGTGCGGAGCAGCATGGCTCGCGTTTAGCTTCCTCGTAACGATCTTATAGCCGAGTCCCCAGGGGTTGCTGTTTAGATCGTTCCGAAGTTCTTCCCATTTCAACTTCTTGCTTCTAATAATCGCCCATTTCAGTGCTTTTCGGCATTGTCTGAATTCTTCGGCCTCCATGGATGCCTCGCCATTTCGCCGGGCTCTGGTGTATCTCCTTCTGTTGCGGAGGCAGATTCGTCTGAGCTCAGCTATATCTGGCGTCCACCAGTACGCAGCCTGTCTTCTAGAATGTTGCGTTACACGGGGCATGGATGCCTCACAGCTTTGAACTATGCGCTGCCTCAATGCCGTTGCCATGGAGTCAGCATCACTAATGGTGTGCGCAGCTGAGACCCCGTCGAAATTGCTTAGAAATCTTTCGTGGTTCAGCTTAGTTGCATTCCACTTGCGTGTGCCTCTCCTTCTTTGCGTCCGGTCAGAGTCCGTTCGTTCCGTGGTCTGGAAGGTAATATACTGGTGATCGCTACCAGTGAAGTCTTCCAATACTCTCCACCCTTCAACACTTATAGCCAAGCTTTCGGACACCAAAGTGATGTCTGGGGTGGTGTCTTCACATCCCGGTCTTCTGAAAGTAGTAGCATTACCGGTATTTGCCACTATCAAACCTAACCTAGCAGCCATGTCTAAAATGTTTCTTCCGCGTGAGTTCGTTGTCCGGTCCCCCCATTCTACAGCCCTGGCATTGAAATCACCCGCTACTATAAACGGTGCGCCTATTTCCCTAACCCTATCCTCGATCAGGTCTAGTTTTGTCCTGAACTGGCCTATGCTATCACTAGGGGTAAGGTAGCAGCTCATTAGCGTGTAATGTCTCGTCCGAACGTACGTGTAACAGTGGCCTCCCCCGAACTGCGTGACCGCGAGCTTACTGCCGCTAGGTAGCCACAGAGCAGCCGTGCCTGTTTCATCCTCGTACCAGGACCCTCGGGGTATTCGTCTATATTGTTCGCAAATAATGACGGCGTCTACCCTATTTTCAGCGGCAATTTGCTCGATCAGAGCGTCTGCCGTCCGACTTCTGTGCATATTTGCTTGAAGCACATTCATCGTTTCCTGACCAGTGGGCATCTCTTCGATCCCGGAAGATGGTCAGTCCGGTCGCGTTTTGCATCCGCGCAGTGGACACATTTGGGGGTTTCGTTACAGTCCTTCATTTTGTGTCCCGACCCCCCACACCTAATACAAGCGTTCCTCCTGTCTAAACCTGAACATTTTGCCTGTACGTGCCCCGTTCCTAGACATCGGAAACATCTCCTAACGTCCTCGCACAATCGCATCCTTGCTCGGACCCACCCAATCTTTATATAGCCAACCTCAAGGAGTTTTGCAGCACTTTTGGCTGACAGGGTGAGGAAGGCCCGTACCTGCTCTCTCACATTCGGTGCGGTGATCCTTATATGGATCTGCTCCCCTGGGTTTCCGAGCAGCTTCTGGGCTGCTGTTTCTACCTCCTCCTTAAGGGTAAGCGAATCGAGATCTCTTATCTCGATAGTCGCCTTTGGCTTTAGTTCCGCGACGGAGGCTGTATCCTTTATGGTACTCCTCAACTGTTGAACGAAATCCGGCCTAACTTGTTGCCCATATAATATAATATAATATAATATAATATAATATAATATAATATAATATAATATAATATAATATAATATAATATAATATAATATAATATAATATAATATAATATAATATAATATAATATAATATAATATAATATAATATAATATAATATAATATAATATAATATAATATAATATAATATAATATAATATAATATAATATAATATAATATAATATAATATAATATAATATAATATAATATAATATAATATAATATAATATAATATAATATAATATAATATAATATAATATAATATAATATAATATAATATAATATAATATAATATAATATAATATAATATAATATAATATAATATAATATAATATAATATAATATAATATAATATAATATAATATAATATAATATAATATAATATAATATAATATAATATAATATAATATAATATAATATAATATAATATAATATAATATAATATAATATAATATAATATAATATAATATAATATAATATAATATAATATAATATAATATAATATAATATAATATAATATAATATAATATAATATAATATAATATAATATAATATAATATAATATAATATAATATAATATAATATAATATAATATAATATAATATAATATAATATAATATAATATAATATAATATAATATAATATAATATAATATAATATAATATAATATAATATAATATAATATAATATAATATAATATAATATAATATAATATAATATAATATAATATAATATAATATAATATAATATAATATAATATAATATAATATAATATAATATAATATAATATAATATAATATAATATAATATAATATAATATAATATAATATAATATAATATAATATAATATAATATAATATAATATAATATAATATAATATAATATAATATAATATAATATAATATAATATAATATAATATAATATAATATAATATAATATAATATAATATAATATAATATAATATAATATAATATAATATAATATAATATAATATAATATAATATAATATAATATAATATAATATAATATAATATAATATAATATAATATAATATAATATAATATAATATAATATAATATAATATAATATAATATAATATAATATAATATAATATAATATAATATAATATAATATAATATAATATAATATAATATAATATAATATAATATAATATAATATAATATAATATAATATAATATAATATAATATAATATAATATAATATAATATAATATAATATAATATAATATAATATAATATAATATAATATAATATAATATAATATAATATAATATAATATAATATAATATAATATAATATAATATAATATAATATAATATAATATAATATAATATAATATAATATAATATAATATAATATAATATAATATAATATAATATAATATAATATAATATAATATAATATAATATAATATAATATAATATAATATAATATAATATAATATAATATAATATAATATAATATAATATAATATAATATAATATAATATAATATAATATAATATAATATAATATAATATAATATAATATAATATAATATAATATAATATAATATAATATAATATAATATAATATAATATAATATAATATAATATAATATAATATAATATAATATAATATAATATAATATAATATAATATAATATAATATAATATAATATAATATAATATAATATAATATAATATAATATAATATAATATAATATAATATAATATAATATAATATAATATAATATAATATAATATAATATAATATAATATAATATAATATAATATAATATAATATAATATAATATAATATAATATAATATAATATAATATAATATAATATAATATAATATAATATAATATAATATAATATAATATAATATAATATAATATAATATAATATAATATAATATAATATAATATAATATAATATAATATAATATAATATAATATAATATAATATAATATAATATAATATAATATAATATAATATAATATAATATAATATAATATAATATAATATAATATAATATAATATAATATAATATAATATAATATAATATAATATAATATAATATAATATAATATAATATAATATAATATAATATAATATAATATAATATAATATAATATAATATAATATAATATAATATAATATAATATAATATAATATAATATAATATAATATAATATAATATAATATAATATAATATAATATAATATAATATAATATAATATAATATAATATAATATAATATAATATAATATAATATAATATAATATAATATAATATAATATAATATAATATAATATAATATAATATAATATAATATAATATAATATAATATAATATAATATAATATAATATAATATAATATAATATAATATAATATAATATAATATAATATAATATAATATAATATAATATAATATAATATAATATAATATAATATAATATAATATAATATAATATAATATAATATAATATAATATAATATAATATAATATAATATAATATAATATAATATAATATAATATAATATAATATAATATAATATAATATAATATAATATAATATAATATAATATAATATAATATAATATAATATAATATAATATAATATAATATAATATAATATAATATAATATAATATAATATAATATAATATAATATAATATAATATAATATAATATAATATAATATAATATAATATAATATAATATAATATAATATAATATAATATAATATAATATAATATAATATAATATAATATAATATAATATAATATAATATAATATAATATAATATAATATAATATAATATAATATAATATAATATAATATAATATAATATAATATAATATAATATAATATAATATAATATAATATAATATAATATAATATAATATAATATAATATAATATAATATAATATAATATAATATAATATAATATAATATAATATAATATAATATAATATAATATAATATAATTTAATATAATATAATATAATATAATATAATATAATATAATATAATATAATATAATATAATATAATATAATATAATATAATATAATATAATTTAATATAATATAATATAATATAATATAATATAATATAATATAATATAATATAATATAATTTAATATAATATAATATAATATAATATAATATAATATAATATAATATAATATAATATAATATAATATAATATAATATAATATAATATAATATAATATAATATAATATAGTATAATATAATATAACATAATATAATATAATATATATATATACTTTTTTTTGGCGGAAAGGAAGGAAAAATGCATTACTGCATACACGGGGTCGTCATTGTCCGTGTTATGTCGGGCTCTCCAAGAAAAAACTGGTATACCGACTAAAAAACCTCCTTATTTCCTCTTCTTGGAAAGTGATTCCACCCCGGGACCGCTGTGATGCATTACTTCAGGGTGGTTTCCTCTTGGCTGCGATTTCAGCCCTCATCTCGAATTTGGCCTGCGTCCAGGTCCCCGCCTTGCTAGTTCTTGTCTACTCTGCTGCTTCTAGGTCGGGTTTCTTCTCCGTGAGAATGTGTTTGCAGTACTTAGCTACTGCTTGCCAGCTAGTCCTATTTTGTGTCATACGGTACACAATGGATTCAACACTCATTTCTCCTATTTGGTTCTCAAGTTCCAGGCGTTTGTCGGCCCATTTATGACACTTAAAAAATGTGTGTTCAGCATCATCGACCATATCTCCTTCTTCATGTAACCAGTACGGCGTGCTGCACTTGCCGATATTGTGCAAGATATTTACTGAAGTACTCGTGGCCGGATATCATTTGAGTCAGGTAATAGTTTACCTCTCCGTCCCTCCTTTAAAGCCAGCTATTTATGTTTGAAATAAGTCTCCTCGTCTATCTGGCCGTATCTTCCTCGTTCCATCTTGCCTGCCATCTTTGAAGGGTCTCTTGTCTTAAAATCTCCTTGTCCCTTTGTTCGAAGCCCTCTGTCTGTTTCTTTATCCATAGCTTCTCCCTTTCTCGTATTTGCAAATCTATTGGGATTGTACCCGCTATAACAAGAATGGCTGCTGTTGGGACAGTGCGGTAAGCGGAAGCAATCCTTATAGCAGATGTTCTCTGTACAGACAGTAGGGCCTTTGTTCGCTTCCCATTTAGTTCCCTGCCCCAGATTTCACTACCGTAGAGAAGAATGCTATTGCTTGTCTCCATTAGCAGCTTCCTCTTATTTTGTCGCGGGCCTCCTATATTTGCCATTAAGCGGCCTAGCTGCGTCGTAACCTTTGCCGCTTTGTTTGTTGCATGTTGAACTTGATTTGAAAATGTCATCTTAGGGTCAAGTCGGATGCGGAGGTAGTTCACGCATCTCTTTGTACGCATCGGTACGTCTCCGATGTTGATGTCTATTTCGAGAGGTATGTTCTTTCTGGTTAAAAGAACTAATTCCGTCTTCTGAATCGCCAGCTGCAGGTTATGTGCATCAAGCCATGCTTTCGTCCTAATCATAACCTGCTTGAGTTTACGTGTTGCCTCCTCTGTATCTCTGGCCTTTATTACAGCCGCTATGTCGTCGGCGTAGCTAACTAGAAAGGTGTCCTGCGGCATTTCAATCTTCAGTATCTCGTCATAACTAATGTTCCACAGGTCTGGGCCCAAGATTGATCTTTGTGCGGCCCCGGATGTAAGTGGGATTTTCCTCTGTCCCTCCTTCGTATTATACATGAGCTCTCTGTCTTTGAAGTAACTCCTTATCACTCGCGAGAGATATGTCAGTATACGGAAGCAAGTCTCTAAGGCCTGGATAATGTCGGGCCACCTTAGGCTATTAAAAGCGTTTTTCACATCTAGTGTTGCCAGAAGAACGACTTGTCTGCTGTAATGATTTTTCTGCTGGGCGGCGTAGAAAGCATCGACGACATCTTTTAATGCTCCGATGGTAGATCTTCCTGGTCTGAAGCCATGTTGCCTTTCTGAGAGTCCTCCTCCGGTAGATATGGCGTTCAGTAGCCTAGGTTTTAGGAGTCTTTCGAAAAGTTTGCCTGCTCTGTCGAGCATACATAGTGGTCGGTAAGCTGATGGCGATTTCGGGTCACCCTTCACCTTGCTGATAAGCACCAGTTGCTGTAGCTTCCAAGCTTTTGGGAAAAGACCTTCTATGAGACACTTGTTGTACATGTCTAAAAGTATTTGTGGCCGCTTTTCGGCTATGTACTTGATCACCTCCGCTGGTATACCATCTGGTCCAGGCGCCTTCTTAGGTTTTAGTTTCCCAGCAGCTGTTTCCAGTTCTTGCGCGGTGAACAACGGGATGTCTATCATCTCTGCCGTGTAACTTTTATCAACCGGAATCTCGTTTGTCGGGAAAAGGGACATTACAATGTTTTGCATCTCTTCTGCGTCCATCAGGGGTATCGGTGTTCTGATCGCCATCTTCTCCTTGACTATTTTGTAACCCGTACCCCAAGGATTTGTATTTATATCTTCCCGAAGTTGTTCCCATTGCCTTCTTTTGCTTTCAAAAATTTCCCTTTGCAGTTTCCTTTTCGCAAGTTTGTATGCGATTTTTTCACTTACAGCCTCGCCTCTCCGTTTAGCTCTGGTGTACTTCCTTCTGTATCTACAGCAGTTGCTTCTCGCTCTTGCAATGTCCTCGTTCCACCAATAAACTTCTTTTCTCACTCGATTGTTTCGTCCAATCCTGGGCATCGATTTGTTACATCCTTCCTTAATTGTTTGCATGACTTTCTCCACGGTCGTGGAGGCGTTTGCAGTACCTGATATCCTTTCGATTTTGTTATCGATTTCTGTCATTAGCGCTGCTGTGTCCAGTTCTTTGCCATTCCATCTATGCGTGCTTGTGATCTGTCGCCCTGCGTTTGAACTATTAACGTTTCCAGTTAGAGCTGAGTACGAAATGAACTGGTGATCGCTGCCTGTGTAGGTTTCGAGGACTTTCCAGTCTATTATTCTGTGTGCGATTTTTTCTGTAACCAGTGTGATGTCTGGTATTGTGCCCCTGCAGCCAGGCCGTCAAAATGTGGGTACATCTCCTACGTTCGCTGCCAGAATTCCCACTTTGGCCATCATTTGAATAACACCTCTTCCTCTGGAGTTTGTTGTTTGCATGCCCAATTCAGCTGCTTTGGCGTTGAAATCGACTGCTACTATAAGGTTTCCTTCGATCTCTCGGCCAAAGTGCTCAATATCATCCAGTTTTTTCAGGAAATCTTCTAGGTGGTCACTGGGCGTTAGGTGGTTTGCTTCCTGCTGTGCTGCTCACTAATAGCAGCTATGTCCGCACCTTGTTCCATCATCACCTGTGGCAGGAGCGCATCTGCCACTTTTCCCCTGTGCATGCTTGCTTGTAGGATCTTCACTGTGCCCTTCTGTTTGCTGAGCAGCCTTTCGATCCCGGTAGGTGGTCCAAAAGGGTTCTACCTTCTGCCAAGCATACACAGCATTTCGCAGGGTTATTGCACTGCTTCAAAAAGTGGCCACTTTCGCCACATTTTATACATAACCCCGCCCCTTTTCTGTCGGGTCCGGTGCATTTCCACTGAGTGTGCCCAACTCCGAAGCATTTAAAGCAACGCTTCAGCTCTTCTCTGTACTTGATTCTGCAGTTCGTCCATCCGATTTTTATACGCTCCGTCTATAATATAATAAAATATAATATAATATAATATAATATAATATAATATAATATAATATAATATAATATAATATAATATAATATAATATAATATAATATAATATAATATAATATAATATAATATAATATAATATAATATAATATAATATAATATAATATAATATAATATAATATAATATAATATAATATAATATAATATAATATAATATAATATAATATAATATAATATAATATAATATAATATAATATAATATAATATAATATAATATAATATAATATAATATAATATAATATAATATAATATAATATAATATAATATAATATAATATAATATAATATAATATAATATAATATAATATAATATAATATAATATAATATAATATAATATAATATAATATAATATAATATAATATAATATAATATAATATAATATAATATAATATAATATAATATAATATAATATAATATAATATAATATAATATAATATAATATAATATAATATAATATAATATAATATAATATAATATAATATAATATAATATAATATAATATAATATAATATAATATAATATAATATAATATAATATAATATAATATAATATAATATAATATAATATAATATAATATAATATAATATAATATAATATAATATAATATAATATAATATAATATAATATAATATAATATAATATAATATAATATAATATAATATAATATAATATAATATAATATAATATAATATAATATAATATAATATAATATAATATAATATAATATAATATAATATAATATAATATAATATAATATAATATAATATAATATAATATAATATAATATAATATAATATAATATAATATAATATAATATAATATAATATAATATAATATAATATAATATAATATAATATAATATAATATAATATAATATAATATAATATAATATAATATAATATAATATAATATAATATAATATAATATAATATAATATAATATAATATAATATAATATAATATAATATAATATAATATAATATAATATAATATAATATAATATAATATAATATAATATAATATAATATAATATAATATAATATAATATAATATAATATAATATAATATAATATAATATAATATAATATAATATAATATAATATAATATAATATAATATAATATAATATAATATAATATAATATAATATAATATAATATAATATAATATAATATAATATAATATAATATAATATAATATAATATAATATAATATAATATAATATAATATAATATAATATAATATAATATAATATAATATAATATAATATAATATAATATAATATAATATAATATAATATAATATAATATAATATAATATAATATAATATAATATAATATAATATAATATAATATAATATAATATAATATAATATAATATAATATAATATAATATAATATAATATAATATAATATAATATAATATAATATAATATAATATAATATAATATAATATAATATAATATAATATAATATAATATAATATAATATAATATAATATAATATAATATAATATAATATAATATAATATAATATAATATAATATAATATAATATAATATAATATAATATAATATAATATAATATAATATAATATAATAAAATATAATATAATATAATATAATATAATATAATATAATATAATATAATATAATATAATATAATATAATATAATATAATATAATATAATATAATATAATATAATATAATATAATATAATATAATATAATATAATATAATATAATATAATATTTTTTTTTTTTTTTTTTTTTTTTTTTTTTTTTTTTGACGGGCGAGGTAGGGTTGAAAATGCCTTCGCACTTACAGTGACCGTCGTCGACTGCGTTGAGTGGTGTTTCCACTAAAAAACTCCCTCCTCCGTTTCTGGTGGGATGCCCTCCCGGGACTGTTTTCTACATTACTTCAAGAAGGCCCAGAAACTTCATCCTCCTAAGAAGGACTTTGCTCGTAACACCCACGTCTGGGTCCGTCATTTTCATGCTGCTGGCTCATTCTTGCTGAGTCTCCGTTGATGGGGACTCATTTTGCCGTGCATCGAGGTCTCTTTTCTTTCTTCTTAAGACATACTCGATGTATTTACTCACAGCATTCCATGTGTTTTCGCATTCGAGCATTCTGTCAACTATGTTGGCAGGGGTGAAAACGCCAATCTGCTCTCTTAATGCGATTCGCTCAGTATTCCATCTGATGCAGTTGAAAAAAGTGTGTTCTGCATCGTCATTTGTTGCATCGCAGTAGATGCAACTGGAATTACTTGTTTTACCCATACGATGTAGATACTTCCGGAAGTATCCATGACCTGAAAGGAACTGGGTCAGGAAGTAGTTAATCTCCCCAAATTTCCTTTGAGTCCACTTTTCTATGTTAGGAATGAGCCTCTTCGTCCATCTACCGGACGTTTCTGCGTTCCATCTGTTTTGCCATCGCTGGATGGTTTCAGATCTCCGCTCTGCAGCACTAATAGTAATTTCCGCCCCCCTAGAGTCCCATGCCTCTTTCCGTTCGCGCGCCAGGAGATCAACCGGAATCTCTCCACTTATTACGAAGACCGCCGCGCCTGAAACTGTACGGTAGGCTGAGGCGATTCTGAGTGCCGCTGTGCGTTGGACTTCTTCTAGAGCCTTACGCTTAGACTTTGCTCTCAGTGCATTTCCCCAAATTTCGCTGCCATATAGCAGTATAGAATTTGTGGTTGCCATAATCAGCCTCCTCTTGCTCTGTGTGGGCCCGCCAATGTTTGCCATTAGCCTGCTCAACATGCCTGAAACTTTTGCTGCCTTTGCAGCCGCATGTTTTATCTGGGCCCAATAAGTGAGCCTACTATCGATTTTTACGCCCAGATATTTTATCGCCCTTTTCGTCACCAGGAGCATGTCATCTATCTGCATGCTAATTTCTAGTGGCATATGCCCTCGCGTCATCATGATTAATTCAGTTTTGTTCACCGCTAGTTCGAGCCCATGGTCCTCGAGCCATGCTCGAGTCCTTATCATTACCTGATTCAATTTTCTTCTAGCGTCGTCCGCGTCCCGTGCCGAAATGACCGCCGCTATGTCGTCCGCGTACCCTACAAGGTGTGTGTCTTCTGGCATATCTATTCCTAATATCTCGTCATAGCTTAGATTCCAGAGGTCAGGACCCAGGACGGATCCCTGGGCTGCCCCCGATGTAATCGTTCTAACTATCTGGCCGTCTGGTGTGTCGTATATAAGTTTACGATCCCTAAGATAGCTCTGGAGAATTCTCATAAGATATCTAGGTATGCGGAATCTTTCCCGCAATGCCTTGATAACATTTGCCCATCGTAAGCTATTAAAAGCGTTGCGTACATCAAGTGTAGCTAGGACGATTATACGTTTCGGGTAGGAGCGTCCGTTCTGTGCGTTTTCGAAACTTCTCACTACATCCTCAATGGCACCAAGAGTCGATCTTCCGGGTCGAAAGCCGTGCTGCCTCTCCGATAGTCCTCCGGCTGCCTCGATGGATTCTGCTAATCTGCGTTGCAGAAGCTTCTCCAATAGTTTGCCTGTGCTATCTAACATGCATAGAGGGCGGTAAGCTGATGGTTGCGTTTGGTCGCCTTTTCCCTTGCTAATCAGTATGAGCTTTTGTCTTTTCCACTCTTTGGGAAAAGTGCCTTGGGCAATACAAGCATTATACACTTCGAGCAGAGCGTCTGGCCGATTTTCGGCTAAAAGTATGAGTGTCTCCGCTGGTATTCCGTCAGGCCCGGGGGCTTTACCCCTCTTAAGGCTTCTAGCTGCGATTTTTAGCTCTTCTTCAGTGAAGGGCGTGTGTATCCCATCAGCAAGGACTTCGCGTTCATCGTGCAGTGGAGGGTGCATGGGGAACAAGTTATCCACGATGTGGTTGATATTGTTCCCTATGTGCGGAGCAGCATGGCTCGCGTTTAGCTTCCTCGTAACGATCTTATAGCCGAGTCCCTAGGGGTTGCTGTTCAGATCGTTCCGAAGTTCTTCCCATTTCAACTTCTTGCTTCTAATAATCGCCCATTTCAGTGCTTTTCGGCATTGTCTGAATTCTTCGGCCTCCATGGATGCCTCGCCATTTCGCCGGGCTCTGGTGTATCTCCTTCTGTTGCGGAGGCAGATTCGTCTGAGCTCAGCTATATCTGGCGTCCACCAGTACGCAGCCTGTCTTCTAGAATGTTGCGTTACACGGGGCATGGATGCCTCACAGCTTTGAACTATGCGCTGCCTCAATGCCGTTGCCATGGAGTCAGCATCACTAATGGTGTGCGCAGCTGAGACCCCGTCGAAATTGCTTAGAAATCTTTCGTGGTTCAGCTTAGTTGCATTCCACTTGCGTGTGCCTCTCCTTCTTTGCGTCCGGTCAGAGTCCGTTC
Source organism: Germaria angustata (assembly GCA_963681545.1). Classification (NCBI taxonomy): domain Eukaryota; kingdom Metazoa; phylum Arthropoda; class Insecta; order Diptera; family Tachinidae; genus Germaria; species Germaria angustata. The sequence goes on along the minus strand of OY812999.1, from coordinate 65,793,463 downwards.
GTTCCGTGGTCTGGAAGGTAATATACTGGTGATCGCTACCAGTGAAGTCTTCCAATACTCTCCACCCTTCAACACTTATAGCCAAGCTTTCGGACACCAAAGTGATATCTGGGGTGGTGTCTTCACATCCCGGTCTTCTGAAAGTAGTAGCATTACCGGTATTTGCCACTATCAAACCTAACCTAGCAGCCATGTCTAAAATGTTTCTTCCGCGTGAGTTCGTTGTCCGGTCCCCCCATTCTACAGCCCTGGCATTAAAATCACCCGCTACTATAAACGGTCCGCCTATTTCCCTAACCCTATCCTCGATCAGGTCTAGTTTTGTCCTGAACTGGCCTATGCTATCACTAGGGGTAAGGTAGCAGCTCATTAGCGTGTAATGTCTCGTCCGAACGTACGTGTAACAGTGGCCTCCCCCGAACTGCGTGACCGCGAGCTTACTGCCGCTAGGTAGCCACAGAGCAGCCGTGCCTGTTTCATCCTCGTACCAGGACCCTCGGGGTATTCGTCTATATTGTTCGCAAATAATGACGGCGTCTACCCTATTTTCAGCGGCAATTTGCTCGATTAGAGCGTCTGCCGTCCGACTTCTGTGCATATTTGCTTGAAGCACATTCATCGTTTCCTGACCAGTGGGCATCTCTTCGATCCCGGAAGATGGTCAGTCCGGTCGCGTTTTGCATCCGCGCAGTGGACACATTTGGGGGTTTCGTTACAGTCCTTCATTTTGTGTCCCGACCCCCCACACCTAATACAAGCGTTCCTCCTGTCTAAACCTGAACATTTTGCCTGTACGTGCCCCGTTCCTAGACATCGGAAACATCTCCTAACGTCCTCGCACAATCGCATCCTTGCTCGGACCCACCCAATCTTTATATAGCCAACCTCAAGGAGTTTTGCAGCACTTTCGGCTGACAGGGTGAGGAAGGCCGTACCTGCTCTCTCACATTCGGTGCGGTGATCCTTATATGGATCTGCTCCCCTGGGTTTCCGAGCAGCTTCTGGGCTGCTGTTTCTACCTCCTCCTTAAGGGTAAGCGAATCGAGATCTCTTATCTCGATAGTCGCCTTTGGCTTTAGTTCCGCGACGGAGGCTGTATCCTTTATGGTACTCCTCAACTGTTGAACGAAATCCGGCCTAACTTGTTGCCCTTTTCCGAGTTCAAGGAGGATGGCTCCGGTCTGCGTTTTCCTAACTGTCTTTATGCTAACCGAGTCGTCCGTCTTTATTTTGTCACGCAGATCTTTTAGAACTTCCGCGTAACTATGACCCGCCGCGGGTTTAATTATTACCGCTTCCGACTTCGCGCGCTGTTGCCGCTCGTTCTTCTTTTTGTTCCGTTCGACCGGTTTTTTCTTTTTCTTATTTTTCTTCCCCTTTTTTGCGACGGTTCGCCATTTTTCTTCTCCCCCATGAGGGAGCTCAATTATGTCCCCACTGGGCTCTTTCGACCTAGCCTTTTTGCTCTTTTCGGGCATTGCAGGGCTAGTGGCCGTTCTTTTTGGGGTTCGCCGTCACCGGGGTTGAATCGCGTTCAGTCTGCCGCGTAGCGCCCACTTCGTGTCGATTCGAAAGCAACCTTTCCCCTTCCGCCGCCTTCCACGCGCGCCTATAGTTTAACGTGACGTCCAGCAGCTCGGACATTTTGGCAACACCGGTCTTGACATCAATGCTGATGTTCTTTTGCCGGTTAAACACCTGTTGCATATTGCTTATTAGCGATTTGCATTGCATAATCGCTTCTTCCTCCATTTTTCGCATCTTCTGGATTAGCTCCAGTCGAGGCGAGCCGCCTGTTGAATTGCCTGTAACGGCCCCCTTTTGGACTGCGCATGATGCGCGAAATGTGTCCTCACCTGCCGGAGTGACAGAAGTTAGAGCCGCTCGTGCTGCGTAGGTGCTAGTCGGTGTGGTTCGCACCGTCTCTTTGGGGTCTCCGGAATTGGCACTGGGAGTACTTCCCTTATTGGTGCCAGTGTTCGTCCGGAGTCGAGCAGGTGCAATGGGTGAGATCGCAGCATCCATGCTAATAGCACGTGTCGCATTGCCCGTGGGCGTTGCGCATTTTGCAGGTGGCGATCTAGACAGCAGGCTGCTTCTTCGGAAGGCTGCATCCGGTGCCGCGCCGCGCTCGCTAATTTCCCTAATTTTCTCTTCGCTTTTCCCTTCATTCGTTTTTTCGTTCGTCTTTTCATTCATTTTATCAATTGTTTGTTTACATTTGCTGTTGTTATTATTGCTAGAAATCATCTTTGTTGGGTCCCCGCTCTGAGCCGCTATCCTTACGCGTTTGTACAGTCGCCTCAAACGATCCCCGTGGGTCCCTTTGAAATCAGTGAGGTCCACGCAAGGGTTGACACAGGGCCTTATGAGTACCTGTGTTCAGAGCCAGGATCTCGGCGCAAAAAAGCAGGAGTCATTCTCAACTGCACCTGTACGGCCACCTCGGCGGCGACGCATGTAGAACGTACTCAGAGCCTCGCCACAGTTTTAACGGGACGGGGGCGGCTGCAGCATTAGCCCACCAGCCGTTTCAGCGGATGTCACTCCTACATAATAAGGTGATGGAATACTGCAGCCGTCAGCCCATGGCAGTCGGATCAGGATCGTGAGACATATTCGTAAGCCACAAACGTTCCATTTTCCGTCATCTTCAGCCGCACCAGGCGTGGTGAAACAGCTGTCCAGGATTTTGGTCCGCGGGTGGTATTTTAATTGCCACCTTCCCTGCAGATTTGAAGATCAGCCGAGAGTTCCCCTATCCGCCACCTGGGGACGCGTCCGATGGGAGACTGGAATAACTCCACACGGAATATCTATATATATAAAATTGGATGTGTGTATGTATGTATGTATGTATGTATGTATGTATGTATGTATGTATGTATGTATGTATGTAACGTAATGGCTCCAAAACGGCTGGGCCGATTTTGACGAAATTTTCAGGGAACCTTCAGAATACTCGGGCGGGTGACACTGTGAAGTCCGAATTTTTATTTTCGGTCTGTGGGCGGAGGGGCGTGGCAAAATCCAATTTTCATATTGCACCACAAATGACATATACATTTATTTATTTTTTGTGCTTTTTTTTATTTTATTTCACTTTTTTTTGGAAAGCCGTTTTCGTTCTTCTAAACGAGATATCAAACTCTTAAATCGGTTATGTAGTTCCGAAGATATTTTGAGCTGACGGTGTCAGCTATATATGTACATAAAAATTACGTGTATGTTCGTGATCGCTAAACTCAAAAACTACTGGACCGATTTTGACCAAATTTTATATGCATGCTCTATGGGCCGTGAGGAGTGTTTCTGTGTAGTTTGAAGTTCGTCCGACAGATGGCGCAATACTTAGTTTTGTGTGTGTGTTTTTGCACTAACTCAAGAACTACCGCACCGATTTTGGCCAAACTTTATACAGATGTTCTATGGGACGTGAGGAGTGTTTCTGTGTAGTTTGAAGTTCGTCCAACAGATGGCACAATACTTAGTTTTGTGTGTGTGTTTTTGCACCGTAACTCAAGAACTACTGCACCGATTTTGACCAAACTTTATATACATGTTCTATGGGATGTGAGGAGTGTTTCTGTGTAGTTTGAAGTTCGTCCGACAGATGGCGCAATACTTAGTTTTGTGTGTGTGTTTTTGCACTAACTCAAGAACTACCGCACCGATTTTGGCAAAACGTTATACAGATGTTCTATGGGACGTGAGGAGTGTTTCTGTGTAGTTTGAAGTTCGTCCGACAGATGGCCCAATATTTTGTTTTTTGTGTTTTGCCCAATAGAGATTAGCGCGATAAGCCTATGCTGCGTTTTGCTGAAGGCGTTGGGTCCTTAACCAGCGTGTAGTGGGGTTAATTAGCCCGATACCTTTATTTGAACAATAATTGCTATGTCGATTTAGTGCAAATTTGAAGGCAAAACAAGGTTTGCCCGGGTCAGCTAGTAATATAATATAATATAATATAATATAATATTAATATAATATAATATAATATAATATAATATAATATAATATAATATAATATAATATAATATAATATAATATAATATAATATAATATAATATAATATAATATAATATAATATAATATAATATAATATAATATAATATAATATAATATAATATAATATAATATAATATAATATAATATAATATAATATAATATAATATAATATAATATAATATAATATAATATAATATAATATAATATAATATAATATAATATAATATAATATAATATAATATAATATAATATAATATAATATAATATAATATAATATAATATAATATAATATAATATAATATAATATAATATAATATAATATAATATAATATAATATAATATAATATAATATAATATAATATAATATAATATAATATAATATAATATAATATAATATAATATAATATAATATAATATAATATAATATAATATAATATAATATAATATAATATAATATAATATAATATAATATAATATAATATAATATAATATAATATAATATAATATAATATAATATAATATAATATAATATAATATAATATAATATAATATAATATAATATAATATAATATAATATAATATAATATAATATAATATAATATAATATAATATAATATAATATAATATAATATAATATAATATAATATAATATAATATAATATAATATAATATAATATAATATAATATAATATAATATAATATAATATAATATAATATAATATAATATAATATAATATAATATAATATAATATAATATAATATAATATAATATAATATAATATAATATAATATAATATAATATAATATAATATAATATAATATAATATAATATAATATAATATAATATAATATAATATAATATAATATAATATAATATAATATAATATAATATAATATAATATAATATAATATAATATAATATAATATAATATAATATAATATAATATAATATAATATAATATAATATAATATAATATAATATAATATAATATAATATAATATAATATAATATAATATAATATAATATAATATAATATAATATAATATAATATAATATAATATAATATAATATAATATAATATAATATAATATAATATAATATAATATAATATAATATAATATAATATAATATAATATAATATAATATAATATAATATAATATAATATAATATAATATAATATAATATAATATAATATAATATAATATAATATAATATAATATAATATAATATAATATAATATAATATAATATAATATAATATAATATAATATAATATAATATAATATAATATAATATAATATAATATAATATAATATAATATAATATAATATAATATAATATAATATAATATAATATAATATAATATAATATAATATAATATAATATAATATAATATAATATAATATAATATAATATAATATAATATAATATAATATAATATAATATAATATAATATAATATAATATAATATAATATAATATAATATAATATAATATAATATAATATAATATAATATAATATAATATAATATAATATAATATAATATAATATAATATAATATAATATAATATAATATAATATAATATAATATAATATAATATAATATAATATAATATAATATAATATAATATAATATAATATAATATAATATAATATAATATAATATAATATAATATAATATAATATAATATAATATAATATAATATAATATAATATAATATAATATAATATAATATAATATAATATAATATAATATAATATAATATAATATAATATAATATAATATAATATAATATAATATAATATAATATAATATAATATAATATAATATAATATAATATAATATAATATAATATAATATAATATAATATAATATAATATAATATAATATAATATAATATAATATAATATAATATAATATAATATAATATAATATAATATAATATAATATAATATAATATAATATAATATAATATAATATAATATAATATAATATAATATAATATAATATAATATAATATAATATAATATAATATAATATAATATAATATAATATAATATAATATAATATAATATAATATAATATAATATAATATAATATAATATAATATAATATAATATAATATAATATAATATAATATAATATAATATAATATAATATAATATAATATAATATAATATAATATAATATAATATAATATAATATAATATAATATAATATAATATAATATAATATAATATAATATAATATAATATAATATAATATAATATAATATAATATAATATAATATAATATAATATAATATAATATAATATAATATAATATAATATAATATAATATAATATAATATAATATAATATAATATAATATAATATAATATAATATAATATAATATAATATAATATAATATAATATAATATAATATAATATAATATAATATAATATAATATAATATAATATAATATAATATAATATAATATAATATAATATAATATAATATAATATAATATAATATAATATAATATAATATAATATAATATAATATAATATAATATAATATAATATAATATAATATAATATAATATAATATAATATAATATAATATAATATAATATAATATAATATAATATAATATAATATAATATAATATAATATAATATAATATAATATAATATAATATAATATAATATAATATAATATAATATAATATAATATAATATAATATAATATAATATAATATAATATAATATAATATAATATAATATAATATAATATAATATAATATAATATAATATAATATAATATAATATAATATAATATAATATAATATAATATAATATAATATAATATAATATAATATAATATAATATAATATAATATAATATAATATAATATAATATAATATAATATAATATAATATAATATAATATAATATAATATAATATAATATAATATAATATAATATAATATAATATAATATAATATAATATAATATAATATAATATAATATAATATAATATAATATAATATAATATAATATAATATAATATAATATAATATAATATAATATAATATAATATAATATAATATAATATAATATAATATAATATAATATAATATAATATAATATAATATAATATAATATAATATAATATAATATAACATAATATAATATAATATAATATAATATAATATAATATAATATAATATAATATAATATAATATAATATAATATAATATAATATAATATAATATAATATAATATAATATAATATAATATAATATAATATAATATAATATAATATAATATAATATAATATAATATAATATAATATAATATAATATAATATAATATAATATAATATAATATAATATAATATAATATAATATAATATAATATAATATAATATAATATAATATAATATAATATAATATAATATAATATAATATAATATAATATAATATAATATAATATAATATAATATAATATAATATAATATAATATAATATAATATAATATAATATAATATAATATAATATAATATAATATAATATAATATAATATAATATAATATAATATAATATAATATAATATAATATAATATAATATAATATAATATAATATAATATAATGTAATATAATATAATATAATATAATATAATATAATATAATATAATATAATATAATATAATATAATATAATATAATATAATATAATATAATATAATATAATATAATATAATATAATATAATATAATATATAATATATAATATATAATATAATATAATATGATATAATATAATATAATATAATATAATATAATATAATATAATATAATATAATATAATATAATATAATATAATATAATATAATACAATATAATATAATATAATATAATATAATATGAAGCAGCTCGCTATTTATATATGTATATATTTTTACTGTTAATCAATCTTTTAATTACTTTGAACTGAATTATTATCATTTTTATTTAAATTTAATATTAACGTCCTTTTTTGAAATTAACGGATTTTATTTAAATACAACTCTGTAGATACAAGCTATATGCAACCATGTTTATGATTAAATTTTAATACTTTTTTTTGCAACCACGTTTTACAAAATAGTATATAAGTAGCAACATTTGCATGAATAAAGGCACTTTGCTTTTTGCCTTCAACCTGCGAACAGCTTTGTCCAGTATTGTTCCGGACAAGTTTAGGTATTATTGAAGTTATTTAAACAGAGTTTTGTGACATAAACGGTGTTTCATTTTTCTTGCCGGTAAAGTTTGTTCAACAAATGAACAATTTTTATAATCTTAGAAATAAGATTACTTCAAATATAATATTATAATATACGGGTATGTTCCAGGTTTCGACTCCGATTGAAAACGAAAAGTTTTTTGAATCCCCATAATTTATAAAATGGTGTTCTGAATTCAGCATGTTTTTCCACATTCGAAGTTTATGTTCGAAAAAAAATCTAAATGTCAGCGGCCACAGCTACGCCAAAATCGACGGCGGTCGGCACAAAAATGCAAAAAAATTAACAAATTACAAAAGTAACACCGATGATTTTTTTACTTGTCTTTAAGACATGTCTTGTTTGTTTGTAGGCATATTAAGTAGATAAGAAAGAGGGGTAGCAAAAGAAACATGGTTTCTGTTTTCGTGATTTTTTTTACAACAACAATGAAGAAAATACATCTCTTCCTTTTAGCTATCATTCGCAATTTTACTATTATATTTTATTTGTATTCATCTGTTAAGGTGGTTATTTCTCTGTGTTCTTCTTTATTTTTCTTGTTTTAAAGCGACAGGTGCTTGTTTTTTGTTTTGTGTGTAAATAAAAGATACATATATTAATATATAAATAAAAAGTACAAATATATATAAACCATGTGGAAAAACGAAATTGTGGAGCTTTTAATATCTAAATATCAGGAACACGAAAACTTGTATGATGTACGTAATCCTACATATATGGACCGTGTCATGCGATCTAGCTTTTTGTTCACAATCTGCCAAGAGCTAATGATATACATATACTTTTTAAAGTTATATTTTAATAAAAGACGGATTTATTTCAATTAATGTACTTATAATAATTTAACTTGTTTCATTTTAATT